>WBNO01017875.1:831977-882796 GCA_013400575.1 Peucedramus taeniatus | reverse complement strand
CTTTCTCACCCCCTGCTCCCCCACTTTCTGCTTTCTCATCCCCTGCTCCCCCACCTCCTGCTCCCTCAGCCCCTGCTCCCCTCCCTCCTGCTTTCTCAGCCCCTGCTCCCCTACCTCCTGCTTTCCCACCTCCTGCTCACCCTGGGTTTTCCCCATCACTGGACTTGAAATTAACTCTTTCCTCCCCCCTGACTGCTCATCCCCTCCTTGTGCTTCCCCTTTATCAGGCACATCCCAATTCTCTAGGCCCCTGTCTCCTGCATCTGGTGCCTCTATCATTTCTACATCATCCTCCTCCCATCGGCTGTGGCGTTTCAAACAGTGGTGCCCAATACTACAAGAGGAACAACATTGCTTTAATCTCCTATCCTTTTCCCCTTCCTTTCCAAAAGCTAACATGAGAGGTTTTGACAGGCTGGGCAGGCACCCCCTTTGCAATTCCAGATGGTCTCTTAAAGTAAAGAACAGATCTACATAAGGCATCTCACTCCACTTCTCCTCTCTTCTACAAAACAGCCTCAGCTGTAACATGGTGTGATAATCTAAGGTGCCGTTCTCCGGCCACTTCGCCTGATTGTCCAGTTTATACAGTGGCCACCAGTGGTTACAATATTGGATTAGTTTGGATTTCAGTAGTGAGCCTCCCCCTATCTTTTCCCAGTGGCTCAATACACATTTCAACGGAGAATTCGGGGTATCATTTCCCACTCTAGTTTTAGAACAGACCGCCCCCATACTCAGTAATACAAGTATATAACAATGGCTGGAAAGCGAATACAACGATTACCTGGGCGCGGGGAGTCCCCGCGGCTGCTTCTGGGCTGCAGCGGGCGGGTGATGCTGCCCAGGCGGCTGGCGCTGGAGCAGGCGAGAGCCCGCCGGGTCGGGATCGGGACCGGGCTGTTGTGCTGCGAGTCTGTTGGGTTTCTTCTCTTCTCCTCCTCCTCCCCGAGCCGAGATGACGGCGGGGGAACGGCTCAGCTGCAACTGGGGGCGCCCCTGCCCGCCCGCTCCCACTCGCGCTCGCACTGGCACGAGAGGGCGCTTCGCGTCCACAAATGCGATTTCAACGGCGCACACAGAAAACAAATTAATAATCGATAGCACACCCCCCGATTGCTTCGAAACCCCAACAGTCAGTTAAGTTTCAACACTCTTCCAGCTAACGAGCTTTATATCACAGTGTTGATTTTACAGGCCGGCAGCCTGAAATCAACACACAAGCTGCTCACACGCACACCGTCAGAGACCAAAAAGAATTCAGAGTATCTAAGCAAACTCCACCACAAAAGCGATACAGCAATGCTTTCGCTCCGGTGTTATGAGCCTGTTTTTTTTTCTCCTCGGTCAGCTGCAATACTGCTTTAAGTTTCCTGCTCCAGGGGAACCCCTTGGAGGGAACTGGAACCCCCTAGTCCTGAGGGACAGTGAGCTTTCCCAGGGACTTCAACCCTGTTGGGTGGCTCAAACCCCTCACCAGTAACTCTGTGAGGAGGTTCGTACCCCTCGTCAATAACCCAAATATAAACAATTTAAATGATGCCTTTACTCACCCCAGGGATCTTGCCTCGAGCCCCTGACGGTCTGAGGCCGAGGTTCTCCCCGAGAACCCCTCGGTGCCAGCTGGAGATCTGTCGGCTGCAGATCCGTCGAGGCTCAGAGGTGAGCTCCTATCTGGGTGGCCAATAACTGTCACCGAAATTCACCAAAAAGCAGGTAAAATAAAACCCCTCAACACCAAAGTAGAGTTAAGAAATTATCACAGGCCTGGTGCACGGGGGATAAGCTCCACCTGGCGTGCACACGATTCACTACAAGTGCGTTGCTTATATACAGTCACCGCGTGTGTATTATAATTGTTCATTACCATAAAACCTTCCCCATGTTCCCAGGTTCAGTTTTTTCTATAATCTTGTTTTGGCTATAGCTGCATTCCTAAGGCAGATGTCTTCCCCTTATCTTCCTTCTGTCCTTGATGAGAAAGCAGCTCCTGCACACCCTGTTTTTTTTGCTAAAAGTACACAGACACAGCAGAAATTAGATTAACGCTTTTGGTACCAGTTCCACAACGGGACTGAGAGCACATCTCTGCACCTGCCAAGGATTTGGGCTGGAAAGGATAAAAGAAAGAGTGCAGGAGATGAGGAAGAGAGAAAGCTTCTGTGGAAAAAAGTTACCAGCCTGATGGGCTTTGCCAAACAATGAACACCAAGGTTTCTGAACAAATGACAAGTATTTATTTTATTTTTACTGAAGAAAAAGAAATGAAGATGTCAACACATACCAAGAGTCAGAGACAATCCCCCAAACATTTGAACAGCAAAAAACATTTCCAAGGCAATAAAGCAAAGGAAACAGCATTACATCTGTAGTGATGTTGGAAAGCCAGTGGTTTAGCTGCTCCCTGTTTCCAGTCATACACAGCAATTGCTTTATCCTAACTGGATCTGCTTTATGCTAACTGGATCTTCTGGCTTCTTGGTCCCAGCTAAGGCACGAACTAAGACACCTGATAGTGCTCTTGAGCTTGTGAAAGAGCAGGATGTCAGCTCTGTTAAACAGCTCAGACTAAACAGCTTGTCTAGTGCTGAGAAGCCTGGCTGATAACAGCAGCAAAGGGCTGAGTAGAAAAGTGCCCCCCTTCTCTGGTGCCAGCAACTGCCACCAACAGACCTGGGGATGCTCCAGTGCTGGAGACAGAAATCACTGTGTGTCACCTAAGCTTACTAGTGGAAGGACAAACCTTGGAGAAATGCTCTCTTCTCTACATTTCAGTGGTTTATGCAGATAAATTACCCTCACCTTTTGCACATGACCTCTTCAAAACAGCTCTCCTGGCCGTAACCCAAACTTTCCCCCAGCAACAGACTGAAAGTCTCTAAATGCCAAGAATGTTCCCTTCCAGGCTCCTCAGCAGAAGCAAGACCCTGGGTTCCAGCCAGGCCCCTGCTAAAGTGCCCCAGACCACATCTGCAGTGCTACCTGGAGGTGCAAGAGCTTGGGGAGAGTTGGGTCCTCTCATCTGCAGTCTCTCCGCAGCACAGGTCGCTGTTCAGGGGTTCCAGAGTTTCTGCAGAGGAAGTACTGGTGGTTGAGGGCTGCTTTGGCTGAGATTCGCTTGCTGGGATCGTACAGGAGCAATTGCTGCCAAGAGAAAAACCCAGTAGATTTAGGATTTTAAAAACTGGGTGATTGATTGCACCTGCACACAGCTGGGCCCAGTTGCAGATGATGGTCCTGCCTTTTTCCTTCTCTGGGCTCCAGGAGTCACCCACAACTGAAGTTACTCTGGGGGTTATGTTAGAAGAGTTCCTTGACTCCCAATGCAGTCCCTAGAGGAACCTGCAATGACATCCTTCTTCAGAGTAAGACTGAGCCCTATTCCATGATTTGATGCTTCTGCAATGTCAGAGGTGAGTATTCAACCCAGATCAGCTACACTTCCAGGTAATTAAATCTCAAAAATCCCTATTCCTTGCCCATTTTGAAAATGTCCTGTCTATCCCCAGGCCCTGTTCTGAGCCCTCACTCACCGTCAGTAAGTCTCTCCCATCTCGATCTAAGTTTGGAACAATGTCCTTCATCTCCTTCCTTGGCCACCGGGGGAAGCTGCCTTTGTAGTCAGGGAGCTGGGTCACACCAGGCCAGGTCACCTCGGTGGGAGTGCCCAGGGTGCGAAAGATCTGGAAGAGCTGATCGATCTCAGAGTCCCCTGGAAACAGGGCCTTCCTGGTCATCTGGGGAAGAAAACAAAAAGCCAGTTCCCACCTTTCCATCAGTTGTGTGCCCTATTTCCTACTGCAAGCAATCCTCTGTCCCAGCAGGTGCAAACAACTGCACAGACCAGGGCAGTTACAGTGCAGTGATTCTGCCAGGCAGTGGCTGGGAACATCACAGTGTCTGACTGCTTGTTCCCACTCTTGGCTAGCTCCCTTCTGCCTGCTCTGCAGCTCAGGGGATTTGGGAATAAGGAAATGTGCTATTACACTGCAGGGCTAACCACAGCTCTTCCAAGGGGAGTATGGACCCCAAGGAGATCCATTCTGCCATGCCATGAGAGTGGATGTTCTCTGCAGCCCACCATGGGGGCATCTGGGAGAGAGTAATCTCCTTCCAGGGTCAAAATGCTGCAGCAATAAGGCTGAAGTTACCCCTTTTACAAGGAGAGGCATCATGTTCCAATGTACTTGGAAGTGCAGCCTTCTGCCAGTCCCCCAGGGTGGTAAATCTCCTTCTGAGATAAGGAACAGCTAACCCTTGGGGTGGACTTGCCATAAAGCATACCCAGGACAGGGTGGGAACACAGTATCCCAGACGTTCTGTATCTCACCCCTCCTTCCCACTGCAGCTGCCTCCTCTGGCTCATGAAAGAGATTATTTAAACCCATCCTACCATTTCTGCAAAGATGCAGCCGATGCTCCAGATATCCACAGGGGTCGAGTAGTATCTGCATCCCAGCAGTATCTCAGGGGCTCGGTACCACAGAGTCACCACCTGAAAAGGAACCAACAAACAAATTGTGTCTGGTTTCCCTGGATGAAACCAGAGGGGTGGGACCCTCCCTTCTCAGTGACTTTACAAATCAGAGCATGCTAAGGTCTTGCTGAATTTACAGACACTTTAGTGCCTGCAAGGTTGGGATTAACAGAACATTCTTCAACAACACGCTCTGGAACAATTAAATGTACCCTGTGGAGAGAAGGTGGGAGCCCAGCTGGCAGCCTGGCTCCAATAGACAGCACAGCTTGTGGGGACATGGAGGTCCCTTGGCTGCAGGTGAGGTTAAGAGCACATTGCTGGCATTGCTATGCCTCTTTTATGGATGAGCAACTTCTGCTGCTGTTCACCTTCTCTGGATTTTGTACCCCACCCAGGGAGCCTCGACACTACCTCATGAGTGTATGTCCGTAGGGGGACCCCGAAAGCTCTTGCCAGTCCAAAATCAGCCAGCTTGATTGCTCCTGCTTCGTTAATGAGCAAGTTCTGCGGCTTCAAGTCCCTGTGGATGACCCTGTGCGAGTGGCAGAAGCTCACACCCTGCAGCAGCTGGAAAAGGTAGTTCTGAGGAGAGAAGAGATTTCAGATAAGGCCATGATGGAAACACTTTGAACTCTGGATTGTGTGAACCAACACACTTTGGATCTCTTACAGATCTGAATGGGAAGAAAGCAACAGTTACAGTGCAACATCAGGCTTATGGGCCACTACTCAGAGATACACACAAACCGCTGCCACGCCACGTGGGGACACAGAGGCTCTAGTCCAGGCACTGTCAGTCTGTTCCACCCACCCATTACTGTCTACAAAGGTAATTAGCAACAGATTCCTCCTTTGTTCTGCAGTGAGATAGGCTGGAGAGCCTGGAAACTGCTGGGAAATAACTGAGCAATACTGCCATAAAGGTTTCCCAGCTGAAATGTTTGAGATCTGGAAGGCTGAGGAATCATTTCCATGCCAAGTCTGAGCAGCTCTGAGATGGCTCTGCCCAGAAGAAGGCAGCAGGGACATGCTATCTACTCTGCCTGTTGGCATTCCTTCCACACTGTACCTTGACCAAGCTTAAAGGAAGCTCTCCAGCTTGGCATGAGTCCATGTACTTCTTCAGGTCCTGATTCAGATACTCAAACACCATATAGAGCTTCTTCTGGCTGTGTATGACATCCAGGAGCCTGTAAAAGAAGTACAGGCTCTCCCTTCAATATCTGCTCCAAACCTCTGCATATACTGAAACATCCCTCCTCCCACACATGCCTCTGCTCTGTTGGTCCTTTGGAGAAGAGAGGGCCAGTTTAAGGGCAGAATCTAGTATGGGGCAGCAGCAGTGTGTTGGTGAAGTGGCAGACCCATGAGGTATAGCTGAAAGCCAGGGAAGTGTAAGGGACTCCTGCATTTTCCTATGTATTTTGGTCCTGCCTATGCAGTTGGGGAAGGACAGAAAAAACCCCTTGCTGCCTTCTCCCGGAGCAGGAGCTCATGGATGAGCTGGTGGGGAGGGTGCATCCAGGTCTTACCTGACTATGTTAGGGTGCTTCAGCTCCTTCAGCAGTGAGATTTCTCGGATCGCAGTGCTGGGGACACCCTCTGACTCCCTGTGGCAGAGACAGGCTGTACTGCATCCCATAACCCAGGGGGATCCCACAGCCCAATGGTGCTCTGTGTCCCTTCCTTCTTCCACTGTACCCTAAGGAGCATTTGAGTTTGGGGTGGAACAGTGGCTGGGGTGTGCTGGGGTGAGGCAGGGGAAAATGGAGTTGTGGGCAAGGAGAGGGAGGGACTGACCTAGACATGCAAGCCTTGGGACAGAGCTTGTTTGGAAGCACCTAAGGGTGTATTTAGAGAAGCAATAATGTGTTAATTACCTAGGTATTTCTTTTTGGAAGTGGGGGAAAATGAAAGCCCTTTGCCCTTCAGGCAGCCACCTCCCCCATGCTGAGGGGCCACCATGGGGTGCAGCCCCAGCATATTGGCTCCCAGTTCAGGCAGACACCCCTCAATGTCCACACAGCTCAGGGCTGACACAAGGGAACAGAAATAAGCTTTTACCTGCTCAGTCCCACCCTGGAGGGCTGAGGCTGACCCTGCCCGGCCCCCACAGCACAGCCCTGAGGGAGACACTACCTCACAACATGGCAGCTGCATCCCCCTGCCCTGTGCCATGGACTTAGGGCCAAGTGGTGCCAGGTCAGGCCCTAAGCACTCACAATCAAAGATTCTGAGCTGCTGGCTCAGCAATGGGTTAAATCAGCCCTTTTTTAGGTCACCTGAAAGTTGGGGTCTTCCCTGTGGACCCACACGGCTGCCATGCCATGAGACGCAGAGCCCCCAGGCCCTCCAGACAACATTCCCTTCACCTCTGCCTTCCCTGGTGCCACAATACACAAGATTATTTTAATCCTAGAGACACCTTTTCTCCCCTCATGCCAGGCTTTTTTGTGCCTCTCGCACCATATTGGGCACAGGCCTGGCGCAATGGCAGGCCCAGGGCTTTGCCCCACTCACGCGTCCAGGCGAATCTTCTTGAGGGCCACCAGCTGCCCCGTGCGCTTGTTGCGAGCCTTGTACACCACGCCATAGGTGCCCTCCCCAATCTTCTCCACCTTCTGGAACGACGCCTGGATGGCCTCCATGGGGCTGCCCTGGCCTGGCGATGGCAGTGGGGGCGGCTGGCACCGCGGTCTGAGGGGACGGAAAAAAGCGGGAAACAAAAAGGTGAATGTGGGGAAAGCGTTTGAGCCCCGCAGGTGTTCCATGAGGTGCTGCCGGGGTCTGGGTCCCACCTTGCAGCTCCCTCAGCCCTCAGGGAGCCCTCAGGGAGCTGCCTGGGACAGCTGTGGGTGGACAGGGCGGCCTGGTGGGCTCTGGGGAGCTTCAGGTGGACAGAGCCACCCAGGAGCCACCCAGGGTTGGTTGTTCTGTTGCCCAGGTTGTGCAGTGTGGTGGTTACAGCCAAAAATTGAGGAAAATTGATGTAAAGAGGCACTTTGGGGCCTGGGGAAGAGCAGCACAAAATGCACAGGGCCAGGGGAAGCTCTCCCGCTCCATCTGCATAGTGCTGGGCTATGTGGAGTAATTGGGTTCATAATTATGGCTCCCTGGGACTTGCTGAGGGTGAACACACAGCAGAAATGTCTTTTTAATTGTTTGGTTGCTTCAGGGGGGAGGGAGGGGGAGGTGTTGGTGTGGGTTTTTTGGGATTTTTTTTTTTTTGGTTGGTTTTTTTTTTTTTTTTTTTTTTTTGGGNCCCCCCCCTTTTATTTTGTCTTGCACAATTGTCCCTTGAACCTCCCCAACACGGGCTGTGCTGCTGAGTCAGCCTTTCAGGAGATGTCCTTGAGGGGCAATTAATCATTGACTTGATAGCTGGCAGAAGACGAGATTAAAATAATCTTATTTTTGTGGCACCAGGAAAGGCAGAGGCAAAAGAAATTTCATCTGGAGCACTTGGGGGCCCCATGTCTCTGGGTGGGCATGGACATTGCAGCTGCATGGGTCAACAGGGAAGACCCCAGCTTTCAGGGGACCTAAAAAAGGGCTGATCTAACTCATTGCTGAGCCAGCAGCTCAAAATCTTTGAGTGCAAGCAGAAAAGGCTGGAGATGGCTGCATTCCCCTGCAAATGACAGGCATGGCACTCCAAATTTGGGGATTTCTGCACTACAGGAGAGTCTTCCCTCCCCTGCACAAATATTTGATTCTCATTTGACATTAGCTATGTTCTGTCCTTTTGGTTTAATACAGCTGTGTGGGCCTGGCACCATATTCTTACACCAGAGTGGCTCTGATGTAACTTCATCTCCTTTTCTTGCAACTTTTTTTAAGCCAGCCACCTCCATACACACCCAGTACTTAGGAGGAGGAAAACTGAATTTTCTTACATCATCTATAGAGTTTGTGCAGGGCCAAACACATTTGACTTGGCAAGAAAGAAGGATTTAATAAGACAGGCTGCCTTCTTTTTTCATCTTTATTTAGAAAAAATTCAATCAAAATCTTCGGATACTTCAAAAATAGTGATTTAAGGTCTCTTAAGCTTAGTTGTGTCAAGGAAGAAAGTCAAGTACTCAGGGTACAGCAAATATTTATTTTAGAATTAGAATTAATCCTCCCCATAGATACCAGTTCTTCCTACCTGAAGAGGCAAGTGCTACTGAAAATAGGGACTCTTTGTTCTTCTTGTTTCTTTGATCAGTCCAGATAGGTGAGTGTTTTGCCAGGAATGTTCCTGTGTGGCAGCTGAGTCAGGGTACCCAATACAGGCACTCATGGGCCCACAGCCAGGCAGGCCTAATGAACTTTGTGCTAAAGCCCTTTTCCCCCATCTGCCAAAGGTGAGCTGCTTAACTCCAGATTCAGAGACTTCTGACTTCATGTCGTGCATAACGAAAGAACCAGTGTAACCCAAGTGTTCCCTTTCCTTAACCACCCTTTCAAGCAACCAACAAACCTGCTTCCCAGAGCTGTTTTTAGTCATGACACCTGGGGCAGGAATGGACAGCCCACAGTCACACACATTGACTCAGCTTCCAAGTGTTTCCCTGCTGAGTGACTTTGCTGTTTGCCACAGCAAATGCACCTCCTAATTTACTTTGAGCATATTTGTTGCAAATGGTAGTGCAAGAACCAGCCTGGGGCTGGTCTCAGAGCTGCTGTCAGGATGTGCTGGTTTTCCTCTGCTCCTGTCTCTCACTGAAGTATTTCCTCTGCTCCTGTATGGCTTGTTCCAGCAGGGCCACGTTCATTCCTTCCACACAGGTCAATATTCGTGCTTTTACCACAGGACTGGAGGTTTCTGGAAAAAGGAAAACAGAGAGAGCAGCTTGGAGACAGAGAGTTCCCTCAGGCAACATATGACTTGATTTGGGCAAATAACCATAGCCTGAGAACTTGAGGAGACCAGACTGGCTGCATGCTGCCACTGATGTCAGCAGCAGGAGCAGTTTAATTCAGTGATGTGCTCTCCCTCTGCCCTGATGGCTGCAAAATGCTGGTGACTGACACTGCACTCCCCTTGCACTGGGGAACAGTGCCAGTGCCTGCCATGCAGCATCTGTCTACTTTGTGGCTGGATGCACTTTGGTTTTCCCTGGCTGAAAAGCAGCAGGGATGGGTCTGAGCTCATTTCTGAATGCCCCTGTGCAGACAAGAGGGCTTAAAGAGGTTCAAAGCTGGCTACAACCAACAGCTCCTTGATGGCATTCAAGTGGCAACATGGAGCCACACAGAAGGGGCCAAACCTTGGTGACAGAGCCTTGGTGACACAGCCACCATCTCAGTCTGCTCCCCTTCCACCCCTGCAAAATGGGGACAACTCCCTCCTAGGCTGGGATGACCAAAACAACAATTTTCTAAAGGAATTTTGCAGCAGTGGCCTAGCAGGTCACTCTCTAGAGGCCACGTGAAGTGTGGCTTTCCACATGCCACTGAGGACTTCTATGGCACGAATGTGAATGCTTTTTATCAGGTGTGGCCAAGATAACAAAGAATTTGCTTCACCATCCCATGGCTCAGCTCAGATCAACTCCCCAAGCAAAGCACCAAGCAGCTGGAACATAGCAAAGGACAAGAGAGGGCCCTGTATGACAGAGTCTGCCTGCATTCCTCACATGTCTGAGGGCAGGGATAATATATTATTAGAGCCTTTCAAGGATGGTAAAGACCAACCCAGCCACTTGCAATGAGGTATTGCTGCAATCTGCCACGTTTGGGGTGAAGACGGTTGGTGTGGTGGCTGGCAGTGATGCCAGAAGGCTTTTTAGCACAGGTTTCACAAGCCCAGCAATGCGGCTGAAATGCTTCCTTGTTTCTAAAAAAAATCTGTGCCAGGGGACCAGATTTTCAGCAAGGTAAGGATGGCTCTTCTCATGGTTAGCGGGGACAGACAGGCTGCTCCTACCCTGAATCACACGCTCGTGTGATGGAGGAGCTGCACAAGAGGAGCCTTGGTCCAGGATGCCTTCGGTGACTCAGGGAGCCCCAAAAGAGCTAATGTACCGTGAAGAGCAGCAAAGGGCACCAATTCCTGGAGCACTTACCTTCCCTGTGTTCAGCCTCTCCCAGGACCATGTAGGAAGCCCCCACTTGGGCATGGAATGGCTCCACAAACTTGGTGTCAACACAGACCTGGTACTGGAGCGAGTCGTGCTGCGTGGTGAGAACGGCTTCAGATCGGGCCAGGTCATAACAGAATAACCTGGGAATGATCAATGTGGGAAGCTCAGCTGTGCAGAAATCCAATTACAAACCAAAAAGGGGTGCTCAGCCAGTGAAGGAAAGGCCTGGCCTGCAAGGAGAGCAGGGTACCCTTCTCACCTGCCAAATGTCCTCAGGGTCTTCCCCTCAGGGACCGAGCTGTTGATCTCCCATGGGAAGTAATAGACACCAGCACTTGGCAGCATCTCACACAATGGCTGACCTGCAGTAAAGCAAAAGGTCTGACTTCATGCTCCTCCAGTACCTGATCCAAACTGTAAGGGATACTACCCTTCAACTCCTTCCTTGCCCAGGTTGCACCATCCAGGGGGCTGCAAGAGCTTCACAGCTTCCCTGCTGAGTCCTATCTGCAGCTCACTGCATGTGCCAAGCCCAGGGCATCCTGGCACGAAGAGGAGCTGCCTAGTCCCACACAACCCAGCATGAACTACAGGCACCTCACCAAGTCCTCTGAGTCTCCCCCAAGCTAGGGATGAGTTGAGAAAGGTTCAGGAAGTGGGGAGAATGGTGACTGAGCAGTTCAGAATGTGAAAGACTGAGATAGTGGGATAGCCTCAGCTGCTGGGGTGACAGAGTACTATGCAGCAAGATTGAAGGAATGATACCAAGCCTGTTCTCTTGTTGCAACATAAAAAAGTTCTGGCAGTGTCTGATCCTGCAGCTGGAGAACAATAAACTGGATCCAAGCCAGCCTGGTTTCATCAGAAGTCTGGTAGGGTTTAGCAGACAGCGAGTAGTGAAGAGGATTAATTCCAAGGTAAGGCTCAGGTGGGACCTCCTGGGAGCTCCTGCGGTGGAGCAGGGCTGGCACAGCCAAGTCAGCCACAGCACAGAGCACACAGAAAGGCAGGAATGCAAAGCAGCTTCAGCAAAGTTCTAATCCTGCCCAGTCAACGTCATAGCCGTGCCCTGAAGTGGTTTTTTTTGGCATCATTTTCCTTCTGATTTCCCTTGCAGACTGCAAGTGTTTGGAATGTTTCCATGCTTCATTTCATTTTCTGCTTTTCTCTCTCTCTTTTTTTTTTTTTTTTTTTTTTGCCTCTCTGTGGGGGACCCCAAGAGCTGCACAGCAGCCCAGGCAGGGTCTCCTGCCACTCACACAAGTGGGTCCATCGATGGGCATTCAAGGACTCCCAACACCGATTACTCAGCAGAGGGGACACTGAGCTGACACACACGCCGTGGCTTTAACGCTTGGCGTCCCTTGCCCACCCCATGCTTTGCTCACGGGGTTGCAACCTTACAAAATGCCCCATGGAGGACTCTGTGGGAGGCTGCCGAAACCAGGGCGATCCTGGCTTAGCCCATCCCTGCCCGTTCCTCCCTCGCGGCCTGCTGCCCCACAGTGCTGTGCCAGGCTGTGGACGCCCAGAGCGCGCTGAAAATCCCCTCTGGCAGGGTCCCAGCGCACCTCCCCGCCCTCTGCAGCTCCGTGCATCCCCGCCGCACCCAACATTCAAAGAGCAAGGTCAATTCTACACCTCCAGAAGGGCAAAGGCTGCACCGTACCGCTCGGGTTTTGCTCCTGTATCACATTCTGCAGCAAGGTGGATCAGCAAGGGATGCGAGACGCTCAGTGTGCATTTAATGCACTTTTTAACGTATGGAGTCATTTGGGTTGTAAAAGCCGTACCCCAATCGCCACACACCCTGCGCTTACCCAATGCATGCGCCAGCTCCACTGCAGGATCTTGCAGAGAGATTTAAGGCAGGCCCAGCTCCAAGCGCAGCCCTTTATACGCAGATCCACAGCACTATCCAACACCGTATCTAAGGCGTGCACAAACGCAGCCCGCTAACGGCGCCTAATGAGCTGTTTATTTAATTAGCTGCTCCATGCCAATGCCGCACGTGCCGGGCGCTCTCCCGGCGCCACCCCGTGCACAGCACAGCGCGATTTAAGGCACCGCTCCCAGCACGACCGAACGCTCCCTCACCGCTCCGCCATCGCCTCCCGCGGGAAGGGCGGGCACAGCGGCCACGGGCCCACGTGCTCAGGAACCACGTGGCGTCGCGGGGCTGACGTCACGTGGGGGCGGTGCTGGCGCCGGGGGGACGGGAAGGGACCGGGACCGGGACCGCGACCGGGACTGGGATTGGGACTGGGATCGGCAGAGCCGCTGCCGCGATGTCGGTGAACGCGGACCTGCGCAGGGAGCGCGCCGCCGCCACCTTCCAGCCCGAGCTGCTCACCCACATCCTAGACGGCGGCCCTGAACGCACCCGCCGCCGCAAGGAGATCGGTGAGGGAGGGCCCGGGCCGTGGGGACGGGGAGAGACAGCCCCGGTCAGGGCTCGGAGCGGGAGAAGGATAGGCGGGGGTGGGAAGGGGAGAGGCTGTGTGGTGTGGGAGACCCCGGGAGAGCGGGATACAGCGTGGGGGTAACGGGGTGAGGAGCCTCGGGGGAGGTGAGGAGCGACGAAGTTGTGAGGGGATCGTGGGAGAGGGTGTGGAGGAGCTTTGTGGAGAGGGGAGAGCCCAAGGAGAGGAGAAAGCTGTGAGGAGGGGGTTTGCAAGTGGAGGGGCAGCGTAAAGGAAGGGCTTAGAGAGGAGCAGGAGCTGCATTCCCTGGTCCCCCTCTTCTCCCCAGAAAGGATGTAGGGTGGCCCTGATAGAGCCGTGTCCTTTTACTTCTGTGTTTCCCCTTCCTCCAGAGGGTCAGAGGCGGCTTCCCGTGGGCATTTCTCATGGGCTCTGTCCCCTCCTTTTTCCTTCCCTAGCATGCTCTTGCCCAACAGTACAAATGTCACCTGTTTGTCACCCGGCACGATGTGGTTATGAGAGATTAATGAGCTTCTTCCAGGCTCTTCCCTGGGCTGGGACTGTCAGAGCCTGCTGTTGTGTAACTTTGCTGCCAAAGGGGGGACACAGAAAGTTTATGCTCTCTGGGCATCTTGTTTTCCAGTTGGCACAGGGGGAACGATAGCTGTGCCCTTCTGCTGGAGTTGCGTGGGGTTCAGAGTTCACAAGGCTGCCGGAGCCTCTGAGGCTGTTGCTGAGGGGCCCGCTGGTCTTACATCAGTGAATTGCCCTCCTGCCAAGTCCAGAGTGCTTTGAACTGAAAATGGGGTTTGTGTGTGGAGCGAGAGTGCCAGCAGTTGAGCTCTCAAAGAGCTCTGATTTCATTCTCGTTTCATTAACCTCTGATTTTATTTTCAATTTTCTGATACCCCTAGCTTGAGGGTAGAGCAGGTAAAATGCTGGGTCGTTGCTCACTCCCTGCTGAGGTTTGTGGAAACTGAGCTTGTTTTCCTCTTCTGTTCTGTCCCCAGAGGCCTTAGTTCTTAATGACCCTGACTTCCAGCACGAGGATTTGAACTTCCTGTCCCGTAGCCAACGCTATGAGCAAGCCATCAGGAAGAGCTCCTTGATGGTGATGAAGCTAAGGGAATATGGAATTGCAGATCCTGAAGAGATCTACTGGTTTAAAAGGTACCTAAAGAGATCCACAGTTTGCTTCTTGTACTTCAGTCATCACCAAGGATGCGAGGGTGTTGCTTTTTTCCCTGTTTCTTGTCTAAAGGAAGCTCAAGACCTGTATAAAAGCCCACTCAAGTCTTGCTTCAGTGAATTTCAGATGAAACCCTGAATTCATGAATGTTGTTTTTTCTTAGGTTTTTTTTAACAGAAATGCAACATTAACAATTATACCATGTTCTTTATGTGTAGTGCAGAAACTAAAAAACAGAACTTGAAGTCAGATTATTTTTTCCAAAAGGAATAAAAAAATTATACTGAATTATTTTGAATTGGAATAGATCTGATGAGTTTGCAGCTTCTAATGAAATCTCTAAAAGCTGATTACTTCACTTTGCACTTAGACCCAATAAAGTCACATTGCAGAGATACTTGAAACTATTCCAAAATGGTTTCTAAGTTCTTGTGTGCCACTGTCAGTTCTGGCTCCCTCCTCTAAGCTCCAGAGGTTCTCTTTGACCCAGAGGCTTTTTGTTGTACCTGACCTTTGGTTTGTCTGATAGTACCACCTTTGGATCAAGTTAATGAAAATAAGACTGTCTTTACATGGGAGTTTTCATTCCTTCCAGAAGAAATTAGAGCTCAGTTCCTGATTTTGATGCATTTCTCCCCCTAATTCTGTTAAACTCCTCCTGATTTAATCAAACAGAAACTGATAACAGAGAAGTTACACAGATCTAGAAATCTGTTGTAATCCCATTGATATATCCTCTGGCACATTAAATAAAGAACACAAGCCCCCTCTGACTGGTTTTGTAGAAAAGCTGTCATGGGCCCCAGGGCATGACCACTGGCACTAGGAAATTGAAATCATCTTGTCCTCTGTGGTTTTACTTTCAGAGAAACTGTTCTGCACTGACCTGTGTCATGAAAGTTCTCGTGGAAGTAATGTAAATAATTTGAAAATCATCATTGGTGGACAGTGATAACGGGGAACAAGTTCAGTGACAGTAATGGATTATTCAGGTGCTGCACAGCCAAAGTTAATCATTAATTTTTTTTCCTGCACAAGTTTTATTGAAAGTGATGGGGAAGATTATTTATTTATTTCTACAGAGAAAATTCAGCAAAGTCTATCCAGTCTATTAATATAGCATTAATGACAATTTTATATGAAAACAGACTTTTCTGAAGTATTCAAGTGAGAGATTCTTCTTTTGTCTTTCCATAGGCTTGCTTTGGAGTCAGCAGTTTTTAAGTGGATGAAAGTGTAATATTTCATGCAGATACCAAATAGTGCCTCCATATCTAACATGGTCAGGTGTGACTAGTCAAAATTCACAGTCCAAAACCAAGGGAAACAAAAAGAAAAGGCTTATTTTTTTTCCAAGGTGAAATCTAATTGCCACCATTCAGGATTTCAAATTATAATTGCAATTACTGTAGACTGACAGACTGTATTTGTCCTTTTTAATTTATTTTATATACCATATTTATTCTGTAATAACATGTAACAGAACGAAGAGCAGTGCATAAACTTCTTGCCTGGAGATGAGGTGTGTTTGCTCTAAGAACTGTACACTGATAATATTCTGAAATGACTTCTTTACTATAATGTGTGGTGTTGGCAAGGGAGGATGTGGGCTTGCTGCTGCTTAAAAAATTGATTAAATGAAAGGATTATTTTTTTCATCCTTTGATTTCATTTGCATTTTAACATCTGTCCCCACTTTCCCACCTGCTGAGTGTTAAATATTTTTTAAATTTGGTGAACTGCACCCAACTGACAAAATTATGTTTATTTCTATCCCATATCCAAACATGCTAATTGGTGCTAACTGGAAGTGACTTCATTTGTGTAAAAGCTGACCTGGCAGAAAGTGTGTTTGGGCTTATTCATTTTTCCAAACCAAAAACTGAATGGATGTGGTGTTGCAACATGCCTCAAATGAAGTTTATGAAGTAGACTGATGTCCTTGATTCAGATGTCAAGTTGTATTTACTGTGCTTGGCATTTCTACTTATGGAAGCTTAAGAAATTTTGTCAGTTATCCCCAAAAAGCAGGGACAGATTTACATATGCAATTTTGAAAGGATTTTTTTTTTTTTTTTTGTAGCTGTCCTAAAGTGCCAGAACATCTCTAGGTAGCTTTGCACATGACTCACCAACTTTATAACTTGATTTATGAGTAGGTGAGGAGAAATGCTGCTTCTTTCACTGCCCTGAAGATATATTTAAACAATTGCTGCTGCTGCTGTGACATGTCCAAGTGAATGCTCCTCCTTCCTGTTTCCAAAGGGCTTTGTTGGACTCCAAATCATAAGAGGATCTATTAAATATGTTTAATTGCTTTTCATGTAGTAATTCTTCTATGTCCACACTGCAGTTGCAGCTGTTGTGACTACAGCTTTGAAGGCCATCAGCCTAAAAGTGCCAATATTTCAGATTTCTTTTACAGTTTAACTGCAGCAAAATGTAAGTCAGCATGAAAAATGGGAAATGTTCCTGGTGTAATGCTCCAACACTCTTGAAAGAGAGCGAGCTGCTCAGTTTTAATTCACCTTCAACTTTAATTAACTTTCATTGAGGAAAATGGGATTAAACAAAGAAGTGAAAAACAGTTGAGACAAACTGGGTCATGGAAGAAGAGAAGATCTGAGAGCTGCTGGTCACCAGATGATCCCTGTGTTCATAAGCATTGCAAGAGTGTGCACTTTCCCTGCTGGAATTTGTTCTTACATCTCTAAATTAGGACCTGGAGTAGCTTTGAGCAAATCAAAGTAGAAAAACTCTACTATGGGCCCTACTTGCCACTGGTAAATTATTGCAGAGTGAATGAGTCTGGCTTGATGTTACTTTTATAGACCTGGAATAGGAATTTATTGCCATAGCAGTTGTTAGCCCTTAAGCCCAGTTAGCACAGCTCAAACACAGCTCCTGCTCCTTCTCCCCTGGGATGACCCTTTGTGCTTGTCTTTGAAAGACTTACTTCAAAAACTGCCCAAAGCAGAAAAGTTTGCACACAGACTAATGTAAAGTAAATGCCCCTGTTCTGTGACCCAGTTCTGCGACCTGAGGACAGGTTTGCAGCTGTTCCTGTAGCTTTGGAGCCTCTGAACACACAGGCTTTGCTTCTGTGATCCTGTGTGCACTTTGAAACAGTGACACACCTGTCACATAAGTGCCTTTTACTGTGTGGGTGGCACTGGTTCAGTGAAATCTGGGAAGATCTATATTGCCAAAGCACATATTAGTACACAGCCTTCTCCCAGAAGTGGATTTGGAGCTGCAGCCTCATTGTGACACTGATGGTTGTAGCAAGGCTGTCCTCAGAGCAGCTGGTCATTGATCAGATGTCATTGCCACCATCAGTTTTGATGGAGCAGAATATTTGGACAGTTATACATTGCAGCCTTTGGAGAACAGCCAGTCTAGGTGCTGGGAGTATTGAAATTGTGATGGGAAGCAGTAAGAGTTCAGAGAAAGAAACAGAAGGGAAGAAAACCTGTTGTTCCTCCCTTCACAGCTGGCACCTCTTCTGTTTGCTCAGTGTCTTGAGGAAAACAGGATTCTCTCCCATTTTCATTCAAATTGTTAAAGGGCACATTAAGGAAATCCTAAGTCTTCAGTGTGGAGTATGCAGTGATGAGCAGTTTCTGCTGTAATTTAATTTTCAGTTTAGTTAATTCAAGAAGCTGTTAAAATGCTGCATGATTGGCTACTGAAACATCATGACCTTCTGACACAGGGCTGTTAAAGCATCCACTTGCAAAATGTCTGTTGTCTTCCTCCTGTGAGAGAAGGTAATTGTTAATAATGAGATATCTGGCACTTGTGATTAAACTTCCTCACAGGCAGTGAAAGTTGCTAGTGTGACCTTTCAGAAGATTTCTGAGATGTTTTCCTGTTACCTTCAAAAAAGCAGTGTCTGACCTGATTTTTCTGACAGCAAAGCATGGGCTGCACATTTTTCTCAATTTCTTTCAATGACTGCTGAATATATGCGAAGACCCTTTCAAGATCTTCCCAAGCTGCCCTGAAACTTCATGTTTCAAGGTCAACACTCATTTTCTCCCTGTAGATTTGTCCTTTTTGGGCCCAGGGAGTAGGTGCACAATAATTGTGCTGCAGGCAGTCAGGAAGAAAAGGGGGCTGCTGTTGCTGTATAGGTCCTGGGTTAAAAGAATGACCTACTTAGGAAACCACAAGAGTGTTGAAAAGTTCTATCTTGCTGTCCTTGCAGCATTTTAAGCCCTTGGTCACCCTGAAAGCATCATTTGGTAACATGTGCTGCTGTAGGCAAGAGAATATTTTTTGGTGAAAGAACTGTGTGCCTTGATTCCAGGACCTTGAGACACTGTACCTGCACCCACACCAGCTTAAAGCACAGTTAATACATTAATCACCAGCATTAGATTACTTGATTACAGTAGTTTTGCTCCTGGAAAAATCCATGGCTCATTTAGCTTGTTCATTTAAAACAGGCAATGTGTGGTTCAGTGGTGCTTTGTCTCTCACTCTAGGGTTGGTTTTCACAGCCTGTACAGGACCTGTTGTTGAATTATCAATTATTTACTGTCTGTGTGGTACAAAATGCCAGTCACAAATGCTGTGTAATTGACAAGCTATGTGCAGAACATCCCCTATGGTATTTATGCAGAGGGTTAATTTTTTCCTCCTCTTAGAGTTTAGAGGGAATAAATATTTGTGTACAGTAGATTGAAGATGAAGAAACTGCTCAAGCTGCAGAAGGGAAGATGTTTTAATTGAGAATGTACTTTGCTTGCCATTGTGGTGACTAGATGATTAGAGTTTTCTTTCATGAAATAACTTCTGCTTTGGTGAAGCACACCTGAAATGTATTACTTTTCTTTCCATTCCCTCCAGCACTAGACTGTAATGGTAATTTTAATTGAAGGTGAGTTCCAGATCTCACAACTGATAGAAGCAGCTGCAGGCAATAGAGAGCTGAAAAGAACTCAGTCACCAAAGAAACCTTTTCATTTTTAATACATATTTCTTCTAACTAATAATACCCTAGTTGTAAGCTACCAGCAGCAGTGGAATTTATTCCCACAAAGCCTGAGAGATGGGGGAGAAAATAATTTGGTTTTCATGTCCTTAGTTTCAAGTTCCTCATGAACCTTTGTAGAATAATATTTTTTCCAGTTACATAGCAACAGCAGGATTCATGGGGTGAAGAAGATGCCTGGAAGAAACATCTGTTTCCCCATTAGCATTGCTTCTGATGCCTCCACATTTGGAGGTTGCTTGTGGGGCAAAAAAAAAAAACCAAAAAAAAAAGGTTGAATGAGGCAAAGAGATTATTTATCTTATGCTCCAATTGGAGAAAAGCCTTTCAGGTTCATGGTAACAGTAAGACTGAGATCCAGATCCCTCTATTTCTCTCCTGTAGAATATGCTTGGGCAATTTTCCTGAACCTTTGGGTCTCCACTTCAGCATGTTTCACAAAACCATAGAGACCCAAACGTCTGCTGCTCAGAAGGAGAAGTGGCTGCCCCTGGTCCGTGGAGTCAAGATAATTGGCACCTACGCCCAAACCGAAATGGGACATGGTTAGTTCCCTGCAGGGATCAATGGGTAACCTCTTTTCTCTAACTCCAGTGGGTAAATTGTTAATGCTCCCTGGGTCAATTAAAAGGGGGAAAGGTAAAATTCCTCAGTTAATGGTTGATGTCTGTAGCCAGACAGCAGCCTCATTTCACATCCTGACACTCCCAGGATTCCTTTTGGTCTTTTCCAGAATGCACCTCTTAGCTGATCTCTGCATTGGTAGTTGTTACCTTTGGTTTGAAATGAGGAAGTTGTTCTAAGCCCTGAGAATCTGAATTTCACTTGAACTAGTTGGAACATGTCAATGAACAGTACTGAGGTTTTTACTTTTGCCTGATTTTGGGACATGTATGCCAGAGCCCTCAGTGCATGGCTGGCCTGCAGAAACAGGTCAGGAGCATTCCTACAGGAGCAGTGGAGCACGGTGAGATTGTGAGTTCTGGGTTGAAAGTCAGGTATACTTTGCCCCAGGCACTTTTCTTCCAGATGCTGCTCCACTGCAGCTGTACAGCTTCCTGGAAAGGTCTTGATTACAAAGAAAAAACCCATCCTATTCCTGCTGTTGTTGAAAGCAACTTTTACTGCTTCAAATGGAAAACCATTTAATGGATCAAAAAACAGTCTTTTAACCCAGAACCTGGAATTGTGGTCATTAAGTACCAGCAAGAATAGTTAACAAACAAGGACTCCAGTGCTTGTGCTGGCATCTGAAGTGGGAAAGCCTGAGGTGCCAAGTCTGGACACTGCTGGATGGCAATGCTAGCTGCCTGGTTGTTCAGTTACAGCTGCTGAAATATTTGTAGAAGACTCAGTGGAAGAAACCCTGTCCTCTGTCCTGCTCAACAAACCCAGCTCAACACCAGAAGATGAGAGAGAACTGAATGGCAGCAATCAGTGTCTCCTGGCCTTCTTTGCTTTCTCACACCAGCTGCTTGAAATCAGTCACATCCACACTGCAGTAATTGGTTTTACTTCTGATTTGTCATTAGATCATTGCACTTGCTTGCCTGGTGATGGTTATTTCCTTACAGTTCTCATGTTGTTTCGTGGTTAAATTGGTATTTTGACACTAAATGGAATACAGTGAAATATATATACTTTCTGTGCTGAATAATTAAAATGCAAACATTTGGCATTCCTGCTGTGAATGTTGAGTATCTGATATTTCATCAGTGAAGCTGCTGCAGTAATTGTTACTAAGCTTTGCTTAATTTAATCCTGATGTTTAAAATCTGGTGATGGGGAAGCAGACCTCTGGATTATTGAATTGAACTCTGGCCTGGATGGGTAGTTACTCAGTTTTATCTTGGTGACTCCATGTGTGATAGCCTGTGTTGATTTTAACCTCTTTCATAGTGAAGAAGTCTCTTTAGTGAAAAAAAAACAAAGCAAAACAAAAAAAAAATTGAGAAAGAAAAGCACAAATAGCACAGGGCTGAAAATGAAACAAGAAGGAGCAGTGAAAAAGTGAAAATACTGTGCTGTTTCTATCTGGTTTATAACTACTGCTGGTAAATAAGGATTTTTAAAATTTTTTTTTTGGTCACTCTTTGGCTGTCAGCTATGTACTTCTCAGCAGTACTGAACTCACTTAAAATCTGGTATTCCTGGTAGGCCATTTGTCCCCTGTTTGGCTTGGTCACTGTGCAGTCAGAAAGCTTGGAAAACCTTGCTGGTGGGTTTATTAGATAGTTGAATTTACTTGTGGGAGTCTGAGAATATCAAAAAACAGTTCTTGGGGAGCCCTAGGGACAGAACTAGTTCATATTAATGTGTATTTAGAGAACACAAGGATGCATTGTTCCCACTTTGCTAAGAATGTCAGACGAGTTTGAGACAAGCTCAGACCAGTGCTCTTTCCATAATGCATATCATCTAAATAGGGATATATTCCTGTTAAAGTCCAATTAAATTTATTTCATACATAAATGGGCCAGATGGAGGTACTGGTCCTCAATCTATCACCACTATTTTAATACTCAAAGCTGTCAATATTTTAAGATTTAATGATTAATTAATTCTTTATATTGAAAGTCTTAATAGACCACTTCATTACCTCACAGTGGTGTTTGACAGAACGTGGAGAAAAATTAATTCCAATGAAATATGTTTAATTGGAGATAATTTGTGCTGGTGATTTACAAATTCAAAAATGTTGGCTTTCTTCCCAAGTTGTTCATGTTCTCAACTTTGACTTACACATGCAGAGCACTGTCCTTTTAAGAAAGTTCTTTAAAATAGCAGAAGTTGAAGAGAGTTGATTTGAAATGCTGTGTACACTAATAATGTCAGATATTTAATTTTTAAAAATCAGAGTAAATAGTACAGCCAGTTAGGATTTGTCTTTTTTTTAAAAAAAGTTAATTGAAAACCTAACTTGTTTAGCTGGATAAACTGGGACTTCCACCAGGTTCTACCTTCAATACATGTAAAAAAAAATAAAAAAGAAAAAAAAAAAGGTGGACTTCCTAGATTTGGTTGAAAGCACACTGCATTCAGCCACATCAGATCTCCAACAAACTGACATTCTCAGCTGACTGCCTCAGCCCACTGAACTTAGGGATGCTCTGATGTTCAAACCAGAAGGTCTGGTCCATCTTTTGGTTTGGATTCATCTTTTTTTTAAATCAATCATAGTGCATCAAAAATAGGGGAACGTTGCAGATGCACTTCCTGCAAGATTACAAAGAAATGCATTGCAGCATGTTTATTTCAAAGTGAGTGCAATTTCTTATTACTCAGGCCTGAGAAAAGGACAGTGCTCTGGCTCTCTGAAATACACTTGCTGAATTCTGATTGACACGTGAATCATTTTTTTTTTCTTTTTGTCTCTTCCTGAATCTCCACCATGAATCCTCATGCTTGCTTCCCTCCCATAACATTCCCCTCACGCTCCCATCCCGTGACAATTCTTCGCAGCTTTGTTCACCGCGGACGGCCTGAACCTCTGGACCTTCACCTGGGCATGTTCCTCCCCACTCTTCTCACCCAGGCCACCCCAGAGCAGCAGGATCGCTTCTTCATGCCTGCCTGGAACCTGGAGATCATTGGCACTTATGCCCAGACTGAGATGGGCCATGGTACAGTACATTCAGTACATTCAGTACATTCAGTAACTGCTCTTTCTGACAATGCCTGTGTGTGCAGAGGATTCCTGTGCCTCGGTAGAGCAGTGTGTGTGTATCCCACAGCTTTACACGTGCTGCTGTGGTTGTAGGGAAAAGTGGACAGCCTCTGCAAGGGTTAATAGAGCATTATGCCATGTGCTGCTTCCCTCTTCCTCCAAAGGGAGGGTTGGATGTCTGTAGCTCTGTAAATGGGCACCTGGGTGCTCCTTGTGCCATTCAAACCAGTATCGTTGCTGCCCGTCACTGGTGCTGTCAGTTTGGTGGCACCTGTTCATTTTACACTTGCTGTTCTTTCCAGCTGGAGTTCTGCTTTGCTCTAATTAATGTTTAGTGTAAAGACAAAAGGACAGAGCTTTGAGGTAGTGAAAGAGATGCCAAAAAATTAAGAGTTGCTTGTTCATCTCAGGATTAACCTTGGATCAGATGGGTCAGGATTAACTTGGTTCCAATGCTCATGTTCTGTGGGGAGCTTTTTCCCCTTAGTTCACTCCCATGTGTTCTTTTTAACTGACCATGAAATGTGTTGGGCTTTTTGAGTTCTCTGTCTCCAGCTGACTTTGTGTTTTTGTTGCTATTCCTTTGCTTTCAAGCTTTGAAATGGATTTTGATAACTCCAGCAGTATTGTGATTGCAACACTTCTAATTCAAGTTTCAAAGGGAGGATATTCTGCCTTGGGAAACTTTAATTTTGGTCATCTCAGAGTTGCAGATGAGAATTATTTTCTAAAGATGAGCAGGATTCACCTTTGTGTTGAAGGGAAATGTAGAGACTGTGTGAAGCATAAAGTAACTGCAAGTTTGAGGAGAATCTCTTGGAACTAGTGAGGTTTGAAGATCCTTTGTCAGCAGAGTAAGTCTGTGTTGAGCTGCCTGTGGAAGTCTGCCATTACCTCCATGCTTTGGGAACATGGTTGCTGCAAGGTGATCTCCTTTTTCCTGTTGGACCTCTTGTCCTGCCCTGTCAGTCCAGACTCTCAGGAGTGTTCACAGCTTGTCTAGTTTAAGCAAGTAGGCCTGGTGATTTTGGGAGTTTTTAAAGCATTCAGGGGCAGTGCCACTGCTCTGAGACAGGTGTGTGGGAAGTGAAGCACTGGGGGCAGAAGACAAAGACTGTTCCTGGAATTACCTCCATCTTTATGCAGTCTCTTCATCTACCTGCATCAGCACCTGGCGTACACATGCCATTACTTGCTCTCTTGGAGCTATGGATGATCTCTTCTGGGAGATCAGCTCCATCAAGTGAGGAGAATGTAGGCTTGATGAGGGAATGAAGTGGTGATGGACGCTGTTTATTTTGTCTTGTGGCTGAGAACTGGATGGTTTTATTTTGCAATTTAATCAGATTGCATTTTAGTGAAATTCAGGTGAGTGTGTTCCTGTGGAACATTTTAAATGAGAAAGGGCTTCTGGTGTGTGATAGCAAAAAGGTGTCAGATTGGAGGTGCTTGGAAAACTAGTCTTAGACCACTGGGGAAAAAAAATCAATGTTTTCTGAGAATTGGCTTCTGGTCCCAGAATGTGGTCTGGCCCTTACTTGTTCTTCCCTAATTTGTTGATATTTAGCTTTTTATACATATAGCCTAAAAGCAAAGTTAAAATTCAAACCACTACTGGAGTTCCACTTTCCATAGTCCAGTTCTGTCCTTGTCTCTGTTTTGTGACTGACTTCCTGCCAAAACAATGTGTTTGCTTGTTTCCAGGGACTCATCTTCGGGGCCTGGAAACTACAGCCACTTACGACCCCTCTACACAGGAGTTCATCCTCAACAGCCCCACTGTCACCTCCATTAAGTGGTGGCCAGGTGGACGTAAGTGTGTCTAAATCTGGAAGATGTATGGAAAAACTCAGGGAGGTGATGCTATGTGTGTTATATCTACAGAGTGGAGACTGAAAGTTGATCCAAAGAGTTGGCTGAAGGCCAGTCACTCTTGCATAGCAAGCAGACATATCAGAGCCTGCTGAACATTGTCTGTGTGCCCTGCACTGTTGCTCAGAACCATTCACACTGTGAATTTGGTGTAATTTTTCGTTGCTTGTATCAAATTATTTATAGTTCCTTCAGCTTCACTGGCAGGTGTGCCATGGACTCGGTGTTTTACAGTCAAGATGTTGTGCATCTTCCATTGACTTGAGCAGCATTTTGTCATAGAGCTGTACAATTGGGGTGACATCCAGTGGGGTCAGTCTGGTTTTCTAGTGCACGATGTGATGAGGTTATGTCAGGAGAAAACTTTGTGTGTGTGAGTGTGTCTGTCTGTGTTTCTGTGCTGAGTCCTGCTCCCGTTGCAGTTGGGAAGACGTCGAACCACGCCATCGTTCTGGCTCAGCTCTACACCCAGGGCCAGTGCAAAGGCCTGCACGCCTTCATTGTCCCCATCCGGCAGCTGGGCACACACGAACCTCTGCCAGGTACAAATTCACACTCAGGGAGTAGGTCACTTCTCATTCTCTCTGACTGCATACAGCTGCTGTGTCTTGTTAAAGTCCATGGCTTATTTCATTAGCTGAATTCAGCTGGTAGATCACAGGGCTTTCTTATGACTGAACTACCACTAAATCATCTTTCCTACTGGGCCTTCAATGTGAAGTTTAGTTTGGGATTTGATTCTGCCCCAGTGAAGTTTAGTTTGGGATTTGATTCTGCCCCAGTGTCTCCGAGCTATGCATTCCATGAGCAGCACATCTTGCTTTCTGATAGGGGAAGAAAAGCTTTCATCACTCTTTAGCTGGAAGTGAGCTGGATGAACTTTAGAGCCAGATCCCTCAGTGAGTGGATAGTAGGGCTGCATGGAAATTATGGAGATTCCCATGTTTTGATATCCAGTTGTTGTGGTTTAACTTATCAGGCAGCTAAATCCACACAGCCATTCCCTCCACACAGAGGGATGGGGGAAAGAATTGTGAAAAAGGTAAAACTTGTAGGCTGAGATAAAGAGAATTTAATAGGACAGAAAATGAAAGGAAATTATTAACAACAACAACAACAATAATAATAATAATAATAGTAGAATATGCAGAGCGGGTGATCACTGTGTGATTGCTCAGCACCAGCTGACTGATGCTGAGCCAGTCCCTGAGCAGGGAGCTCTCATGTCTCCCAGCTGGCTTCACCCAGTTTTATTGTTCAGCATGATGCCACGTGGTGGGGAATATCCCTTTGTCCAGCTGGGATCAGCTGTCCTGGCTATGTCACCTGCCAGCTTCTTGTGTCCCCCCAGCCTCCTCACTATTGGGGCAGTGTGGAAATTGAAAAGTCCTTGATCTGATGCAAGTGCTACTCAGCAACAACTGAACCATCAGTGTGTTATCAATATTGTTCTTGTGCTAAACCCAGAACACAGCACTATACCAGCCACTGGGAAAATAATTTCATTCTATCCCAGCCAAAACCAGGACACCACTTTTCCATCAAAGAGATTAAGTTCCGTGTTAAGTCTTACTCATAACACTGCCAGGACTTGCTAGAAAACTAACCAGTCTCCTTATTGGAGAAGGCTTGAACCTCTTGTGTGGTGTTTAGTTCCTATTTCATAATGCAAATGGCTTTGTCTGTGGCAGGTATTACAGTGGGTGACATTGGCCCCAAATTTGGCTATGATGAAATGGATAATGGCTACCTGAAAATGGACAACTTCCGAATTCCTCGCGAAAACATGCTGATGAAGTATGCCCAGGTAAAGCAGTGAGTTTCAGTTCTGATGTTAGAAATGGGCAACCTGAATGCTCCTGTGAGCTTGAGTACAGCACCAAAAGGATTGTGTGTGCCTTGTAAATGCTGCTTGAGGAGTTTAGAGTGTGAACGTGCAAAAGGGAGGAAACTTCACAAATCAACAAGCTGTATTTTCTTTTAATCTTTTATTTTTTGGCAGGTTGAACCAGATGGCACCTATGTGAAACCAGTCAGTGACAAGCTGACCTATGGGACCATGGTGTTCATCCGTTCCCTCATCGTGGGTGACTCTGCTCGCTCGCTGTCCCGGGCCTGCACCATCGCCATCCGCTACAGCGCTGTCAGACACCAGTCCGAGCTGAAACCAGGGTGAGTGCAGGGAGAGCCAGAGCAGCCTCAGCTGCTGAGGGAAAATTCTGAACTGCTGGGAGGAATGGGGGCCGTGGCTGATTCTTGCTTTGGCACTCGGTATGGTTTCAAAACACTGTTTGTCCTGGGGAGTGTATAATCTTTCATTCTTGGAATGTCCTCCCCTGCCAGAGGCTTTTGCTGGATGGTCTTAGAGTCTGGCTTGATATGGATGGTGAACATACTTAGAGTAGGGATAAATGGGATTTCTGCAGCAGGTTGCTACCACTGACATGCTAACTCATCTGTGTTTTGCTCTAGGGAACCAGAACCCCAGATCCTGGATTATCAGACCCAACAATACAAACTCTTTCCTCTCCTGGCAACAGCATACGCCTTCCATTTTGTGGGAGCCTACATAAAGGACACCTATCATCGTATCAATGGGGACATCAGCAAGGGGGACCTCAGTGAGCTGCCAGAGGTACTGTGTCCTCTGGAAACCAGAGTGTTGGCTGAATTTGTGTGAGGTTTCTTTACAGCATGGAAAAAGAGGCATTGAGCCTTTTTGGCTTTCACTCATGAGATGTCTTCTACTTCTGTAGTTTCAGTAGCCCCCAAGTCCAGAATGTGCTGGTGACATTTATTTGCTCTATTCATTTAACATTTTATAAAAAACAGGGAGTAATGCACAGTGAGAAAGCTACTGGGAATATATTTTTATTCAAAAGGTACATTTATAGAAATGATGGAGTACTGTTTGGGAGTTAAGACTGGTCTTGTGCTTGTGCTGTAACTTCTTAATTATTCTTCCAGGTGCCTAGGGTAGAATAGGTGTGTTGATCAAAGTATCAGTACTATACTGAGGGGTTAGGGCTGTAAAATGTTAATTTTCTGTTAGGGTTTGTGACAGTGGGCAGTTGAAAACAATCTTGTACATAAAATGTGTAGGGGTGGAAGGAGTGGTGTACTTAAAATAAGTCTTTCCCTGTACAAGGTTTTCATATAAATATTTGGCTCAGGAAGGAGTTCCTTCAAGAAAAACACAAACCTGTGGAACAGCATAAGAATGGTGTTGACCTTATTTTTTTTTTTTTCTGGGAGTTACAGTCCTTAACATGTATGTGTGCAAGCTAAGACTGGAAAATAACCCTGGCTTTGCTGTGCCCCTCAGCTGCACGCCCTGACAGCGGGGCTGAAAGCGTTCACCTCCTGGACCGCCAATGCTGGCATTGAGGAATGCCGGATGGCGTGCGGCGGGCACGGCTACTCCCGCTGCAGTGGCATTCCTGACATCTATGTCACCTTCACCCCGTCCTGCACCTACGAGGGGGAGAACACAGTCATGATGCTGCAGACAGCCAGGTATGGGAGCTCTGCACGGGGATATCCCAGCTTCTCTTCATGGTCCTTGTGGCTGAAGTTGGTACCAAAAGGGTTAATTCGGTTTCTGCTGTGTCTGTGTAACTTTGAGCAGAGAAACAAGGCATGCAGATTCTGCTATCCCAGCAAGGACAGTTGGAAGATAAGGGGGAGACATCTGGCTTAGGAATGCAGCTACAGCCAAAACAAGTACTCAGTCTGGGAACTTGGGGAGGGTTTTATGGTAATGAGTTAATTACAATATGCATGTAGTGACTGTATGTAAGCCACACACTTGTAAAAAAATCACATGCACACAAGGAGGAGTTACCCCCATGCAACCAGACACCTGTAATAAACGATGCCCTTCTTAACACTAAATTGGTGTTAAGGAGTCTTTTATTTGACTGGTTTGCAGTGAATTTGGTGGCAAAGTCATGAGCATAAGTGTCTGTATTAGCAATAAACTGGTGTCATGTTTCTGTCCCCTACCCCATTTTTCACAGATAATTGTGTGCTACAACTGTTCTTTCTGGCCTGAGCCTCAGTGAGATGACTTTTGTCCATTCAAACAACTCATGAGTAAGAGCTGCCATCTGCTGTCTCTATTTTCAGGTTCCTCATGAAAAGCTACACCCAGGTGACCTCTGGACAGCAGGTCAGTGGCATGGTGTCCTACCTGAACGACCTCTCCAGGCAGCGCATCCAGCCCCAGCACGTGGCTGCCAGGACTGTCACTGTGAGGATCAATGACCCCACCAGCTTGGTGGAGGCCTACAAGTCACGTGCTGCCCGGTGAGCTCACACTGACTGGGCTGAGCCAAGAAAAACTGGGTGAGGTGGTGGTGATGCACTGCCCTGTTGGTGCTGGGTTCTTGAGGCGTGGCTGGCGAAGCTTGTGTCCATGTGTTGCTTTCAGGAAGTGACACATTTTACTGGGTTAGGGTCAGGTTTAAGTGCTTTGAGGCTGCAGGAAGCTGCTCACAGCCTGCTCGTAGCCTGGTTACTCTGCTCCCCAGTCCTTTGGGATGTATCTTTTTCTTATTTATGTGTAAAGTATATTCAAACTTAAAAATACCACACTACTCAGAGATCTCTTTGGATAGAAACAATCCTGATATTAAAGTTCATGGTGAGAGAAGTAGAAGAGTAGAAAAGACACCTACTTGTGAGTAGGTATTGAAGCACCACGTGTGCTGTCAGAAGTCCTACCCCTCTGTAGCTGTGTTGTAGCTGCAGCAATGATTATTTGTGTTTTGGAGGCACTTGTCACTCCAGTCACTGTCTTCACTCACAGCACATGAGAAGAATTCTGAGCTCATGTGCCATGACTGACATGTATGAATTCAGTGTATGTCATCCTGTTAATATGGTGTCATTATGTAAACTGTGTTTCTTCCTCATATGAAACAGGCTTGTAGAATCTGCAGCGAAGAATCTGCAAGCTGAGCTGAGCCACAGAAAGAGCAAGGAGGATGCCTGGAACAGGACTTCTGTTGATCTTGTGCGGGCATCAGAGGTCAGTGATGTACCTGCTAAAAAAACAAACTGTGAGAGCTCATCTTTCTGTGTCCCTGACTGACCCTCTTTGGTTTCTGCAGGCCCACTGTCACTATGTGGTGGTGAAGCTGTTCACAGCCAAGCTGGCCGAGGTCGGTGACGCCGCCGTCCGCGCAGTGCTGACCGACCTGTGCCTCCTGTACGCCCTGTTCGGCATCAGCAGGAACGCCGGCGACTTCCTGCAGGTTGGTGCCTTCCTCCAGCACTCCAGATCTCTGAAGCCAGGTTCTCTGCTTGCAAATGTGCTTTAAATGCCAAGCTGTGTGGGTGTTATAGGTGTAAGTTCTTGGCTGTTGGCGGCCAGAAGGTCGCAGCAGTGCAGGTTTGCTGGAAGGCTTTTGTCGGATTTCCCTTGTGATAAATGGAAACCAGGCCTGTGCCTGGGTTTAGCTGAAATGGTTTCCAGTTGGTGACCAGCTGCTATGTGTTAAAAACCAAGGAATTAATAAAGGACCTGCAGTTAGATGTGCTCCACAGCTAATATCCCTCAAAGGGGATCTTGCTCCAAATTCTAACCCATCCTCCAATGAATGGCTTTACACTGTCAGGCATTGCTTTTCTTCTCTTCATTCTGTCAATTTGAGAATGCATTTGGGCAGGAGTGTTTTGTTTGCTCTTCAGGTAGACATGATATGTTTTGTCTTCCCATTTTCCTCTTTGCTGCTTACTAAAAAATTCCCTGAAGCCAGGCACAATTTAATACCCTTATATGCATGCTGTCCAAGAAAACTTGCTGCAGCCAGTTAACATACAGAGTGAGTTTCCCATCTAGGGTTAATAGCTGGGCAGTATGGAGGGCATCTCCTTCTGCTCATTGTACTGTGGCAAATTGCCAATTTAATTACCCAGTGAAATAAAAAAAACTTTGGTGTTTTATGAACTTTTGCATTTTTGTGTGTGGGAAAGCTGACCTATGTGAGACCTTGGGGAAGGGAAGGATTTGTGACTTGTGTTATTTTTTTTTTCCCCCCTCTCAAGGCGGGTATCTTGACCAGTGCTCAGATAACCCAAGTGAACCAACACGTGAAGGAGCTCCTGGCTGTCATTCGTCCCAATGCAGTGGCCCTGGTGGACTCCTTTGACTTCCATGATGTCCATCTGGGGTCTGTGCTTGGCCGCTACGACGGCAACGTCTACGAGAACATGTTTGAGTGGGCAAAGAAATCCCCACTGAACAAAACACAGGTAAAGAAACCTCTCTTCTCACATGACAGAGAAATAACTCAGTTTAAGGTTGTCAATTATGCTCCAGTGATCTCAGCAGGCAATTGAGGAAGCAGGGAGAAAAGTCACAAATAGTAATGGACCAAAACTAACAACCTACTTCCAGTTTGCTCTCTGTAGTTTTCTCTCCCAGGTGTACCTTGTATTCATCCTTGTGGGATCTCTTGACCTCCTCAGTTGAGGGAGGAAATGGTGCACTCCACAGAGAAACAACTGAAGAATATCAGTGAATTCAAAAGCAGTTATCACTTGCTGTTGATTCTGCTTAGTGACAGTAGCTGTGGAAGCCTTGCCCATTTTCTGGCAAATCTTCCACTCTTCAGGCCCTAGCAGTGAGTGGAGGAGAAAATAAATTGCTCCCCTGTAGTACTTAGGTGTCAGGTGTTGTATATCTGGCCTAGGATTGGAGCTGCAGCTGAGCTAAAATAAACTGTAGTGTCCCTGCTCCATCAGCCACAATGGTAAATCCTGTCTCCTTTATTTGATGATTGCAGACTGTATCTCTTACAATGGGCTGCCAGAGACTGCAGCTGGAGTTAAATCCCACCACAGTTTGCTCAGTGTTCTGTACCTCTGAAGTCAGTGGGGCTTAGGAGCTTCATTACAGCCCCTTAAGAAACCTGTACCAGTTTTCTTGTAATTACAATGCCAAACAATTGTATAGATATAAATCTTGCATTTCTTTCTTAAAAGAAAGGTAGGCTGGTTTTTATATCCTCATGCTTTGTATCATGTAGACCCTAAAATATAGAAGTTATCTGGCTGTTCTTAAATCTCCAAAGTGCCTCAGAGTCAAATTTTCTTAGTGTACAAACACACTGCAAGATGTAAGAAGGTAAAACTGTTTCAAACATCAAACCTGACCTTGTAACCTCTGTCTTGTTGTCTTGCAGGTTCATGAATCTTTCCACAAACACCTGAAGCCAATGCAAGCCAAGCTGTGAAGCCTGCAGGTTTTTTAAAATGCACTCTTGCCCAGCCCTGAAAAGTGGGTGTTTGCATCATTCCTTCAGGCACCTAAATCAAACCTTTGAATCCTGTAGCTGTAGGACAGTGAATAATTGTAGCCTTTCTTTCCTCTTTTATAAATGGAGGAGGTGTTTGGGGAGAGTGCGTTGGGATTGATGCCTGTTTTTAAAGTGCAATTATAATGGTAAAATTAACCTTTTAAAAATCTGGGAAAGCTTTATGGATTTATACAAGGATTACTTTTGTGAAGCTGCTAAGTAGAGAGAATTTCCTGTCAACTGGAGAAGGTGGCAGGGTTTTACTATGACATAGTTGACAGCCCTCAGGCAGTAGCTTCTGGTGAGCAGTTATGTCCTCCCCTCAAAAAAAGCATCAGTGTCTTGATTTTTGAATTTTTTTTTTAAGATTAGCCCCACCTCTCTCCTCTTTTGGCAAATGTTTGTGCTGTGTGAAGCCTCCTGCAGAGCTCTGTGCATGTGAGTCTGTGAGTGGCACTGTTCTCCTGATGGATCTGGGAAGTAAATACCCATCCTTCTCTGGAGCTCTGCTTCAGGCATCTTCCCAGAAGAAATCCTCGTGTTTTCCTTTGTTTTCCTCCTTTCACTGCCCTGCACAAACTCTTTTTCCCTTTGTGCCAGCTCTTGGTTAATGGGAGGGCAAAGGAGAACATAGTGACACTGCTCTGAGGATAAAAACCAACTCGTAGTAATCAGCTGGGTGCTGATGACAGATGCTCTGCCCCTCTTATCACTCTTAGCATTTTCTAGCACTATCTCAAAGCACTTTACAAATGTTACTTATGTTGATTTGGTGGGAAAAAAAACACATGTAGTGGTAAAAACTGCAAATTTCACCTGGAAGGATGAAGCCAGTATTGGAGGGCAGAAATCAGTTGACCAACATCCTCGGGTCTTCTGATTTTTCTGGGATGTTGTCCTGGCTTTTTAAAGGCATTTGTCAAGAAAATGACAATCCCAAGTGTCCAGATTTTTATTATTTTTCCTGCCCATGCATTTCCAAGGAGCTTTCTCTGATTTGCTTAATTTTGTTTTGATACCGACTTGGGCCTTGCACGGTGCTGTCTGATTGAACAGGAAGAATTCAGCTTGGAGGAGAACATCCTGCCCAGGGAAATCAGTGCAACAACTGCAACCAAGCAAAATCATTGCTGCTTTTCCACACCAGTAACTCTGTCCAGTAACCATAAAACCTCTTCACACTAGAGAAGGGCAGCTCTGAGCTTAAAGTGGTAAAAAGCTTCAGCATAAACCCAAATCCTGCAGTTCTGAGGCAACACCTGAGAAGCTGCTTCCCTGCAGCTTTGGGCTCTGTTAGTCTCTAATTTTGAATCAGTTTTCTGGCACTAACAATGATCAGACACAAGGTTTGGCCCCATGTGCAGTAGCTGAAGAGAAAGAAATGTTTAATTTTAAATAAACTAATCAAACTTGCCTTTTGGCTGCTGAGTGTTTCAGGTCCTGTGGAGGTTTAGGATGCCAGAGGACGCTGAGGGTTCTGCCTTCCCTGTGTCCAGTGGAACAGGCTGCTGGCCTGGGGAGGGGGGATGGAGGAGCAGGTTAAAAATATGCTAATGAGAACAGCACTAGCTGTGTACAGATTTAATAAATTACAACAATGTGTTTTCAGACAAAATGTCTTTCTTTTCACACACTGCCTTCAGTGGATCTCATGTAAATTAATGGGAATGAAGTATTCAGAAGACCTCAAATTAGTTGGATTTTGGTGTTTTATAGAGTGTGACCTCCCTGGCTTTGCTCTGCAGTATTGTAGGCAGCCAGGCCCATCCCATGGGCATCCCTGTGCCTCCCAGGGGATCCAGGCTCCCGTGCTGCCCCCAGGCCAGGGGAAGCACGGCTGGCACAGGGCAGAGCTGGCACAGGGCAGAGCTGGCACAGGGCAGAGCTGGCACAGGCAGAGCTGGCTGTGACATTTGCTCGGTGTCACTGCAGCTCCAGCACCAGCACAGGCTGATCAGTGCCCACAGCAAGGTCTGGGCAGCAGCAGCTTCAGTTCACAGGAGTTGTTTCCCATTCATTTTTTGGAGTTACGTTTTGGGAAGCACTTTCCTCCCTTGCTGTTGGTGAGGATTTTGTGCACTTTACCTGGCTGTGGTGGGCGATAATGTGAGTGCCACAGCCTGGCGTGGTTTGCTGTGTCTCAGCGTCAGCAAACAGTGTTTAAACTCTGCCCTGCAGCCTCAGCTGTTAGAAACGGGACCACACTCCCGGTACTAAAAGCGATTTCAGCATTTATTATAATAAAAAGAAAGGCCTAAAGCGAGGGGGCCCGCGGGGTCCCGTCCAGGGTGCTGCAGCGCCGGCGCTGGGTCTGCTCAGCAGGGACGGCCCCATGGAGCAGCACGGATTCAGTGCGTCAGAAGCCCCTTTTTATCCTGTTTTTGTCCCTTGGGATTGGTTTCCGTTTGGATCCTTCATTTGCACGAAGGTTTAGTGCGCTTGATTGGCCCATTACAGCTCTGTCCGGGCTTGGGGGCGGTGCACTTCACTTAGTGTAATATGGTACATGGAGTACCGTACTTCTTACAACTACCCCTTTAAACCCCTTTTACCATAACCAAACAGCACATGCTTAACAATTATCAACTTCCTTACAACAGTTTCCAACCTATTTTAACATCATCCATCTTAGGGCAACACGGTGGTGCCATTGCCACCGGTGCTGAGCCTCTTGTGGCCAGGAGCAGTTTCAGTGCCCAGCCAGGACCCTGTAAGAGACTGTTCCTGCAGAACGAGGGGCTGTGGGGTTTTATCCTAAATTCCCGCCAGGGGCCGTGCCTGTGGGATCGCTGATGGGAGCCATGGACTCCTAAAACCGCCACCTTTGGGGGGCTCTGCACAAGGAGCCCGTGTTCCCAGAGGGGCTGGCAGCATGTGAGGAGAAAGCCACTGCAGGAGGGGCTGCGGGTTGTAAAGCACCAGAGGCAGATGGTTCCCGGGGATTTGGGGAAGCAGAACTCGGGTACAAACAAGGCAGGAGCAGGGCTGGCTTTGTCCTGAGCTCAGCCTCGGTGTGAGCTGCCCACGGCACCAAGGAGGTTTGGGACACTTCCCTCAGCGGGGAAGGGCGGGGACGGGGAGCCCGGGGCGAGGGGAGAGCTGCGGGTGTGGGGGCGCCTCTAATCAGGCAGTATCGGGGCAGCCCCACCGCGGGGACCTCCCGAGTCAGGCGCCATGAGGGGCGGCCCCGTGGGTGAGGGCCTTCCAAGCCAGGTCTGAGCGGCGCTGCGCCCGTCACGATGGCAACGGGGTCCTTCCTGAGCGCGGCGCACAACATGGCGGCGCCCTTGCTGAGCGCGGCGCTCCGCGGGGCCCGCGGCGGGCGGAGCTTCGGAACGGCCGGTGAGAGACGGGAGAACCAGGGGAGCCCCGGAACTCATCGGGAAAGGGGGAGGGCCAAGGGAAGGGTGCTCTCGGACGGCTGTGTCCCGAACGCCAGGCCTTGTCACTAGCGGTGTCCCCCGGGGTTCAATACTGGGCCCAGCGTTGTTTAATTTGTTCCTCAGTGGCTTTGATGAGGGACCGATGCCTCCTCAGCTGATGGCACGAAGCTGGGAGGGGTGGCCGATAACCCAGGGTGCTGTGAGCCCTTCAGAAGGACCTGGGCAGGCTGGGGAGAAGGGCAGAGAGGAACTGCCCGAAGTTCGGCACAGGCACGGGCAGGGTCCTTCACCTGCGGAGGAACAGCCCCGGCCCCAGCACAGGCCGGGACTGACCGGCTGGAAAAGCAGCTCTGGGGGGCAGGAGCTGGGGGAACTGGTGGACAAGGAGCTGTCCGTGCCAGCACCGTGCCCGAGGGCACGAGAAGGGCTCTGGTGTCCCGGGGTGCGTTCGGAGAGCATTTCCAGCAGGTCAGGGAGTGATGCTGCCCCTCTGCTCAGCCCTGGCCAGGCCTCCCCTGGAGCAGGGTCCAGCTCTGGGCTCCTCGGGGTGAGAGGGACACGGAGCTCCTGGAGCTGTGGAGGCCACAGAGATCTGGGAACTGCAGCATCTCTGTCCTGGGGAAAGGCTGAGGGGGCTGGGGCTGAGAGGGGCCCTCAGCCCTGTGTGTCCCTGTCTGCAGGGGGGCAGAGCAGGGCCAGGCTCTGCTCCAGGGGCCCAGCAATGGCACCAGAGGCCACGGACACCAAGTGATGCCCAGGAAATTCCCCCTGGACATGAGGCAGAATTTCTTCCCTGTGCAGCGAGCGAGCCCTGAACAGATTGTCCAGCCAGGGTGTGGAGTCTCCCTCACTGGAGATATTCCAGAGCCATCTGGACTCAGTCATGTTTCATGCACTCTTTGGGATGACCCTGCTGGAGCAGGGAGGTGGGATCAATGACTTTGGTCCCTTCCAGCCTCACCCATCCTGTGACCCCATGAACAGTGGGAGCTGGGGCTGGCTCTGGCCCTGCCCCTGCTCTGCCCATCCTGTGGCTGCAGCTCTCCTCACAGAGCAGAAGGCACAACCTTCCCAGGATTTTTCCTGGGGAAGGCAGTGAGAAAGCTCAGAGAAGAAGAGAAAACAATTTTTATTTCTATTCACTGCTCCTGTTGTTTGGCACACGTGGAATGTGTTATGGAGATTGTTTACTTAAAGTGATTTGTTAATTGGACACTGGTGAAGGTTGTTTTGAGTGATTGGCCAGTTGGAAAAAAGCTGTGTTTTTCTTTAGTATTGTGTCTTGGTTTGGAAAGACAGGTGTCTGCTAAGGAAGGCAGAAGCCTCCCCTGAAATGGAAAATGTAGAACCCCCTCCCTCCAAATTGTTATAAATTTGGAATTAAGGGGCTCTCAGGCAAAGATATGGGAACAGGAATAATAGTTCTTTATCAGGAAATAAAATAAAATAAAGTAAAGTAAAATAAAACAAAACAAACAATGCAGTAAATCAACACAACACTGGCAGAGTCCAGATACAACCTGACTCCCTGTGGGTCAGGATGTTGGTAGCAGTCCCATTGGAATTGTGGCTGCTCCTCCTGGAGTGGCAGGTGTGGTTCTGTTGGAGCAGTGATCTCATAGAAAAAGGGTGAAATCTTCCTCTGAAGATCCAATGGAAGAAGCAGCTGTCTCCTCTGGGAATCCAGTGGAAAAAAAAGCTGTCCAGCTGTCTTCAAAACTTCAGATTGTATTTCGTGTAGGAGTGCTTGGCTCCTCCCTCTGGGTGCAGTATCTCACAATAGAATGCTGATAGTTCTTATCAGTCAGGCAGTGCCATTCAGTAGCTCATTGCCAGCAGAGAGCTCCCCTGAGGGAGGGCCCTTTGTGGAAGAGAGAAGGAGAACTGCCCACCCAAGAGCAGATATCTGCCAAACAGAATACATATTGCCTTGAAATCTGGGACATATAGTATCTCTTTAGTATGTAATTTAGTATAGTATTAGTGTAATATAGCATAGCTTAGTAGAGCACTTGTTCAGCCTTCTGAAATCATTAGAGTCTAAACACATTATTCCCTGGCTGGGGGATCATCGACTGCTATACCCATCCCAGGCTGGTTTCTCCCCTTGTGACCCCTCTGTGATCTGTGTGTTCTCTCCCCAGCCGTGCTCTGGAAGAGAGCAGCCCCTCTGGGGCCCATGCCCAACGCAGACCTGGATGTGGGGAGCCTGGAGGAGCTGCAGAAGTACCGCAGCTTCAGGGGGTACCTGCGGCAGGCGGAGCGCGCGGGCCGGGAGCCGCGCTGGTGGAACACCTACCTCAAACACACACACCCCCCTGCAGGTGGGTACCCACAGACAGAGCCCCTCTGGGCCCCCACAGCACCCCCTGAGGCACTCTGCTGGGCCTCATTGCTCCTCACAGAGAAAAGCAAGGCACAGCTTTTTCCCACAAGGGTTTACTGGGAAAGGCAGCGAGAAGTCTCACAGCAGAGAAAGCAATTCTTATCTCTTCACTGCTCCTGTTTGGCACAGGTGGAATGTGTTGGGAAGATTGTTTAGCTGAGAGTGGTTTGTTAATGGGACACTGGGGATGGTTGTTTGGACTCATTGGCCAATTAGGGCCAAGCTGTGTCGAGACTCTGGAGAGAGTCACGTGTGTGGCATTCACATTTCATTGAACATGATTCCTTCCCTCAGGATTTTTACCCTGGGAAGCTGAAAAGGCAGAGAGGGGCACAGAGATGGGAAAATGATCCTTATCTCATTCAATTCTCCTGTGCTGTGCTCATGTGGAAAGTGTTAGGAATTGTTTACCTGAAGTGATGAGCCTGACTGGGCTCTGGTGTGAGTTGTTTTCAATCACTGACCAATGGCCACAAGAACTGTGTCAGGACTCTGGAAAGAGTCACGAGTTTTCATTCTTATCTCTTTAACCTTCTGTAAGTATCCTTTCTCTATTCTTTAGTATAGTTTGGTATAGTTTCCTATAATATAGTATTATAAAATACTAAAATAGGCTTCTGATAACATGGAGTCAGAGCATCATTCTTCCTACTGTGAACGGTGCTGATTTTTACAACACATGGGTTTTCTTTAGTATCCTTTTTAGTATTCTTTAGTGTCTTTATCTCTGTAATATAGTGTAGTAATATGTAATATAATATAGTAATAAAACAATTCTTCAGCCTTCTGAATCAATGGAGTCAGATACCAATCACTCTCATCAGAGTCTTTCTTTGATACTTTGGTGTGGTAATCACATATTCTCTGAACAGAGAGAGACATAGCTCTGCCAGGATTTTCCTGGGAAGCTGTGAGAAAGCTCAGAGAAAAGAATGAGAAGCAATTATTATCTCCACTTGCTGCACTTGTTGATGTGCACACGTGGAATGTGTTCTGGAGATTTGTTTACCAAAGGGTGGTTTCTTAATTGGCCACTGGTGATGGTGTTTTGGATTCAAGGACCAATTGGATCCCTATGTATGGGACTGTCTGTAAGGAGGATGAGTTTCTCAATAGTATAATATAATATAGTGTAGTACAATAAAGCTATTGATCAGCCTTCTGCAATCAGGGAGTCAATGCTAATTATCACCCTGATGGGGACACCGTGCTACAATACTCTGGCACAGGCTCAGCCCTGTCCCATGTACAGAGTGCAGGTGTCTCCAGGGAAAAGGGGTTTTCCAGAAGGAGGGAGACTGGGCAGGACCTGCCAAAGACATGGAGCAAAGAAGGGATTCCTTGGAGCCCCAGTGGTGAGAGAGCAGACAAAGAGCCAGAGCTTCAGACCTGCAGCACATAACACAGCTGGGAATGGGAGGGCCATGAACTGGGGAAGGAGGTGCAGAGGGGACAGAATCAAGTCCTGATTGTCCTTTCAAGTCTTTTCTAGTGGGAGATGTCTTTGTCCATGGCAAGGGTTGGAAGTGGATGGTCTTCAATGCCCCTCCCAACCCAAACCATTCTGTGATCCTGGTCTCTGGAAGTCTGTGTCTCACACTCTCAGATATGTCACAGGCATTTGTGTGTGGGTCATTTGGGAGCTCACATATTTCACCTCCTCTCTTTTCACCCCTCCCTGAAGAGCCCCAGACAGACATTGGCCTGCCACGTGAGAGGCCATCACGGGCAAAGGAGCTCAAGGAAAGGAAGAGGATCCTGAGGGAGAACCGCCAGAACGCTGAGATGGAGCGAGCGGCGCGGCTCCGGACCGGTCAGTGCCCCAGCACCTCCCTTCCTGCTCCAGCTGCTCTGGGTGTCCAGTTGCTGCCTCTGCATCCTCCTTCTCTCCTTGCAGTGCTCATTCCCCTCGACGAGGTCAGGGCTGAGTGGGAGAGGACCAGTGGCCCGTTCCACAAGCAGCGCGTGGCCGAGCACTGCGGCGTGTTCCGGGACCTGTTCAAGGGGGCCACCTTCACCCCCTGGGTCTCCCTGAGGGTGCAGTACAGCCAGGAGGACGAGTACCTCGTGCCAGTCTACTATGGGAACATGGTGACTCCGTCAGAGGTGCGTGAGGGGAGCTGGAGCACCTTGGAGGGCCTGGGAAGCCTCTTTCTGCCAGCTGCTTCCAATGGGCATGGTTCATTCCAGGGGATGCCTTCTACAAGGGTGTTTCCTCTGTGCTGAAGGAAACTATTTTATGGATGTGATAGGGACAGAGATTGTAGGTTGTCTGGCAGGAGGCTGATGGTTATTTATGCCCTGGTGGATTCCTCAGTGGCCTGGCAGTGCCCAGTGTGTGTTGTGTCCAAGCCTTGCCCAGACAGTTCATGGAAGTTGTTGTGTGAGTGATTTACATTCTCTTTATGTTGCTCTTTTAGGCCTCCAGCCCCCCTGCAGTGTCATACGAGGCAGACAAAGGCTCCCTCTGGACCTTGTTGCTCACAAATCCAGGTGAGCAGTGAGTTCTTTAAAGGAACATGTTTAAACTGGGTTGTTTGACTCAGGTGTTGGTTAACTCCTGATTCTTTTGGCTGCACAGAGATGATGAACACTGGAAGGGTTCAAGGCCAGGTTGAAGCAACCTGGTCTAGTGGAAGGTGTCCCTGCCCATGGCAGGGGGTGGGATGAGATGAGCTTTAAGGTTCTTTCCAGCCCAAACTGTGCTGTGATTCTGTGATGTTTTATCTGTTATATTGGGACATATTTCATAGGCAGGAAAGATTGTAGCCTCCCCAAATCTGTAGCAGTTGAGAGAAGGGACAGTGACACAACAGGACCTGTGTCACAGTATAGAGGAAACAGTTTCCTGACTCCCGTCTTGGTTTACCTCCAAACTCCTCCTCCTTGGCAGTCTGCCTGGAAGGCAGCTTTGCTGACACTGTTCACCCTGAGAGACCAAGGCACAGTGAAGGATGCAGCTGCCCAAGAAGATTTCAAGAATCTTGGAATTAGATCTGAAGAGTTCATTGCTCCTCATTTTAAACTCAGTCCTATAGGAATGAGTTCCTTTTCTGCTAGGGAAGGAATGTTGGGAGGTCTTGAGCTGCTCCCTCTGGTCAAAGCAGGTCTGGGCATTCTCACTTTGGGGTGGATGCTGGCACCAGGGTGTCCCTAAGTCACTTTTCTCTGTTGTGTGTTGGCAGATGGACATTTGAGGGATGCAGACTCAGAGTACCTCCACTGGCTGGTGTGAGTACATCAGAGCCATGTGCTCTGTGCTTGTGGACTGGGCAGAAACTCCTCCAACAGCTCAGAATCCATGGCTTTTCCTGATGCTCCTGCCATCAGCTCCTTTAGCCCTTTGTTCTGGGTCCTGCTAAGGATGCAGGAGTTCCAGATGTTGCTGCTGTTCAGTATTCCAATCACTGGGTGGGATTTTTCCTGTGGTGAAAGCAAATCTCTACTGTCTGTTCCCTTATCAAACGGGGCAGAAATCACATCACAGCACGGCAGTGTGATTTGCAGTCCTGGATAATTCTGCTGGAGAGAAATGAGTGTGAATGTGTTTGTGTTCAGGACCAACATCCCAGGCAGTGACATCAAGGCTGGTAAGGAGATGTGCCACTACCTGCCCCCCTTCCCTGCCATGGGGACAGGCTACCACCGCTTCATCTTCCTGCTCTTCAAGCAACAGGGTCCCATCGACTTCAGCCAGGACGCTCGGCCGGCGCCGTGGTAATTCCTCTGCTCACCTGCTGGGCTTGGCTGCTGCTTTGGGGTTTGTGTACCTGTCACTGCACTAGAGGAGCAGCTCCTCTCACTCTGCAGAGTTCTCCAGGGCTGCTTTGGGTTTGTGTGTCCTCTGCAGCCACAATCCCAGCACTGCAGAGTGCTGTTGTTACAGAACAGGCTGTTAGAGAGTGGTTTGTGCTGCCCAGAAATGTGCATGGAGCTGGAGACACTGGGAGATTTTTTAAAGTGGCTTACTTTTCCACCTTTTTCATATGCCCTGGGGTGATGTGGAGCAGGGTACTGCTGTAAAGAGAGGTTCACCTGGTGCTTGTGTCTTGTTTCCAGCTACAGCCTGAAGATGAGAACCTTCAGCACATTTGACTTCTACAGAAAGCATAAGGATGCCATGACCCCGGCAGGGCTGGCATTTTTCCAGTGTCAGTGGGACAACTCTGTCACTTCCACCTTCCATCAGCTGCTCAGTAAGGAATGGGGATGCTGGAGGGGGTCTGTGGGTGGAACATGGCCCTGTGGCTGCAGGCTCTCACTTGCTCTTGGCACTTATCCAGGATCAGCACAAACTAAGCCCTTCCTGAGCCATCCTCCAAACTAACAGCAGCCTGAATGAACAACCCCTAATCCTTGGATAAGGATTTTTAAAATAACTCCAAGGGCATGTTTGAGCAGCTGTGCTCCTGTGGGGTGAAGGGGGGTGTGGGGTTCAGATGTGAGTCCCTCTGCTGACCCTGTCACCCCTTGCAGACATGAGGGAGCCCGTGTTCGAGTTCGTGCGGCCGCCCCCCTACCACCCTCCACAGGTGAAGTTCCCTCGCCACCAGCCCCTGAGGTACCTGGACAGGTACCGAGACACACAGGAGCCCACCTATGGCATCTACTAGGAGCTGTCCCCTCTGTGTCCGTGGGATGCTGGCTCCTGGATATCCTGTGCACCCCTCAGTGCCTCAGGAGGGAAATGACACAGTCTCAGCCCCCAGTTCCCCTGTGCTGGGAGCTGGCAGTGCTGGCAGCTGCGTGGTCAAGAGACTGCTTAATGAGAACATTCAGAGTGAATCCATGGCCAGGCTGAAACCTTGCTCCTGATTCTGCAGCAGAGCTCCAGCAGTGGCTGGCAGGTTGCATCTCCCCAGAGATGCTCTGCCTTGCTTCCCTGCAAGGATCACAGTTTTCCTTTTGCCTGTTTATGGAACAGAGCCAAGCCAGCCTGGATTTCCTCCTCTCACAATGCTGCGGTTCAGGACTGTGTCAGATTTTATTTGTGCAGTTCTCCTGGAGAGATGAATCTGATTAAACACTCTCTGAGCAGTGCTGGCAAAGCTGTCTTTATTGGGAAGAGCCTGTTACCCTGGCCAGTTGGCCCAGAGCTGGGGAGCTCAGCAGGGTGCAGGGGACATGGGCAGCCCTTCCACTGGCTAGAGTCACTTCTCTTCTTGGATGTTGTAGTTTGGGAAAAGTGTGGCTACACAGGTGGTAAACCTGCACAAGGTCTGTGTTTGTGGAGGTGGCTTCAGCTACCCAAGCATGTGAATCTCAGTCTCCTTCCCCTCTCTCCCTGGACAGGACATACCTGGCATGGGCAGGTGGAGCAGAGGCAGAGCTGCTGCTGGTCCTGTTCCCAGGCCTTGGAGAGCCTCTGCTCTCTGCTGTGCTCCACTGTGCATCTCCTGTTTACATGGACCCCCAAACACCAACATGTTCCTGCTGGTACAGCTGCCTGTTCCCAGTGACTTTTTCTGAGATTACTTCTACCAGGAAATTGGAGCCTTCAGCAATCAGCTGAGATTGGGCTGAAGTGCCCCCCTGCTGCCTGTGCTCAGGGCTGTTACCAGTTACCCCAGAGCTCCCTGAACTCCCCAGCCTGAAGGATTCTGGGGTCTGGTTTGAGCTGGGCTGAGTGCACTGGGGAGGTGCCCACGATGGGGACAGAGGTTCCAGGCAGACATGGGTCATGTTACACCTCTCTAGGCTTTAAATATTTGGTCAGAATTGACAGATGCAGGCCAAAGGAATGTTTTGGAGGTGAAGCTTGCTGGGATATGCAGGGAGTTGTGACGTATCCCAAGTCATCTCCTGTGGTCAGGGGGGTGGCTCTAAGCCTGCCTGTGCTATGGAAACTGGTCTGGATGATCCACCAGAGACCTGCTCCCTGCTTGCCCTCTGCAGGTGAAAGGGAAACTCCTCATGAGGGGAAGCTTGAAAAACAAGGCTGTCCCAGCAGCCTGGGAACGTGTGCAAGATAGCACATGGGCCTGGTACAGAGATAAGGCTTGGGCTGGGAAAAGTGAAACTGAACTGTGTGACAACGAGGGGAAGGTTTGCAGTGCACTGGCCTCGGGGCAGGAGACTCCACCTGTCACCTGAGCAGGGACAGGTGGCCCAGGTGGCATCTTTATTGCATTTCAGGGTGCTGATGTGCACGGGTGTTGCAAGGAAGTTCGTAGGAAAAGGTGTGGTGGGTGTGCGTGGGGACGTGGCAAACAGCAGGAGCTGTGGTTTAAAAGATGCAAGGGAAGAACAAGGTGCTGGTGCGTGTCACAGCCTTGGCACAGCACAGGGAGGGGACATGTGGCCACAGCAGCTGTGGGTGCCTCTCTGCTGGCTCCCAGGGAGGAGCTCTGCACAGAGCTCTCTGTGTCAGGGGGGACTGCCACACAGCTCAGGGACCCAGCCCTGGCAGAGCTGAGGGTGCCTGGAAGTTCCCTCAAAAGGCAACAAAGGAGTGAAAATCCAATTGCACGTGGAACATGTTCACGGAAATACACACTGCTCTGATCCCTGTCAGCCTCCTGCGTGTCACTGCAGCATTCCATCCTCTCCGGAGTCTCCCCCCGTGTTTCACCGCCCTCTCTCTCCGCGGGGAGCAGCTCCAGCCCTCGCTCCGCAGCCTGTGGCACAGCCAGCGTGTCCGGGGGCACCCCCGGCTGCCACTTCAGGAGCGCGTCCGGCCGGGAGCCCTGCCCCGCCTCCGGGCACAGCGGCACCACCTCCTCTTCCTCTCTCCTCGTGAGTTTCTGTTTCCCCGGCTCCTCGCCCCGATCTCCGGCGCGGGCAGGATGGCATCAGCCGTGTCGCAGAAGCTGGAGGAGAAGCTGGCGTGCTCCATCTGCCTGGAGCTCTTCAGGGTGCCCGTCACCTTGCCCTGCGGCCACAACTTCTGCAAGCGCTGCATCAGCGACCACTGGGACAAGCAGGAGCGGGGGCCCGGCGGCAGCGAGCCGAGCTGCTCCTGCCCCGAGTGCCGCAGGGCCTTCGAGCGGCGCCCGGAGCTGGAGAAGAACGTCACCCTGCACGGCGTGGTGGAGCTGGCACGGGACAGTGAGGAGTGGGGCTCGGCCGCGGGCCGGGGCTCGGGGGGCCCCGCCGAGCTGTGCCTGCAGCACGGGCGGCCGCTGGAGCTGTACTGCGAGGACGAGCGGCGCTGCATCTGCTGCGTCTGCACCGTCCGGGGCTGCCAACGGCACCGGCGGGTGCTCTTCGAGGAGGAGCGAGCCAAAAAGCAGGTGGGTGACAGGGCTGGGGGTGCTGTGACAGCTCAGGCACGCACATCCGTCTCCACTGCCCCGTGTCCTGCTGCAGGGACTGATGTGTGCCAGGCTGCCCAGCCTCAGCTGGACACGGGGCTGGCTGGGGAGGTGCCACCAGTGCTCCTTGAGAACCAGGTGTTGTCAGGAGCAGCAGTGAGCCGGGTAAATCCAGCAGCACGAGATGAACAGTGCCGTATGTGTTTGTTGCCGTCTGATCTAGAGGAAACAGCTAAAAAAGGGGTGAAAGGCAGCACAAAAAAATCACTTCTTTGTTATCCTGACACAGTCCCCCCCTTCCCAAGTTGCTTCCTTCCCTGATAGCCTTGTCCTGCAGCCCTGAGAGGGTCCTGGGGGCCGGGTGGGCAGCATTGGGCTGTTCCACAGGATGTGCAACTGGACACAACTGGGAGAAATGACTGGCTATGAAACTCTGCTCTGGGCTAGTTGAGTGTGTTCAGTCATTTGTTGAACTCCTTGATCTTGGAGGTCTTTTCCAACTATTCTGTTATTCTCTGCCTCCCTTCACAGACCTTTTTGAAAGAATCCCTGGAGAAAGCGCAGGAGGAGTCGGAGAGGATTGAGCTGGCAATGAAGGAGCTGGAGTTGCAGACAGAGAGCATCAAGGTAACACTGCAGCCTCCCTGTGCTGACCTGGGGGTGGGAGCTCACTGGTTCTCATGGCTCTTTCTGCCCAGGACTGCTCTGAACTCAAAGATGGGATTCACAGCAAATTCACCCACCTGAGGAAAGCTCTGGAGGATTTGCAGTGTCAGACAGTGGCCAGGATTGAGCAAGAGCAGAGGGCAGCACTGGAGGATGTGGACAAGAGCTGGAACCTGTGTAAAGACCGTCTGGATGTCCTTGGCCAGCACAGGGAGAGGGCTCAGAGCCTGCTGGCCTGCCCTGACCACAGGACCTTCCTGCAGGTACCACTCTGGCACTGTGTCCCCCCGTTTGCTTGGGCCTGCACCCTTTTGGTGACAGCACAATCATGTGCAACCCATTCCCACTGGGAACACATCCTCACTTTGGCTCAGGGATGTGCTGGGGCTATGGGGAAGAGCTGATTTTTGGAGGTCCCTGAAAAGTTGTGTGGGCAATGCTGGGATGCCCCAGTTGCCCACTGGGGAGACATGGTGAGTGCAAATGGGTTTGCACAGTCCTCCCCAGCCTGGTGCATGGTGTCTTTGTGTCTGTCTGCAGGAGTTCCCCCTGCTCCCACCTCTGGAGAGCCCAGAGGCACTGGTGCCCGTGGAGTTTGATGTGGCTGCTGTGATCAAGCCCATCTCTGAGATCCTCACCAGCATCTCCAGGCTCCTGCTGGAGGACCTGCCAGGCTCTGTGGCCCCCAAAGCCCCCAACCCTGCTGGCCAAGGTAACCCTCCTGCTCTCAGGGGTACTTTGAAGGGCTCTGAATGATCCTGAAGATGAGCCTGGCCTGTGTCACTGCTGGGGACACAGCTGCTGGGCACAGGGGTTTGGGATGGGACACACATTTACTGCTCAGCAGATGAAGTGGGATGAGCCAGGTGGCCTCCCTGTGACCCCCTCCTTGCTGGGAATGCTGAACCATGGTGGCACATGCCTGCTCCCAAGTTTGGATACAATGAAGTTCTTCCTCCTCCTCCTTCTCCTTTTCTTCCCATGAAGCCAGGAAGAAAGAAGATTTTGTGTGGCATTACTCAAAATGCCTGTTTCATCCCCCACAGGCCCAGTGCATCCCCAGGAGCTGGCAGTGAAGGCTGTGGCCCCTCTCCCCAAGTGCCAGCTCCGAGCTGAGCTTCTGAAGGGTAAGGAGCACAGGGGGTCTGGAGGGACAGCACCTCACTGGGGTCCCCAGCAGGAGGAGATGTCACCTAGCCAGGCTCCTTCCCTGGTTCTTCCAATGTGTCCCCCTAAATGCAGAGAAGGGTGGTGTAGGGGCAGGGTGGATGGGCTGGGATGGGAAAGGACCCATTAGGGGGATTAGCAGCACCAGGAAATGCTTTCCCATGGAACTGAGGCTGTCTGGTATTGGATCAGTCACTGCCCTGCATGGCATAGCCCCAGTCCAGAGCCCTGCCTGCAGTCATTGCTCTCTCTGCAGGGGTATGGCCTCAGCATTCCTAGCTACAGTCCTTCATGTCTCCTTCCCTCTCCAGGCCCATCCTTCTCCTGTTTTTAGGAATTTCCTCTGTGCTGCTCTTCCCATCTCCCCCCTGTTGGGAAGAGGTTTGGGTAATATTCAGGCCACGTTGGTCACGTTACTCTTGCCAAGGAGGCAATCACTGCCTATGGACCTGTAGGAATTCCTTCCATCAGGCCCCACAGAACATTCTTAGGGTTATTAATAGGAACCCCCTGTTATTTATGGGCAGCAGTCAGGAGCCCAGCCAGCTGCCAGGCCCAGGTGTTGGGGGAGGAAGGTGGGGTGCTGGTGGCCAAGGAATGCCTACAGCAGGAACTATCACAGCCCATGCAGAGGAGAGTAACTCCCTGCAATACCATATTTACTCACTTAACACCTGGTTTTCTTCCCCTCTCCCAATACACACTGGTATTTTTTGCTGTTGAAACCAAGCACATCCCTGCCAAAATGGCCACAGAGCCACTGTGAGCTGGGTTGTTCAAGGACTGCAAAGCATCGTGTCTCAGAGCCTCAACAGCTATTTCTGGGCATTCCCATTCCCTCTAGGGCAGGTGTTGCATCCTCCCCGCTACCCTTCCTCTCCAAACAACCTGTTCCCTTCCATTTTGGGAGCCAGCCCTACAGCATTCAAACCCCATCACTGCTGGAGGGGCATAAAGGTCTAACAAAACATTCCATCCGTGCCCTTTGTCCCCCAGACCACCGCAACCTGACCTTTGACCCCGAGACAGCCAACAAGTACCTGGAGCTGTCCAGAGGTGCCCGCAGAGCCAGGCACGGTCCTGGCGCCGTCCCGGGGCAGGGGCAGGGGCCCCGCTTCGAGCCCTGGCAGGTGCTGTGCACCCAGAGCTACGGCCCCGGCCACCACTACTGGGAGGTGAAGATCTCCAGCCACTCCGTCATCCTGGGGGTCACCTACCGGGGGCTCCCCCGGGAGCAGCAGCAGGGCCACAGCTTCAGCATCGGCCTGGACGGGGGCTCCTGGGGGCTGCAGGTGCGCGAGGATTGTTACCTGGCCTGGCACGAGGGCCGCGCCCACAAAATCCAGGAGCAGCTCTATAAGGACCTGGGGGTCAGCCTGGATTATGGCAAGGGGCTGCTCTCCTTCTACGGCCTCGGGGAGAGGACAAAACTCATCCACTCCTTCCACGGTGTCTTCAGGGAGCCCCTGTACCCTGTGTTCTGGCTGTGTGAGGGGCGGGTGGTGACGCTGTGCCAGAGGGACTGAGCCAGAGCCACCACGCTGAGCCACAGCCAGGCTGGCACGGCCCAAAGGGGAGCTGCAGCTGAGGTGTCGTGGGGCAGGGGGACCTCAGTGCTGAGGCAAGAGCTTGTTAAGCTCTTGGCATTGCTTAACAAGAGCTGATGGGGACCTGTCGCTGACAACGTGACACAACAGCAGCTCTTTCTAAGGCAAAAGAGGCATTTTATTAATTTCTGACTCTATAGATCTCTGAAATGCCAGTGTCATTGGAGAGTGGCAGTGCCACCTCCTCAATGCCACTGGGCAACCCAGCAGTCCATCAAGTTGCTCGTCCTCCATAAAAGAATATAAACAATAAGTTATTTACATAAAATATGTAAGAAAGTTCTATACAAAAATATAAACATCAAAAAACTTAAGAAAAACTTAAAAAATCAGGACGACAAGGACCGACATGTAAATTAACCTGTGTGGTTTGCATATGCAAATATCACACTATTGACACATGGCAGGGCTGGAGCTCACCGTGGGTGCCTGTCCCTGCAGATAGAGCAAGGGAAGGGGGGGTAGGGAGGGTGGAAAAATGAGATTTTCCTCTTCCTTCTATCCCTGCCAAACTTCCCAAACTTGGGGAAGGTTTGGGATGAGTGGGACCCCAGAGGGAGGTGCTACTGCCACAGAATGCTCTGAAACCATTCAGAGGGACCTCTGTGCTCACACAGCCTCACATCCAGGCAGGTCCTGCTCCCCCCAGCCCCTTCTTGGTTTCCTCTTGCTGTTCTCAGACCTGGCAGAGCAACTTCTCAGGGTTCTACACTGCAGCTCTTTGTATGATGCTCCTTTTCCCAATAAAGCTCTATTTTCTTACTGGTTTGACCTTGCTGCTGTTGGGACCCTGCAGCACTGGGGGTGGGGGGGAGCTGGGTACCCCTGCTCTCACAGCCAGCCCTGCAGGGCCCCATCCTCCCCCTCGTGTCCCCATGGGGCCTATGACCAACCCTTGGAGTGACCAGCTGGCAGCAGAGACAGAAGGTGTTGGCAATGAAGAGAGACAGGGAAGACTAATTCAGTGATCAGAATCTGAATTTATTGTGGAGTACAAATGCTTATATAGTATTTTAGGAAGGCTGGTAATGTTTTACTACAATTATTGGGTTAAAGATCACATAAACAAATTTACACATTTTAAACATCTCTTGCAGAAGTCTGATATAATTTTCTTTTTTGGGTTAACCAGTCTGAATCTTCTTGCAATCCTCAAAGTTCTCTTTGCTATTGCCAAGGCATCCTGTTACCAAATCTCTTATGCTAACCAGGTCCAAAGTCCATCACCTGCCTTGTGTCTCCCAACATCCCAACAGAAGGTGCTTTATTTGCTGTAGTACTGTGATAAGGAAATCTGGTTTCCTACTGTTCTGCTCCAAGGCTGATTTGGCACAGCAGAAAATCTAAAGTTTTCATTGATGTTTTTCCAAGGGTGAGGCCGCAGGTCCGACGTCTCCTCCTGCTCCTGTGGGAGTGCTGGTGAGGATTAACAGGGTGAAACTGGGCACTGGGTTCAAAAGTGCTGGGAATGTGAATGCCTGGGGCATGAATCACATCATTTTTTCCTTTGGGGACAAAAAGCTTAAAAGGATCAATCCCTTTCTTCAAGAACAGATATGATTTGTCTTGTGCTTCCTGCTTCACTCGACACCTCCCTGCTCCTCACAGCCCTGTCCTTGGGTGAGGCCTTGGGCCAGCAGGCACTGGGGAACTTATCCAAGTAAAAATCATCTGTGTGTCCTGCAAAGAAGGGGTGCAGAGATCTCATGAGGCAGATTTTCACTCTAAAAGGACTTGGGGGTCTCCCAGCCCTCTCTGGTGCCTGCCACTCCTGCCAGGCCCCAGTGGCTGAGCCAGGACCTGGCACTGCCCTTTTTGGCCGTGGGGAGGGCTGATGTTGGTCCATGGACAGAGGGCTGGCAGGAAAGCACCTGTGCACTGGGGGGCTCAGGACCTTCCATGTGCCCCAGGATGGGGAGCACGAGGAGCAGTGGAGTAGCAGCAGCTCCTAGAGGGGACAGAATGCTCAAGGGGAGCAGCAGATCCTTGGGAGGGGGGATTGGAATGGGCTGGCAACAGCTTCCCAGATGGGAGATTTGGGGAAGGTCAGCAGCTTCCCTTGGGAGCTGGGGAGGGCTCAGATCCCAGCGGGGCAGATCTTTAGGAGCTGGCAGACCCTGGGTGGGGGCAGCACATCCTCAGCAGGGTGACATCCCCCCCCGGGGCTGATCTCCCTGAAGGCAGCCCATGCCAGGGAGAGGGAGCAGACGGGAGCAGATCCCATTTGGGGTGAGTCCTATCCAGGACGGCGGGTGCCTGGGAGCAGTTGCCGGGGTCGATGCTGTGGGTCAGCGCCCCGAGGACGCCGCAGCCCCCCCGGGCCCCGCGGGGAGGCGGAGCGGGCGGGCGGGG
>WBNO01017875.1:738677-831638 GCA_013400575.1 Peucedramus taeniatus | reverse complement strand
GCACCGGCGCGCCCCGGCGTTCCGCGCACACCGCCTGGTGGCCCCGCTGCGCCGGCTGGAGGAGGGGCTGTGCCCCCGCCACCTGCAGCCCCTCGACGGCTTCTGCCGCGCCGAGCAGAGCTGTGTCTGCGCCCGCTGCCGCACCCACGAGCATCGCGGCCACGACGTGGTGCCCCTGGAGCAGGAGCGAGAGCACAAGCAGGTGCGGGGGTGGCGAGGGGCGCGGAGGTCCCCGCGCGGGTGGGACCCTGCTGCGGGGGTGTCGCGGGTGCTGTGAGGTGCCGCATCCCTCGGAGGGTTCATCCTGCACCCAGGTCCCCACGGGGAGCCCGTGGGGTGCGTGCAGGTGCGGCACTGGTGGGATGCCCTGGGGGTGGGGCTGGACTCTCACCCCTCGGGGGATTCCACCCCAACACATGGACGGGGTGCTGCGCCTCAGGGAGCCCCCGGGACTGGGACGGGATGGGCGGATGGGGATGGTATCGAGGCGGAGTCGCTGCCGGGCATCCCGTGGGGAGTCTGAACTCGCAATCCCGTGGGTGTAGGGCTGGGGCGAGGCTGCCTGGGACACCCCACAGCGGCCACCCCCGCGGTCCTGGGGCAGCCCCAGCCCCGTCTCGTTCCCACAGCTCCGTCAAGGCGGGTTTCTGGCCGCGCTGGCAGCCGGCCCGGCCACCGCTCCCGCTCCCCCAGCCTTTTGTATCCTGCCGTTTTGGCAGCGGGGATTTTTCCATCACTCCCATTCCCAGATGTGACTGAGTCACCTCCTAAACTCACACCCACGAGCCTTCCCAGGAGCCGGGGCTCCAATCCCGACGTGGTGCTGCCTTCCTGGGCACTGCTGCCTTGGAAGTGTGGGGCCTGTGTGGGGCTGCAGGCAGATGGGAACCTCTGAGGCTCACGGTGTGGTGGCATCTCGCACGGCCGTGAGGCATTTGGAGACCTTGGGAAAGTTTGCCTTTCCCAAGGAGGAGCCCATCCCCAAGCAACAGCCCCAAGCCAGCTCCCCCTCCTGATGGGCTGCTAGGAAAACCCTTTCATCGGCGTTATTAGTCATGAGGTGCCTTAAAATAGAAAGTGTGTGTAATCCCCGCCCCGAGGAGCTGTCAGACCTCGACAGGCGCTGCTTAATGTCGCCTGCAGGGACCTCTGTGACCGCCCGCGGCCACCGCCCTCGCTCTGCGGGCTGGCATGGATGCACGGGACAGCACCTGGAGCTGCTCCCCGGGAACAAGCACTGCAGGGAGCAGGGCCAGGGGCTGAGCATCAGCAGGGAGCTGTCTGGCTGGGGAGTGCCCTCCTGGCTCCCGAGGGACCCGTCCTCGTGATGGGCAATGGCTGAGCCAACAATAGCATCTCAGGAAACGCCGTGTTCGGAAGGTGCTTCCTTTGCAGCCCGTACTCCGGAGCTGGTTTGCTTTGCTCCTAAACAGAAACCTCCAGGGGATTCTGTGCTGAGTTTCTGAGTGCTCCTGCCTTTCAGTTTCTGCACCAAACCCAGATGGGTTTTTCCCAGCACCTAAGAGCACTCTTGTAGCTGCAATCATGGGTTTGCTTTCAAATTCCTGTTTTGTTTGGTTTCCGCTGGAACCAGGGTGGGGAACGTGGAGCTGGACACGACCCTTTCATTTTCCAGCTGAGTGAGAAGGGTTGTTTGCGGGTTGGATGGTGCAGGGAAGGAAAACAGGAAACCAACTCATGGTTCCCCCTGCATCCTTCACCCGAAGCCTGGTAGCGAGGTCACGGTCAGAGAGGGACCCTGGACTGAGATTAGGGAGAGGCTGAATTCCTTATGGATCCCACTGGGACTGGGGCTAAAGCTCAGGGTTTGTCCTTCATGTCTGCAGGCCCAACAGGCCAAATTCCTCAGCGATGTGGAGAATGAGCTGGAGGAGCTGGCAGTCACCATCACCCAGGCCAAGAAGATGGTGGAGCTCATCAAGGTGACTCTGCACTGGCTTTGCTCTGTTAGTGCAGCTCTGCTGGGCTGGGGGTGGAGCAGAAGGGGCTGTGAGATTTTGGGGTGCATGGGGTGTAAAGATGGTGCTCACGGGAGCACCAGGAAACAATGGTGATCCTGGCAGAGATCCCTGGGGATTCTTTCTCCTCACCTCTGCTAACACTCATGGCATCTCTGGTTGCTTTAGTTTTTAACATGGAAGAAGGAACAGGGCAAGGGCCATGCCAGGGCATCCTCTGGCTCTTGGATCCTCTCTCCCCAGGCTCATGGGGGGTTGTCCCCTTTGGCCCTTGTGCAAACATCACTTTCCTACTTGGGGACACCGAATGGTGCAGCAGTAAGTGGCAGTGCCCAGGCAGGTCCCTTGACAGCTGCACTGTGAAGTGATCTGAGTTCTTGGGTGAAGGGGGTGATGGAGTGTCAGGGGGATTGCACGGAGCTGAGCACTGGCTGCTGGGCAGGGCAGTGGCTCTCCTGCACCCTCACCTGTGGGACCTGACCCCTCTCTCCCTGCACTCAGGGTGCTGCCACGAAGGAGAAGGAGAGGGTGGAGAAGCTCTTTGCAGAGGCCTCTGAGGTGCTGGCAGCCTTCCAGAAGGAGGTGACGGGATTCATCGAGGACGGGGAGCGCTCCATGCTGGGGGAGGCTGAGGCCGATCTCCGCTGGAAGGAGCAGAGACGAGCCAAGCTGGCACAGTGCAAGCAGAGCCTGGAGAATGTCTCCAGCACCGACACCATCTACTTCCTCCAGGTGGGATGGGGCAAGAAGGAGCTGACAGTGTTGTATTTTGGGCTTTTGTCTCATTTCCCATGGAGCTGGGGGCCAGGAACCCTGGGATGTGCAGGCTGCTGAGTCTCACTCCTGTTGGCACAGTCCTCTCCCCTCCCCTCTGCCAGGGGGACCAAGATTTTCCCCTCCATCACCCCCACCTCTGCCCTGTCTGTGACTCAGGACAGGCTGATGTGCTGCCCAGAGTGGGTACCTGGGTGTGGGGAAGAGCAGGAGTTTGGGGTGCCCCACTGCCTCCTCCAGCATCCTCCCCCCTCCCTGACAGCCCAGCAAGAGGAGACATTTTAGGGAGGAGGTGCTGCTCCATGCGAGGTGGGCATGGTCTGAGTCTGGGTTTGAAAGGGAGTGAAGAGAAGGTGCCAGGAACACGTGGCTGGGAAAGTGCTCTCCTCCCTCATGCTGTCCTTGGGCCAAGTCCTGAGAGCTGCCAGATCCCAAATCCTCCAGGGCCGGGTGGGGCTCTGGAACAAGAGACAACTTTGGCTTGTTTGAAGCCTCCTGCAACTCTGTCTTTTTTGGCTCAGGAATTTCAGGCCTTGAAAGCAGCCATGGAAGAAAACCTCTCTCCACCTTTGAGCTTCCAGAAAGAGCTGAACTTCACCAAGTGCACCCAAGCCGTGGGTGCCATGAAGGATGTGCTGTCCACTGCCTGCAAGAACCAGTGGAACCACTTGCAGGGGAAAGGAATTGATGGATTGAATTGCCAGGAGATGGAGGAAGGTTTGTGTTCACCCAGCCCCTCTGCCTGGATGGTTCCCTGTCCCTTTCCCTCTTCCCTGTGTGGGTGGGAGGTGGCTGCATGGCCCCTGTGAGTGCTGGCCCCTGTCCTTCCAGCCCTGGAAGCTGCTCAGCACGGGTTCCCTGCACGTTGCACAATCCCTGTCTGGGCTTACGCTTCTTTGAGGTTTTGTGAATTTTTCCACGGAGACTGGAGAGGCAACAAACAGCCTGGGAGTTAGGCAGGGCCTGTGGGAGGGGGCAAGTGGCCAAAGTGGCCTCCTGTGAAAGGGGACTCTTCTTCCCAGGACAGACACATCTCCTCACAGGGCAAGCTGTGGGCTCCCAAACATGCCAGGGTTAGAGAGCTGATGTGGCAGCTCTCTCCCCTGCTGTCTCATTTAACCTGAGCTCTCTCCTTTCTCATTTTCTGGGATGCCCATGGGAATTGCAGCTGGTTCCTTGCCCTGCTCTCCACCTCCCTGGGGTGACAAAAGCTGTGTTTGTCCTTTCCTGTGTGGGAGGCACTGGGGATGTGCAGGGGGAGTGGGGATGCTGGCTGGGACTGTGACAGCTGGGTGCCAGCTGCCATCAGGGGCAGGGGACAATGCTTCAGTACCCCCCTTGGTGGTGGTTTGGTTCCTTTGCTGATGCCAACCCTTCTGTCCCTGTCTCTGCAGCATTGGCTGAATCCCGATTTCCAGACAAGTCAAACAATCCTGCCTGCCTGGAGAGCCGTGACTATTTCCTGAAATGTAAGTGGGGTGTTGGAGCCCTGGATGCTGAGAGTTTTGGGCATTCTGTGCTGAAAGGCACAGACTCTTGAGAGAACACTACATTTAACCTGAGGGTGTGGAGAAAGGCTTCCAAAATTAAATACTAGAACTGGGATTATGGGTGTGGAGTTTGAATAGAAATATGTAACATCACATAGTAGAAAACTTTGAGTTTAAGGTTTTAGACTATAGTAATATATATAAAGCTAAGATGGAGGTTTTAAGGCAGTGACTGGTCCTCCTTCACTTTCTTCTTCATGGGTTTAGGTGGTATTTTATTTATTTTGGTGGGGGACTTCTGCTTTGGGTTGTTGCTAAGGCCCATCTTCCCTTTCCTCTCTCCTTCCCGCCCGCCCGGCGCTGATCCAGCGGCTGTGGGAGCGCTGCCACCAGCAGAGGAAATTCTGCTTGGCTGACAGGGAGGCCTCCTGGCTTTCCTGACAGCACTCAGAGCCTGGTTAGGTGATGGTTTTTTTCCCTTGTCTGTGGTTCTGCTGGCCCAGCTGCCCCAGGGGTGCTGCAGGCGTCCTGTGTAATTCCTGCTGCCTTCCAACCCTTGGCAAATTGGATCCTCTCTAAATTAGATCAGTTTGTGCATCTGCCTTGTTTGCTGCAGCACCCTGGGCTGCTGAGGGTTGTCTGCAGCAGCAGAATGACAGGGATCACGCAGTGGTGGAGCAGAGTGGGGCAGGAGAGGCTGAGGCTGGAGGATGCAGGGCTGGGCTTGAGCTCCCCCACCCCACCTGTGTGTCCCCAGCCTTACAGGGGATATGGGGTCACCTACTGACATGTCCATAGGGGACAAGATCTGCCTCAGTGGCACAGAGCAGCAAAACCTGGGCTCAAGGAGGTTGAGTCTTCTGCTGTCAGACTGGGACATGTCATGGTTCAGACTGCAATGCAGCTGATAGTGATCCATGCCCAGGGTTGTTCCCTGGAAGAACTTCCTTGGGCATCCCCTCTGTTTGGGACCCATCAGTGGCTCTCACATGGCCCCTGGCCACACTTGCTGGGAGCTGCCTGTTTGTAGCTGTGACAAGTCTGGCTGTTCTCTCTTCTTGGGGTCTCTTTCAACTGCATTTATCTGTGGTCACCTGAAATATGCTTTTATGTGAGATTTCCTTACCACCAGTCTGTCAGGTGGATTCTCCAATGTCTGCTATCACAGTTGAACTCAGCAAGCAGCCCCTCTGCCCAGTTACCTGTATTCATCCTGCTCGTGGGAGTATCAGCTCTTTCAGCCTTTCATAGAATTCACAGAATCACAGAATCACTGGGTTGGGAGAGACCTTCAAGATCATAGAGTCCAACCCAGCCCTAACCCCTCAACTAAACCCTGGCACCCAGTGCCACATCCAGGCTTTGTTAAACACACCCAGGGATGGTGACTGCACCACCTCCCCGGGCAGCCATTCCAGAACTTTATCACCCTTTCTGGGAAAAACTTCTTCCTAATATCCAACCTATATTTCCCTTGGGGCAGCCTGAGGCTGTGTCCTCTGGTTCTGTCAGTGCTGCCTGGAGACAGAGCCCAACCCCAGCTGAGCACAGGCACCTTTCAGGGGGTTTAGAGAGTGATGAGGGCACCCCTGAGTCTCCTTTTCTCCAGGCTAAACATCCCCAGCTCCCCCAGCTCTTTCATCCTCATTGACTGAAACCATGGGATTTAAAAGCAAGGGGACAGAGTGATGGGAAAGGTGAGAAAGGATCATGCTCATCATCAAAGGCTGGGGCAGGGGTGATTTCCTCACATATCCCTCTGCATGCTCACTTCTCCCTCTTGCCCCACACAGTTGCCTTCATCATCGACCTGGACAGTGACACAGCTGACAAGTTCATCCAGCTGTTCGGCACCAAGGGGGCCAAACGGGTGCTGTGCCCCATCCACTACCCAGAGAGCCCCACCCGCTTCATCAACTGCGAGCAGGTGCTGGGTTTGAACCTCATGAACAGGGGCAACTACTACTGGGAGGTGGAGCTGATCGACGGCTGGGTCAGCATCGGGGTCATCGCCGAGGACTTCGACCCGCGCGAGGCCTACAACCACGGCCGCCTGGGCAGGAACGACAGGTCCTGCTGCCTGCAGTGGAACGGCCAGAACTACGTGGCCTGGTTTGGTGGCTTCGAGTGCCCCATCCAGCAGCCCTTCTTCCACACCATCGGCGTCTTCCTGGAGTATTCAGAGAAGGCTTTAACCTTCTACGGAGTCAAGGACTCCAAAATGACCTGCCTGCAGCAGCTCAAGGTCTCCCATTCTGCCAAGGGGAAGATTGACCCGTTCCAGAACAAGATCAACCGCCAGTTTGGCTCTCTTTTCTCGTGCAAGCTGAAGCCAGCCTTCTTCCTGGAGAGCGTGGACGCCCACCTGCAGATCGGGCCGCTGAAGAAGGATTGTGTGTCGGTGCTGAAGCGCCGGTGACTGCCCGGCCAGAGGGGCACGGACACACCCACAGAACCCTCTCCTGCAGGTCATTGCCACCTCTCTTTGGTGGCCCTGTCTGTCTCTGTGGCAGCCCTCCCTCCTCTCTGCACTGTTGGGGACCCAGGGCTGGACGGAGCCTCCTGATGGGCAGGGCTGGGGGCCAGGACGGGGCTGGATCCGAGTGCCAGCTCTGCCACTGAGGGAGCTTGGGCCAGCCCTGTGCTGCTCCCTGCCCCTCAGCTTCCCTTTCTGGACATCAGGGACTGTGACAGCCTTTCTTGGTAAAGTGTGCTGCTCAGAAGTGCCACATGGATTTGGAGCTGTGCCTTGGCCACCTGCCCAGTCCCTCTGCTTCACCTCTGCTCGCTCTGCCCCGGCAACTTGTGCAGATGCTTTGTGCCTTATCTCAGGCTCTGTTGCTGATGCTTTTTTCAGTGCTGCCTCATTGGCACCTTCTGCATTCTCCTCATGAAGTGCCTTTGATGGAGCAAGCCCTGTGTGGACTAGGTGAACCCCCAAGGCAGACGTGGTCACTTCCCTGGTGCCACATCACCGCTGTGCCCTGGCATGGGAGAGATGGTGCTCCAGGGAGAGGGATGTGGAGGAGCCTGGCTGGGTGCTGGGGTGATGCTGGGGTGATGCTGGGGTGATGCTGAGGTGATTCAGCACCTCTCCTTGCAGGGCTGCCCACCCATTAGTGCTGCAAATGTGAAACAAGGATCTCTGCCCAGCTGGGAAAGAGAAACCTCCTGCTGAGAAGCAGCACCACTGTTCCCACCTGGAGATGCACAAACCAAGATTTGAGGATGTGCTTTAAGTAAACACATTCTTTGGTAACTCCTAGCAAAGCTTTACAGCCAAATGCCCCCCTATGTTTTTGGTGACACTGTTCTGGGGGATTTTAGTACTGTTAATGACCAACTCTTCAAGAACCCTGGGCACACTTGAGCTGAAAATCTGCCCCTTAGCTTAGGGATTTTCAAGTGGCAGAGGTGCTGTGAATATGTCCCAGAGATAAATGGTCTGGTTTAGTGTTTTAGGACAGCTATGAGTGCCTTGATAAAGGTGCAGCATCAGTCAGCTCCTAAATGACCCTTTAGACTCTGGGAATAAGTAACAATTAACAAAAACTACTCTCAAGCAAGAGCAAACACTGTTCCCTTCAGAAAAGGTGGAAAATTGAGGCTGAGAGACAAAACTGCCAGTTCACATGTCCTGAGGGAGCTTTTTCAGAAGGAAAACACAGAAATACTGCCTGTGAGGGCAGCACAGAGCAGCCCCTGTCTCAGCACTGTGTGCCTTTCCACAAGTTTATTTTTTCTGGGGTTATTTTGCTACCTACCTCCCAAAGCTTGCTTTACAGAACCCTGGTGCTGTGTAATGTACACCTGGAGAGAAAATACAGAGGGTCAGGTCTTCACTGGCATGAGTGAGTCAGGGATGATGCAACAACCATCAGGAATAATAAACAGCCCATTTAGCTAAATATTTGATATATTTTTTTTTCCCAAAGGATGAGCTGGAAATCATAGTGCTATATTCAATGGAGCCAAGGGAAAAATGTGAATGTGAATAAAAGGCAGGCACAAATCTGGGAGTTTGAGGTTCAAGCCACGTTTACATGCTGAGGCTCAAAGAGCTCCTTTGCTGTGACTCCTTTGCCAGCGCTGCCAGTTTCTGCTGGTGCAGAAAGAGCTGCCAGTGACTTGAAAATTAGGATATTTTAGTGGATGAAAGGTCTGAACGCAGCCACCCCTTCCCCGGGGCAAGGCTGGTGAGTCAGTTTGGGAAGGGGCTTGCTGGGATCTGTCTGCAAATTCCTCCTCCTCCTCCTCCTCCTCCTCCTCCTCCTCCACCCCTGCATGAGGTGACTCCTAAACTGCTGCGGGCAGTGGGAAAAGGAACAGTAGGGCTTCCAGAATGAAATCTTCAGCTGAAATCTTGGCCTTTCCTGGCTGGTGGGAATGCTGCCCAGACTTCTGTCCGGATGGGAATTCATTCCCTGCGTCCTGAGCTCCAAACCCTCTTTGTTTGGCTGGCGCCGGCGGCCCCTGCAAGGCTCAGGCCTGGCACGAGATGTCAGCGGTGACACCGAGCAGATGCCAGCGGTGACACTGAGATGTCAGCAGTGACACTGAGATGTCAGTGGTGACACTTTTTAGACTATAGTAATATCACTGAGATGTCAGCAGTGACACTGAGCAGGCTGCTCCGAGCTCAGGGGCAGACCGTGGTGTCAGCAGCTCCTGATGCAGTGAGAAAGGCAGGGCTGTGCCACAGCCCCTGCACGGCCACATCCTGGCAGGACAAGGAAGGGAAGGAACCTTCATCTCTGCAGGAAGAGATCTCCCACGTGGGCCCACGTCTGCACCCTAAATCTCGTTTATTCAGGCTAAACTCCCTCTGTTTGCAGCGAGGAGTTTTGCCAGAGTAAACACAGCAGATCTGGGTCTTTGCCCTGTTCTGTTTCTCTGTAGGCAGATTGATTGCTCCAAGGGGAAACCCACGCTGGAGCCACTCATCCCACCCTTCTCCACTTTCCCAACACACAGACACAAACCTCTGCCCTCCTTGGGAGGCTCAGAGGGATCCTCTCCACCCTGTCAGCACATGGGAGCAGCTCAGGAGGCTGCTGGGGTGTCTGGCCATGGTGTGGGTGGATTGATGGATGCAGCTCCACGGAGCTCCCAGGGGCTCCTGTGGATGTGCCACAGTTGGGAAGTGCTGCCCAAGCCTCTCTTTCCTGCTGCTTGCTTCTGTCCTGGATGGGAATGCTAAAAACCCCTCCTGCTTTAGGGATGGTTTAAAGTAGGAGCAGTCCCCTCAGGAGCTGGGTCAGAGTTTGCTCTGTGCTGCCAGGAATTTGTAAACTGGAAGGATCAGGGAATGTGCACCCACTGAAGGGGTGCTGGGGACAGACAAAGGTGACAAAAGGTGACACAGAGACCCCATCATCAGAAGGCATGAAAGGCATTTTATTATTAGAAATCCACAGTTCTTATAGAAACAATGGTGGACTTAAGATCTGTTTGGCCTCTAGGAATCTTCTCTCACCTATTGCTCAAGAAGGGACAACTCCTTCTTGTAAACATCTGTGACAAACAGAGATTGCCTGCCAGGTGCAGAGATTGAGATAAGAGTTGTTTTAATTCTTTCTCTGAGCTTTCTCACAGCTTCCCAGGAAAATCCTGGGACAGCTCAGTCTCTGTTCTGTCTCTCACTCTGCCAGCTCTGGATCCCTGATTTTGCAGTACACAAAATAGAGATGAGTTGAGATGGATTAAAAAGCACTTGGCAATTTAAACAGCCTTTCCTTGCTCCCTTGGGTTATTTCTGCTGTCACAGAGCGTTCCTCTTTTTAATTAGGATTTTTTAAATACAGTAACTGTAGGGTGTTTTACATTGTGTGAAAAATCTGTAACAGAATAATATAATGGTGTTAGAGACTATGATTTGACCATTAAATATGATCCAGTCATTGCCCTGGGTTGTCTTTCCTTTAAATACCAAACCATTTGACTTGTCCCATTATCTCATGTTTACTTTTCTGTGTCCTGTACATCTGGCATGAAATAACACAGATTTTATTTTCCAAGTGTGTCCAAGGGAATTCTGCCACAGACACATTTTATTGCAAAAGGAGCGGAAGAACCTTAAAATCCAGTAATAATTGTCAGCTCTGGGCAATTCAAAACAATGAATTGTCTCAGTTCTCTCTGCTATGTCTGTCCTCAGCCTACAAATAAAAAACATTATCAGATTAGGTATTTTTTTTCATAGTGTTTTTAAGTTTTAGAGTATAAATTTCCAAGGTTTTCTGTGTGATGAGGAGGTCTAGAGCTTCACACTGGCAATTACAGCAGCATCTTTTTTAAGTGAAGGCTGCTTTTCTTAATCCTAAATGTCAATTGGAGTTAGGATAAAAATGTTATTTGGTGAGCCTTAGTTCATGCGAGGTGCCAATGCTCCATCTGGGCATTTCAGTGGAAGCCAAGTGGATTCTGCTCCTGACTTTAATAGGAGAAGAATCAGAGCTGTTTGTTATGGCTGTTTCTTAAAAGGGAAACTTACTGCTTATTGAAAAAGCGGATATGAAAAGCACAAACTTGTTCTTTTCCTGCCAAGAAACCATACAGATTAGGTCACTGCATTTATTTAAATCTGGTTTCCATTATGTCGTTTTTCTGCTTTTCCCCCCTACTTCTCAGGCACTCAGACAGGACCGGGCTGCAAATCCAGGGAACAGCTCAGATCCATCTAAAAATACATAATAGAGGGTAATACATGCTCTTATTTGTATATTATTGATATACAGCTGTCAGTTACTGGGTTGAGGGAGCCCTTCAAACAGTTTTGCAGGGTTCCTATTTTTAATGAAGCTATTCAATAATTTTTTTTTTTTAATTCCTCCTACCTGCACACCTGGAGGTGAGAGTTTAGACCCTTCCTGCAGATCTGCAGGTGCCACAGGTATTTTCTCGCTCCCAGGTTCCTGGCAGAGACACACAGACACGGCCCTGGCTTGTCTACAGGGCAACCAGTTAGTCCTTCTGGTTGAACACACTTCAATATAAAGGGGTAATTTTTTGGATGTGCTCGATCCCATCACTGGAAGCAGCCGATAACAGGATCAAAAATCTGTTTGCAAGTGCGCAAAACAGGAAATGCGAATCAAGCGGGAAATTTAAAAATCGTGGGAAATGAAGCATCTTCTCTGTTTAACGGGCTAAGCCTCATTTCACGTGCAGAACCACCAGGTATCCCGGATTATTTTTATTTTACTCCACCAAACAGCACAATTATAGAGAGACAGGGCGCCAGGCCCTGAGGGGGGAAGGGGGAGCGTCATGGCGGCCGGCCTACAACTCCCAGCATGCACCGCGTGACCGACACGGAGAGTGTTATACCGTGCATGGATGGACTACAGCTCCCGGAATACACCGCGCGGGCAAGCGGCATTGTGCTAAGGTGGCGGTGATGTGGACTACAACTCCCAGTATGCACAGCGCGGAGAAACGAAAGTGCGTTACTCCATTGATGGCGATGACTACAACTCCCAGCAAGCCCCTCGGTCCCATTGACGGCGCACCTTTTTCCCGCGCAGGCGTAGAGCGGGGTCGATGCTGTGAGGAGGAGGAGGCGGAGGAGGCGGCGATGGCGCTCAACAAGAACCACTCGGAGGGCGGCGGCGTCATCGTTAACAACAGCGAGAAGTGAGGTGCTATCCCCTTCTCCCCTCCTCCGGCCTCGGGAGCCGGGGGATAGCGGCGAGTTGCCTTCTCCCCCCGCCCTCCTCCTGCCTTCCCCCTCAGGGGGAGCGGTTGTGTGGGTCATGGGGGGGCGTGCTGAGGGGGCGACGCGGGTAATGGGGGTGGTTTAACCCTCTCGGTGCCGGCGTTTCTCATCCTCCCCTCATCTCTCTACGGCTTAGGGGCCGTACATATCCTCCTGCCCCAGGGCCTGTCGAGGGGAGCTCTGCTGGGCTTCAGCCGCGGGCCTTGCCCCCCTACACCGCTTCCCTCAGCATCCAGCCTGTCCCCCAGCCTGCTGCTGGCGCTGCTGCTGTCCCCAGCCTCTCCCCCGAGGGCTCAGCAAGGGCTGGCAGAGCTCAGCTGCCGCCCAGGTGGTGTGGCCTGGACCCAGGCCTGTCCCCTCGGGGAGGCTGCACCTGCACGGTGCCTCCGCTCCAAGGCTGCCCCGCCGTGCTCTGCCGGGCTCCTGGAGCGCAGCCCCCTCTCTGCGTCTGCGGGAGGGAGCGGCAGCCTCGGAAAAAGGTGCTGGGATATAACCATGGAGACGGCGAGGCTGCACAGAGCTGCCTCTGTGTGCATGGATGGCAAAGGGCCGCCCGCACCCGCGGCCTGCCAGCCTGCTTCTGACGTGGCAGTCATCTGCTCCGGGGACAAAGGAGTGCTTCATCCTCCAGCGCTGCTTTCCACGGGCCGCTTAAACGCTGGTGTAGGAATTCTGTGCCTGACTTCCGCTTGGGATGTGGCTTTTCTTAGAAGGCTTTAGTAAGATCAGCTCAGGTACTTAAATTTTCATTCCCTGAGAGAATGGGAGCTGAAGGTGCTGCTGCTCCCAGCTGTCAGCCTGAACAGAGCTGGTCCCACTGCCCTTCCCGAGCTGTTCCTGCAGGGACAGGTGTTTACTGGCAAATGAGTGAGGATGGAAACATGTCAGCTGCCAAAGATAGAGGTGGTGGAGATTTCTGCAGCTTTAGGGATTAGAGTCCCTAATGTGGGTGCTGTAATGTCAGTACATGTTACCTGCTGTGTCCATGCAAAGGTTTTAATCAGGTCAGTTTGTAACTGAGAATTAAGGAAGCAGTGCAGGCAACATGAATTAATGAAGTCTTGTGGCAAGGAAGGGCAGTTCCTCTGGATCACATTTTTGTGTCAGAGGTGCTTGGGCTGTGGTGAGACCTTCACCAGCCGAGTTGCATAAGCCAGCCTGAGCAGTTTCTTCTCCTGCAGTCCTTCCTCTGTCATGTTACTTGTGGACAACTGAGTTAGGGAACTGATCCAGCAGAAATGCAGAACAATTTAAAACAAAAAAAAAAGTCTTGAGATTTTGATCAGCTCAACTGACTGGGTTTGCTGCCTGGTTGTGCAGACAGCAGCAGCAGCTGTGTCAGCACACTGGGAAGGGAACAAGCAGCCAGGGCTACTTCAGCTGCTGCTGCAAACAACAACAACAACAAAAAAAGGCAAACCAGAACTGATTTTGTCTGCTCAGCATCTCCATCAGTGCTGAGGTTACAGGTGGTTTTGTAGGTCAGTAAACTGTGCTTGCTGCCCTTCTGCCTTGAGCTGTAAGTGCTGCCTGTTGTGTCCCTGTTTGCAGTGTTCTGATGACCTATGACCACGTAGAAATCACCTTCAGTGATCTGGAGCCGATGCCAGAGGCCTTCAAGGGCACCAAGAAAGGGAGTGTGTTCCTGACTCCCTACCGGGTGAGTGGTGAGGGCTTTATCTAAGCAGATAACAGCCCTGGAGTCTGTATTTAAATGTCCTCAATGTAGGAAAGTCAGGATAATCTACTCCTGCTTGAAGTGTGGCTCATCCTGTCCCTCTGGGAAGCATTATGAATTCATGGCATATCCCATCTATTTGTCAACAGTTAATAAATCTGATTAGTTCTTGTACAGGCAGCTGTTTATTCCATCAGGCATCTTCAAACTGGAAATGAGCAGTGGTCTGGAAATGCTGAATGCAACAGCACAGCTACTAAATTATAGCTGTGTGGAACAGCAGGTTCTCTGGAAGCTGGGAGGAGCATTATCTGAGCAAGGGGCTTCCTGGAAGGCTTTAGTACCTTGAGGATTTGGTTTACCTCTGTGTCTGTTGTGTGTAGCTTTTGGCTTGTGGAACTGGGGATGTGGGAGGGAGTTTCAGTCCATGGAGAAATCTGTTCATATAATAAATCAGGGCTGTGTTTCCTGCTTGTTTTGACAAGCTCTTGTGATGTTATTTTCTTTCAGGTTATCTTTGTGTCAAAGGGGAAGGATGCTATGCAGTCATTTGTGATGCCCTTTTATTTGTTGAAGGATTGTGAGATAAAGCAGCCAGTGTTTGGAGCAAATTACATCAAGGGCACAGTGAAAGCAGAGGCAGGAGGTAGGTACCACAGAGTGTGTGTTCTGTGTCTCAGTTCAGCTGCTCAATTCATAGCAAAATCCTGCCTAACCAAACCTTGACACTGTCCAAATGGGTTTTCACACTCCTGTGAAAATGTGTTTCTTTCATTGGCAGCTAAAAACATTCCCCTTTCCAGCTCCCTGTTCACTGCAATGAGCAGTGAGCTCTGCAACCCATCTCATTCCTGCCCTCTGCAAAATAGAAAGTTCAATCAAACAAGTGATCTCAGCAAATAAACATCAGAGTGGAGTCAGCAAGAGTGAAGATGTAATTTTGCTTTGGTCATTTGGGATCACCAAGCCCACCTGCATCCAGGTTCTCCTGTGCCAAAAACTCAGATCCTTTCTGGCTCTGTTTGGGTTCAGGTGCAGATCCTCAGAGCACTCTTGTGCAGTTCAAGGACAGCTGTGGTATTGCTGTAGTGCATCCTGGCAGTGAAAATGGCACTTGGAAGGGAATGGACTGTCTTGAAATCAGGGAATTTAAGGAGCTGTTTCACATTAAACTCCATGAGAAGGCTGTGGCAGACATTTTCACGAACAATTTTGGTTTTGACTGTTTTTTTTTTTACCAAAGGCACAGAGTTCAGCAAACTTTCATACTCAGCTTGATTCAATCTAGCAGTTGTGGCACAAAAATCAGAGCACAGGGTGTAAGAGCCTTCAGCTGGAGTTCTGAAATCAGCCTTGTAGCTTCTGCATGGGGGCTGAGTGGGACCATCCAGTGTGAGAGGGAGTCTGAGCATTAATGACAAACTAAACTGTGTGAAAAGCAAAAGGCTTTAGCTGAATCTTTGTTAATTTTCCCCAGAGGCCATCTCTTTTAATGATGCTGTTGTCTTAACAACCATGAGAGTCTGGTTTAGCTTAAAAGGCTTTTTAATCTACTTGTTTCTGTTTCAGCACAGCTTCTGCTTTGATGCTTTCCTGGGACTCTGGACTGTGCATATTTTTCCTTTCTATATTGTAATGTGAGATGTCACTGATTTATTTGTTTTTTAATTATTATTTATCCTGACTTGAAATATCTTCCATGGGCTCTAATGGATTTATGTGGACCATGTTTTTCATTAAGCTCTTTGCTTTCTTGGGCACTCAGACTCCCAGACTAATTTGGAGCTGACAGTTAGGTGTAGTTGCAGAGGCTTTTTAGCAAACGGGATTAACCAAATCCCTGTCTTCTGCACTAATCTTATCCAAAGCAAGAGCAAATCCAGCACTCCTGATAGCTTGGCCTGTGACAGCTACTGTGGCAATAGCCACAACTCCAGACAGCTTTTGAAGCTCTCCCTCATGGATGTTTCTGCTTCAGGTGTCTCTTGACCTGACAGTACCCCAGTGTGGATTTTTCTGATGATATCATGATTCTGCCATTTCCTCTGCTTTCTTTTTTTTTTTTTAATTTTTAATTTGTTTTTTTTTTGGGATAAGCTCTTTTAAGAATTATATTCAGAGCATCTGTGGATGCAGCATGTAACCTAAATAGCATGGAAATGGTTTCTCCTTGCTCCTTAGTGCTGTCTTTCCTCCCTCAGGTGGCTGGGAAGGATCTGCCACATTCAAGATGACTTTTTCAGCTGGGGGTGCAATTGAATTTGGGCAGCGGATGCTGCAGGTGGCATCACAAGGTAGGGAAGTCTGGGGTTGCCTGCCAGAGTTCTGTGGTTTCAGGAGCCCTTACCTGAAGCTTGCTTTAATAAATACTTTTCTCACACCCAACGAGCAGCAGGTTTATTGGCATGACACTTGTTTTTCTGATAAGAACTCCCTAGGTTTGTTAGAGTTGTTGGCCTGCATTTGAGGCAGGCTTGATGTTCTGATGAGGTCTTGTCTTTGGTTTCCCAGTCTCCAGAGGTGAAATACCCAGTGGAGCTTATGGCTATTCCTACATGCCAAATGGATCCTATGCTTTTGCACCACCTGCAGCTAACGGGGGCTATCCATACCCACCTCCTCCTCCAGGTAAGCCTGGGAACTGAGGCTGGGGTTATTCCAGAAAGAGTTAAAATAGGTAAAAAGGGCAAGAAAAACAGATTTTACACAGTGGTTTAGTGATGGCTTGTGTGGCTTTTGTTCCAATTTTTAATTTGTTTTGCCTTGGCTTCTTTTGGCTGAGAACTCCACCCAGAGGAGTTGAGTCTCTTGCTGTGATCTCCTTTCCTGACAGACTTTTATCCTGGTCCTCCTGTGGCAGATGGAAACATGGGCTACATGCAGCTTCCACCCCCACCCTACCCAGGGCCCATGGAACCCCCTGTCAGTGGCCCTGACCTGCCCTCCACTCCTGCAGGTAAGGAGCGTGTCCAGGTGAATGAACTCACAACAGTTTTGTTAGCAATGAAACAGACTTTGCTTCTTGTCTTTTGGGGAACTTTGAAGCTCCACTTAGAAGTTGAAATTTGGTTAGAAAAGGGATTAGGGAGCTCCCCTAATCTCCAGCCTTGTATATCCAGCTCAGTCTGGAGTCCAGCCTGATTCTCTCCAGGGGAGACACCATTACTGGGTATTTTACAGATGGATTTATTGTTCTTTTGACATAAAAAATACAGTTTGTGATTCTCTTGTGGTGTTAATCTTGCCCTAATGGATGAATACAAGGAAACTGATGGTGAAATGTGTTTGTGGTCCATTTTACTTCACAACTGTGGCTTTGGTGATATTTACTTCCCCTTCCCCTGTTTCACTCTTAATGTGATTATTTTTTGCTGAAACAATATGAAACAGGGGAAGAGATGATGGAAATGAGCTGGGGAAATATCAGCCTCATTTTCCACTCATTTGGGATTTATTAAAATGAAAAAAGAGCTATTGTGGTTGGGCACAGCCATAGATTTCTTGCAGATAAGAATATTTGTTTGGATAAGGATTTAACTTTTCTCTTCAGTTTGAAAAAACAACCATTCATATTTGAACTATTATTTGGATCGTGGCACTGCTCCAGAGGGTTGTACAAGATTTTTGTGTTCTGCAGAAATGGAGGATCTGGATTATGCTCATAAATTACCATCTTTAATACACTAATCCTCTGAGCTGCTATAAACTTGTGCTGATTTTTGTTTTGCCTGTTGATTTTGCTCCCAGGAAGGATGGTTTGCTCAATGCCTGTTTATAAAGGGTATTGTCTGTATTTAGGCAAGGCAGCAGCAAGCATTTATTTGTGGCTGACATGCAAATCCCAGGTGACATTTCCAAACTGAATCTTCCTCTGTTTGACTGGGAATTGGCAATTCTGTGGTGACTGGAAGAGATAATGCTCAATTGTGTTTGTTGTAGCTGTTTTGCAGCTTGAACACTGGTCATAGGGTGCTCTGTTAATAACTCTTGATAGCCAGGAGTTCTTGTTTTATTGTAAGAGTTCTCTGTGTGTCCCTAACCTGTCACTTCTCTCCCTGTGACAGCTGAAGCCAAGGCTGCTGAAGCTGCTGCCAGTGCTTACTACAGCCCAGGCAACCCCCACAATGTCTACATGCCCACGGTGAGTCCCTGCTGCCCTGGGGCTGCAGGGGAGCCCAAGTGTGTCTGGCAGATCTTCTCTCAGTGGCACAGCAAAGTTGGTCTGAATTGATGTGGTGTCTTGGGTTTTTGGGGGGTTTTGAGTGAAATATTTTATTCTTAGCCAGGCACTGATGTCCTTTTGTCTTTATTGCAGGACCAGCCACCCCCTCCTCCATACTTCCCACCAGAGGACAAGAAAAACCAATAAGCTGGCACAGAACTTCTCCACAACTCATTGCTTCCTTTTTTTCCATTTTGGCAGAATTCTGGGGCACAGTCCATAGCACTGAGGAGTAGAACCTTCCCCCAAGGCACACTGCTTGCAGGGGCTCCAGGAGTAGGTCTGTGCAGAGCAAGGGGAGGGATTTTGGCAGCCTGGGTCACCTGTGGAGCTCTGAGGGTTTGCTGTCCTGCAGCATTCCCTCCTCCCTGTGCACAGCGTGGCTACACCTGGGGGTTCTCTTCATCTGTGACTGCTTCCCTTAGCTCTGTTTCTTTTGATACTTAAAGCATACCTCTTTAGAGTCAGCATCTGCTCTGAACTGCTAATTAGCATAATCATGACATGGAAAGGAGGCTCTTGGGGTGGGAGGTGTCTTGAATTTACCTTAGTGTGCATCCAAGAGCACCTCTGGACACAGGGATGCCTCTGGTTATTCTTTTTGATCCAAAGTGTCACATCCAACTCTGCTCTTGAGAAATGACTTTGAAGGCAACGTTTGGGATCTCAACAGAAATACACACCTATGAGATTTTTCAGATATATGTTAAACTTTCTTGGGTTTCTTTTTTTTTTTTTTAATCTAAGTCATTCCTGACAATCATAGCAAATAATCTGTAGCCCTTCAAATTTCCCTGCTGCTCACCATGTATGACAGTGCTGACCAATTTCCCTTCCTCAGACATGCTGCTCTTCACAGGGTTCTCCAGTAGCATCTGACCAGTTTAGATCCCATGGAACACTAATATTTCTGCAGTCTCCATTTTCCAGATAGTTATGTGAGTTCACTAAGTCCTGAACATTCTCCTCATAGTCTATAATGCACTTTTGTTTTTCCTTTGTTGTAACACAAGTTACACTTCTTGGCCAGTGAAGCATCTCCCTGCTGTGATTTACCTGGTGAATTAACAGCTAATGGGCAGAAAGCAGTTGCTGTATTTCTGCCCTGGAAACACTTGAGAGAATATGCAAAACATTGGAATAAGCTGTAAGGTACAAAGTGTTGTTCATTGCTGTTTGTGTTCCTGGTCCAGCTGTGAATTCCCAGTCACCCAAACGTGGACTCCTCATAGCATTGATTCCTTGGTCTCATTAACAACAGCTCCAGTGCAGAACCTGTGCAGGACTGATCAGAATCTGAGCTGTGAAACTTCTGCATTGTACAAAGCTTTGACAAGTGACACTTCAGTGACTTCTGACAGCTGAGAGAGAAAATCCTTCCCAGCAAAGTGTGACAGAAGGTCCTGTGCTAGGGAATGCTGAGACTTGCTGCATGCAGCCTGCTCGGAGACAAACAAGGTCCACCTCTTTTTTTCTTTAACTGATTAATGAAATTGCTACTGTTTGTGCACTGACTTTTCTAGAATTGCTACTGCGGTGATGTAAAGAAATCGTTATTTAAAAAGAAATATTTATTTTGAAAGCGTTTGATTAATATATTAATGTGAAATGACTTCTGAATGCAAATTTGTTTTGCCAAGACTGTGAAGTAAAGAGAAATCAGCTCAGCACTTGAGGTGTTTTTGTGTGTGTGTGTGGGCAAACTTCTGGTGAGCTGGTAGCTTTGGGTATTTTGGAGAGGAGGAATTAGAAGCAAAATCACTTGGCTTTTCACTGGTGACATCAGTTGCTTGATTTCTCTTGGGTGACTTTGTGAATGAAAATAAGATGTTAAAATGTTACAGCAAACTTCCATTTCACAGTTCCTGACTGAAGCTGGTGAAGCAGCTTTACTCTACCCAGATGTGTCACCCAAGTTGTTTTTCTAGACCAGTTGTCCTCATAAAAGTTACAACCTGTTTACTATTTTACTTTCTAAGAGTTAGCTCAGCACTGCAGCATAATTAATGCCTCTAAAATATGTCTCTAATTAGAAGCAAGCCACAATTTCATCCTTTTTTTCCCTGTAAGTGTGCCGAGGTGCCTGAGTGGCTGTGCCCAGTGAGGTCAGAGCTGTCTCAGGTGTGCTCCCCCTGAGCTCCTGTCCCTGGAAAAGCCAGGAGTTGTGCTCCAGAGCTGTTCCTGCCTCTGGGCTGCACCAGGGGTTCAGTCTCACTTGGCAGGGCAGCACAGGAATGTTCCATGTGGCATCAATGGTCAGTCCCCCAGCTCACACTGACAGCTGCTCTCCATGTACCATCCAAACCTTGCCTGCTTTCATTGCTCTTCCCAGCAGTTGCTGTGGCTGCCTTCATCCCTGACAGCCAGCAGGGACATCTTCCAGATTCTGCTCAATTTTACATCCTTTTGCCTCTCACATCCTCCCACATGGCTGACTGCACTTTAAGCCTGGCTGAGCCACTTGGGTATGTTTTCTGTAGAAGAGGTGGCTAAAGGAGGAAAGCTTTGAGATAAAATTTTACAGTCCAGTAGGAGCTGAAAAAATCCTGATTTGTGAATTAAATTACTTCAAATCAAGGTTTCCTCAGTCACATCTGTCCAACTCTAAGGTGGTGCTGAAGCCTTTCTGTTCTGGCTCATTCCCAGTTACCCTCTACTCAGACAGAATCCTAGAAAACACAGATTGCACAAACTTTCCAGAGCTCTTGCCCAGCCCCACTCCCTGTGCAGCTCTTAGCCCAACAATCAGAGGTTCTTTTAAAACCTTTCCTCAGCTAAGTGTGCTTGAGAGAGAAATATTTAGATATCTGCTCCCATGGGAACTCAGCCTCGAGCTGAGTCACTTCCCTTAGAGTGGAGAAGTGGCAAGACTTCCAGAGACACCATGAGGTTTCTGTCTGGCAAAAGGGAAATACACTCAAAGGATGAGTCAGGCTGGAATAAATGAAATATTCCTTAGCACGGGTGTCAGTGTCAGGGCTAAATCTGGAGTTAAAGCTGTGGGTTCCACAGTGGTTTGAGGTTGAGTGTTCCCATTCCCCCAGGGCTGGAACTGTCTGTGGGGAGGGGAGGAGGAGCAGGCCAAAAAAACAGATTGGGCGTGGTCTGGATGTGTTTGGAGTGTGCTGGTGGGAAGTGAAGCTCCTTTTGGGAGTACTGAAGCTGTGGGGCCAAAGGGCTGGGCAGGTATTGGGCTGAGTGGAGCAGCACGATTTGGGAACTCAGATTTTTGGGTGCTGGTGAGAACCCCAGCCAAAACGCCCAAATCTCAGCACTCCCTGCCATCCCCTGATGGAAACTGGGAGCTGTTCTCTGCTTGGGAAAGGGCTCAGGGAGGGTGGAAGGGTCACCAGTCCTGCTGCCCACACAGAACGTTTTAAATGTTAAAGCAGGGACGAGCAAATTGAAGTCTGCTGCTGCCCTGGAAGCGGTGTGGGAGTAGGGCAGGAGGAAATGTTGTTCATTGACACGTCTGCAGGTCTGGTCCCTGCCTCAATGATTAACTGGCTGTGCAGCAGGAGGCTGCCATGTGACAGCCAGATTGGTACCATTAAACTGCACCAGTTGGAGGGTGTTGTACTGCTGAAGGAAAAGAGGAGGCACAGGGAACAATTAGTGTTGGATGCTTTGACAGAGGCAGGTTTTTCCACCACCACCTACAGCTGTCTCTTTGATGTGACTTGGGCTCTTCAGCTGAGAAGTCTCTCCCTGCCCCTGATGCTGGGAAATGCAGCTGCTTCCCTCCTCTGGGGAGTGTGGGGTAACTGGCTATTTCCAAAGGGCTTTGAGATCTTGTGCAAAGAAGGGTTGCTGCAGGAACCACAGGTGCTGCTGACAGATTTCCTGCTGTCAGCTCTGAAATCCTGGTGCTGTCCCTGTGGGCTGGGGAAGTTCTTTACCTTGGAAGGATTGCTCCATCCTTAGGGATTAAGGATCCTTACCCTGGAAGGATTGCTCTGTCCTGTGTGTGCTTGCTTAGGGTTGCCTCCAGACAAAGGAAGAAACAGAATCCTCCTCTTCCTCCACACCATTCTGCCCAGGTTTTACCTCAAATGCTCCAGCTTCATGCATTAATTTCTTCTGGCTGGGGGGATACACTAAGCAGTTGTAGGGAGTGGGATTAAACCCACCTGGCCAGCTCCTCCCTGTCCTGTGTGTGCCTTCCTTTGGAGATCATGAGGACTTCCCACCACTCTCAGAGCTGTAGATGCTCAAACTGCCTCTGCCACATGATGAACGCTGTGATTTATCAGCTCTGCTCACAGCACTGTCTCCCTTTGTAAACACTGCTGGAGGTGTGGGATGAAGTTTGGATGCAGGAGCATCCAGGAGCAGAGCCAGCCCTTGCCAGTGAGCAGCTCCTGTTGCATCACAGGCACCACCACCTGTAAAGAACTGCCAGGGGTGTGTTGGAGCTGAGTTGTGCCAAGGCAGGCTGTGATCAGGAGGAGTTTCAGGTTAAAGCTGCACAGAAAAGTGAAGTTTGGGGTGGGGACGGAACGCTGAGATGTGCAGGGTGGGGATCTTTATCTCAGTCAAGGCTCTCTCTGCAGCTGTTGCAGGTGTTACTCACCTGTCTGCCCTCTGGAGTGAGTCAGCTCCAAGGGACTGGAACCAGTATTTCAGCCCCCTCCTTGCCCAAGGGCTGGCTCTGTGCCACCGGGAGAGGCCCCGGCGGGACATGAAGTGCTCCATGTCACAGGGAGCAGGGACTTGCTGCTGGTGGCTGCTGGATCTCTCACCTCAGGGTGCAAACACACCAGGATCCCTCCTGCCGGGTCCTCCCAGCCCACCTGCCACTCCCTACACAATTCCTGTGGTTTCTGGACGCTGGAGCAGAAGGTATTAGCTTGGCTCCATTTACGAGCTCAGCTCAGCAAATCCTGGCTTTCTAAACTTCTCCTTTCCCCTGCTCAAGTCGTGTCTCTCCTCCTCCTCCTTTTCCATGTACTTTGCTCTTGGAGGGCTGGGCTCTGGCTGGGACACACTGGCACAGACTGACTGCAGCAATATTCCATGTTTTGGTGTGTCCCTCTGGAATGTGGGGGCGGTGGGAGGGGTTGTCCTGCAGCCTCCTCCCGTCACAAGACTGTGGCTCCATGGACCTTGCTGGGCTCCTCAGGGGCTTTGGCGAGTGTGGGGAGAATTGTTGGTGGAAAAGCCATGGGGAGAATGCTCTGTGCTGGAGCTGGTCAGTAATTTGGCATCTGTGCTCCAGAATAACCTGGTTTATGGGCACCATGGGGGCATGGAGGTACCTGGGTGTCTGGATTTGAACAGACAGGTGTCTGCTAAGGAAGGCAGAAGCTTCCCTTGAAATTGAAAATGTAAACCCCCTCTCTCTGAATTATTATAATTTTGGAATTAAGGTGCTCTCAGGCAAAGATATGAGAATAGGAATAACAGTTCTGTACTAGGAAAATTAAAAATACAAATGCAATAGTACAAAAAAGAAAACAAACACTGCCAGGGTCAGAACAGGAGCTGACCCCCTGTGGGTCAGGGTGTTGCTCAGTCCCATTCCATGGTGGCTGCTCCTCCTGCAGTGCCAGGGGTGGCTCTGGTGGAGCAGGGATCCTGGAGAAGGGGGGAGTTTTCCTCTGCAGCTCCAGGGGTGCTGGAGATGGGCCTGGTCTCCTCTGGGAATGCAGTGGAGCAGAAAGCTGCTCCTCTGGGAATGCAGGGGGCAAAGGCTGCTGTGGTGTCCCAATCCCCAGATTGTATCCAGGTAGGAATGCTTGGCTCCTCCCCTGGGCAGAGCCTCTCCCCATGGGATGATGGAATTTTATCAGCCCTGCAGGGACACTCACTGGCCATGGACAGAAGAGATCTCCTGGAGGGAGGATTGGTTGTGAAAGAGGTAAAGGAAACTGCCCAAAGAACAGCAGAGAACTGCCCCAGCTCTGACAGATGGGAAGAGGATGCACACCCCCACAAACATTGCAACCTAAGGCACTGGGTGTCAGCCCTGGGTTCTTCCACCTTCACAAGCATCCCCTGGTCCCTCCTCAGCTCAGGCAGATGCTGTAGGTCATGCTGCTCTCAACTCAGCCCCCAAACCAGCAAATAAATTGGCTTTGAAATGTGTCCCCCATTCTCTGTCCCTGCAGTGAGGGAATGATAAATGCAGTGTCTGAAACAGAATTATCTCACTGGGAGAGGGAAGTGGAAGACAGCACATGACAGTGATGGTGAAAACATTTTAAAGTGGTCACAAGGTGCTGGGAGGCAAATGAGGGACATCCAGGTCTACACATGAAGTCTGTGACTTCCTCAGAGTCATCCTTGCATGTCCCTGCTGGCAGCTCTTGTGCCAAACCTCTGCTCCTGCACAGGGCTCCTGAGGGGAACAGAGCTGTCACAACTCCCCTGTCCTGTGTGGGTGGTTGGAAATCCCCTTTGCTCTTCCCAGAGGGATGGAGTTTGCCCTGACATCCTTCTAAGATGTCCCAAATGCTCTGTGTTCCCCACTGCCTTCCCAGGTGCCACCATATTTTATGAGGTGCCCCCAGAGTGCTCAGGAGAGCCTGTGGCAGGAGAGATGTGGGGTCAGGGCAGGAGTAACTGGAGGGCCCCAGAGGAAACAGGGAGGGGGGAGGTCTGACATCCCTCCTGGGTATGGAATCCTTGGCCCCACAGCACCCAGTGGGCCCAGGGGGATCCCTCAGCTGGGCAGCCCCAAGGAGGGCAAACAGGGATGTCTCTCTTTGTGAAACCACCTTCCCTTCCTCCCCCCTGCCTGGTGCCTGCACTGTCCCCTTTGCCAATGCCTGGCAGGCACCCTGGCTTCTGCAGAGTCATCGGCCCCGTGCTTAAAGGAGAAGTGAGGGAGGGACATGTTGAAATCAGTTTTTTGACTATTTGCCCGTTTCCATCTGAGAGATAAGAGTGAGGCCAGGCTGCGGCTTCAGGATCAAGGAGGTAGGAGATAAACCTCTGTTAATGCTGGTGGAGGGTTCTTTCCTAGCAGGTTTTCCTTTAAGGGGAAGATGATTCCCTATAAAGAAGGATGATGCTTGTTCTTTGGAGATCTGTTTTCTCAGCAGCACCTACAGCCCCATTCACAAGTGAGCTGTGGACTTTATTTATACTGGGGACAGGTATAAAGGGTTTTCCTTTAGGATGACTTGTTTTTAAAAGGAATGTAAGGCTTCACTCCACATTGTGCATGTGTTGGCTGTTTTGGGAGGCAGACTGACAGCATGGGAAGCAGGGGCTGTTTTGGGAAATGCCAACCCCCTCCCTTTGGAAAGTCCTGCTTTGGATGTCTGGGATGTTTTGCTAAGAAATCCTTGCTCATTCTGGAGCTGCTTTTAGGGCTTCTCTTATTGTTTCCTGGACAAGGAGTAATTCCAGGTACAAATACTGGAGCTCTGTGATTTTTGTCACTGGTATTTTGTGGCTGCTGGTAAAACCCAGGGGAAAATGGATATTTGCTGCTTTTGAGACCTGATCAGCAAACAGCTCTCCCATGGCACCCACAGAGACTCAAATCCTTGTGATTCCTGCACAGAGTCCTTCCCAAGGACCCTGCTGGCCTCTGATGGGAGCTCCCACCCTACTGGGCTGTGCCTGATCATTCCAGTGGGCATTGCAAACCAGTGCAGTGCCCAGCTGGGGAAAGTGCTTTTAAACAGACACTTCCACACTGCAGCTGAACTTTTGCTTTCTGAATCCTGCCCAACCCCAGCCCAGCCACCAGCCCCTGGCTGCAGGGTCACTGCCTGATGTTTAGCAATAGCTGTGACTGGGGTTTATTTCTCCAGTGTTACAAGGAGGAGAGGAGTGGATTTGAGGATTGACTAAACTCTTTCAGCTGTTCTCTCTGTGCTGGCTGAGGCAAGAGACATCCTGACTGCAGTTATTTTTTGTTGGCAAGGAGCAGTGAAAGGTGTGAGCAGCTCAAAGATGCTGAGTCCATGTCCTGCCTTTACCTCTGGGGTTGCTGTTTGCTGGGCCAGATTTTGCTTTTGCAATCAAAGCTAAAAGCAAAGATGACAGAAATGGTTCCAAAGACCATCATGCATTTCCCCCTAGTTCCCACTAACAGCATTTTGCTGGGGAGCACAGAGCTGATGTCCCAGATCAATAAACTGCATTTGTGTGTGTCACGGGACAGGAATTGGCTTCTCCACCACATCCCCCCACCAGCAAGGGAGGAGATGCTTTGAAGCTGTTTGCCCAAGGTGGGCCAGTGGAAAAAGGCTGGATAAAGCCAAGGTTGAGGCTGGCAGGGCTGGGTGAGCACCTCTAAGCATCTCTGACAGCAAAGGGAATGGGCACCCTCAGCAGGTGTGGGGTGAGGAGGTGGCTCCAGTGCCAAACTGGGGAGAGCACAAGAAGGGGGTTCTGAAGCCCAGTTCCTTGGGGCACCCAATTTCTGTGGACAGTTTCCAGAGCCCTCCTGACAGGGGAGAGAGCAGAAGTGTAACAAGAAGCTTTTTTCAGACCTCAGGGGACAAGGCTGAAAAATCTCAGGAGTGCATTTCAGCTTTTTGGTGTCTCACTGTATCTCTGGATTTTATTCTGTAGATTGTCTTGGCATCCCCCAACTCCTGAAAATTCAGAGTTTTTAATGCTGTGCAGCCCCTCTTGGCCCAGTCCTGTGCTGCCTGACCTGGATAAAAAAAATCTGCCCCCCACATCAATGCCCTGCTTCTGCTCTCAGCCCTTTCTCCATCTCCTGGTCCCACAACTTCAGGGAACCCCTTTTGCCATTATAACCTGCTCTTACAGGGTTCCAGGGCAAAGGGAGGTTGTGTCTCTCTTAAAGCAATTAAAAGAGTGCAGCCTGCTTCAAATGAAGGAGTGGATGAGTGGAAGGGACTGGCTGCCTGCCCTCATCCTCTCACAGGGATGCTGCTGCCAGCATCCTCCTGCAGCCCTGCTTGGAGCCAGCGTGCTGTGGGGCTCTGTGCTGATGGACTCTGATTCCTCCTCTGGTATTAAGGAGACAAACTTTCCAGTGCAGTTTCCATGGTCAGGCTTTCCTGTTTGGATTCAGCACAAACCCCAGAGTGCCTGCAGAGTACCACTGATCCCAGTGTGGAGCCACTGCCATCTGTCTTACATCTGGAGCATCTTTTTTTATGGCTTTAGGACCATCCAGGGGTCAGAAAGGTGCGGGGATGACAGAACTCCCCTTGGGGAGTCACTGTCCTGTGGCTCCCCAGCAGCCCCGGCAGTGCCACCAAGCCCCAGCAGTGACACTGAGCACGGGCTGATGTCCTTCACACAGAATCACACAGAATTTCTAGGAATGTAGATCTTGGAATGTAGATCTATCTTGGAAGAGACCTTTAAGATAGAGTCCAACCCATGTTCTGACACCTCAACTAGACCATGGCACCAAGTGCCAGATCCAGTCTCTTTTTAAACACATCGAGGGATGGTGACTCCACCACCTCCCTGGGTAGATGATTCCAGTATCTGACCACTCTTTCTGTGAAAAACTTCCTCCTTAATTCCAGCCTGTATCTCCCTTGGTGCAGCTTGAGACTGTGTCCTCTTGTTCTGTCTGTTGTTGCCCGAAGAAAGAGACCCCCAGCTCACCACAGCCACCCTTCAGGAAGTTGAAGAGAGTGATGAGGTCACCTCTGAGTCTCCTTTTCTCCAGGCTGAACAACCCCAGCTCCCTCAGTCGTTCTTCATACAGTTTGTGCTCCAAGCCCCTCACCAGCCTCGTTGCCTCCTCTGGACATGCTCGAGCATCTCAATGTCCCTCCCAAACTGAGGGTCCTTGTCCTTCCCCGGGCCCTGAGCAGCAAATGCTTGTGCAGCTCACCAGCTCCTCCAGAGCCCAGAGCTGTTCCTGTAGACACAGCACACAGCCAGGAGCAGACTGGCTCTGTCCTGGCCATCTCCTGATGCCCAGCCAAGCCTTCCCCCACCCAGCTCCTTATCGGGGAGAGCATCCTGATAGGGATCTGCGAGGAAGCTGCACTCAGATAAAGTGTTCACAAGAATGAAAGCTGACGGTGAAGAACAAGTTTTCAGTGTCATTTCTTTCTGCTTTTTTTCTCAGTAGCCAGCTCATTCTGGACAGCCCGTTTGGGAAAAGGTCACAGCAGTTTCTCAGTGCTGTTTTTGGCTCTTTACTGCGTCTGTTTTCAGCCCAACCTTGTGCAACTCTCCTGGGTGTTGCAAGGACTTCTCATCCTGCAGTTTTTGCGTGGGGTTTCAAATCCCCCCATCCCCCGGGGCTGGAGACACCCCCTGCTTTCTGCAAGGTCCCTGCCTCTGCTCTCAGGGCATGATGGATCCCAAAGACACATCAGAGCCCAGATCCCTCCTGCTGCCTTCACCAATCCTCTCCATGGCCCCCTTCCCCTGCTGGGCTTTGCCTTCTGTGAAAAACACGTTCACTCTCCTGTGAAAATGTAAAAAGTTTAGTAAAAGACAATAGGAGACAAGGACCATGGAGCAAAGGTTGTTAGGGACCACACTGTCACCTTCAGGGATATCCCTTAAATGCATTTTCCCTTACATCAGCCTGCTGCATATTCATAAATCCTTATGCATATTCATAAATTGCTTTACATATTCCAGGAGCTATTTTACATGGCCCCTCCTTGGGTCTGCCTTCTTACAGCATGCCTGTTTCTTGGCTGTGGTTCTGGCTCCTTCTCTCTATCACTTCCAGTTTGAGCCTTGGTCCACTCTTTCTTCAGACAGTGAGTGCTGATAGTTGGCAGATCTGTAGCAGGTGTCTGTGGATATTCTCAATAATTTTCTCAGGCTGAGTCTGGGAATCTTAGAGGAAAGGAATTAAAACAATTATTATCTCTCTTTGTGTAGCCATTATTTATAGATATGGTTCTCCAGAGAGTGCTATTCATAGCACTCCAATAATGTGGAAAGTTTTTACTTTGAGACCAATCAAATCTTACCTTAGCAAGTCACATTATAAAAGACCCACTACTTTCATTAAACTCACTTTTGCCTTCTGATCATGTGAAAACTGATGTCTTTCATTCCATCCCTGACTCAACAGCGTCAGGTGTCCTCATCCTGTGTTCACTGCATGTTATCCCATCCAAGCAGGCATTTTCACACAAATGCTATTTCACCACTATGTCCAAGCCCAATCAACAGGAGAAACAAAAACCACATCCCTACAACAAAGTTCCTCCAACACCACACACACAGAGTCCGTTCCAACATTTGCAAAAAGCCAGCATTGTAACATGTATCTAGGACACATTCTCAGGACTATTTCTCTGCACTTGCCCCCAGTCCCTTGCTCATAAGTGACAGCAGCCCCTTCCTTTGCCCCCATGCCATGAGTGCCACGCAGAGCCCACGGCCTGCAGCAGCAGCTCCTGGCCACAGAGAGCAGGCACAGCTTTCCCAGCCATTTTCCTGGGGAAGCTGTGAGAAAGCTCAGAGAAAGAATTAAAACAATTCTTATCACCACTTGCTGCACCTGTTGCTGGGCACATGTGGAATGAGTTCTGGAGATTTGTTTGCCAAAGGGTGGAAGTGTTTTAATTAGTTGGACCGATGAGATCAAAGCTGCATCAGACTGTCTAAAAGGGATTACAAGTTTCTTAGGAATACAGTATAAGATAGTTTAGAAGAATAAAAGAATGGTTCAGCCTTCTGCATCACAGAGTGGGTGTTAATTACTCGTGTGTCAGAGAGGCCCCTCCATCCCCAGCCAGGGGCTGCTGGGAGGCAGCGCCTGCGTCCCGGGGTGCTCTGGAGGGAGCCCCGAGCTCGTTTCCGCTCTGTTAAAATGGCCACGCTCTGATAAGGGCTGTGGTTTCCTCCTCTGAGAAGCGAGCAGCGGGGAGGCCGCGGTTCAGGCAGAGCTGCAGCCCTGCCCCACGCTCGGCCTCCCCCCAGATGGATCCTGCTGGCCAGAGCCCCCCGGGGACCCTCCCCGGGGAGGAGAGCCCCGAGGTAGGTGGGTTTGAGCTTGGGGGCTGGGGAGGTGTTTGGGGTGAGATGGCAGCAGGCAGGTCAGGGTGCCCAGGGGACCCTGGGGACAGCGCTGGGCGCTGAGGCTGCAAGAGGGGAATGGGGGAAAAGGGACCGAGGGCTCGGTGTGAGCCAGAGAGGAGGGTACCACACCCGATGGGCACCCCAGGGTGAGTACGGGGTCAGCTGCAGCTCTGTGCCCCCACTGAGGGTCCCTCGGAGCTTCCCAGCACCTCCCAGCCCCTCTGGGCTCTGCTGCCACAGCTGCCCCAAAGCCCTGCTCCATCCCAGCCCCAGTGGCTCCCTCTGGGTCCCGTGAGATGGGACACACAGCTCTGCCCGGTGCTGCTGGGAGCACCAGGGCACAACGCCCCACACTGGGCTCTGGGATGGTCTGTCCTGGGAGTGTCCCCACAGAGGGTCTGTCCTGGGGGTGTCCCCATCTCAGGGACTGTCCTGGGAGTGTCCCCCTCTCAGGGTCTGTCCTGGGGGTGTCCCCCTCTCAGGGACTTGTCTCCCCTCCTGANCCTGGGGGTGTCCCCATCTCAGGGACTTGTCCCCCCTCCCAGGCACCCCTGTCCCCACTGCCTCCCCCGTGCTGCAGCTGCTGGGGTGGGCTGATGCTGGGGGGCTGGATCCAGACCTGGATTTAAGCAACACTACTGGATTTGAGCTGGGCTCTTGGCATGAGGATTAGCAGCACTAAACACGTCCTGGTGGCTCAGCTCAGCTTTAGCTTAACCAGTCCTGTGTGCCCATGGGAGCACGGAGCAAATCCTTCAGCCACAGTGTCAGGGCAGAAGGGAACAGCAGCGAGCTGCCCCCAAAACCAGCAGGGATTCCTCCCCCTGCTCTCCTGGTCCTGCTGAGCGAGGAACAGATGCTTGCATCTATCTGATAATAAATAACAGCAGCAGGGAAATAAAGTCCTTTTTCTGTCCCCTCTGCGCTCGTGACCTTGCAATGGGGCAGTGCTGACTGTGGGGATGCTGGAAGATTTGGGATGGGGCCATGCCCCCCATGCCTTGGCACAGGCAGGGCAGTGCCAGCAGCAGCAGAAGGGGCAGGGGCAGGCTGGGACCTCCTGAGTGCAACAGGTCCCCCTTTCACAGGGGGCTACTGAGCCACCAGAGCCCCCAGCAGCCAGCAGTGGGTACAGGAAGGGATGTGGAGGCAGGTGGGAGAGAAGCAGCTCAAGGGTTAAACTCGCCGGGGCTGGGAGAGTTGAATTCAGTCCAGATGGCCGAGGGATTATGCCAGCCCTAGATTTGCTATAAGCAAATGTTAATGTTCAAGCTCAGGGTTGGTTTATTTTTTTCTGTTAGGGGTTCCTAAGGTCACTTTGGGGCCTGGGCTGACCCACAGGTAGGATCCATCCATCCATCCATCCATCCATCCATCCATCCATCCATCCATCCATCCATCCATCCATCCACCCCCACCAGCCCTGCATGAGCAGGACCATGCTCTGCAAATGCCCCTCAGCCCAGAAAAGCCCAAACTCATTTTAAAAACTTCTGTTGCATTTTTGGTGTCACCCCCTTGTACTCCCAGAGGCTCCAGTGCCAGGAGCAGTGACAGATGGCACAGGGACACCGGTCCCCTTCCTCTGGCAGTGTCACTGTTTGGATTTAATTCCTGTTTGGAAAGTCAGTGCTGTCCCTGGGCATCCTTCAAGCGGGGAATGAGCAGGGCTCCCTTGCAGCTTTCAGAGATTTGTAGCAGTGCACCAAATCTTGCTGGCTTTTGGCACCTCCTTGCCCAGCCTGGAGCTCCTCATGGTGCTCTGGCCCCTGCCCTGTCCCTCAGCTGCTCTGCTCTCAGCCTGGTGCTGCTGCTGTGAGTGGCTCTGGGGGTGAGAGGTGGGGAGAGGCTTTTAAAGCCTCCTGGGGTCACCCCAAGCTGCTGTTGCCACCCTCGCAGCCCCTCCTCAATTAATGGGACTTGGGGGTGAAGCCCCTCTGTGGGTTTCACATTTCACTGAATATAATTTCTTCATTCAGGATTTTTATCCTGGGAAGTTGAAAAGGTAAAGAGAAGTCCAGAGATGGGAAATAATTATTGTATTTGCTTCTCTTGTGGAATGTATTAGGAATTTATTTATTTAAATTAGACTCTAGTGTGAGTTGTTTTGATTTATTAGTCAATAGTCACAGGAATTGTGTCAGGGATTCTGGAAGGAGTAATGAGATTATTATTTTCTTTCTAACTTTCTGTAAGGATCCTTCCTCTATTCTTTAGTATAGTTTAGTATAGTTTTCTTTAACATAATATACTATTATAAAATAACAAAATAACCTTCTAATCACATGAAGTCAGAACATCATTCTTCCTGCCACAAAGCCTCGGGTTTTTTACAACACCCCCGTGCTGCCCTGCTGGTGGGTGATGGGGACATTGTCCCTCGGCCTTGGGGTGTCACAGCATCCTTTGGGACATCCCACCCTCGTGCTGTGGGTGATGCCACCCTGCCCTGCCCTGCCCTGTCCGGCCACGACTTCCTCCTCACAGCATTGATGGGAAACCTCTCTGCTTCTGCTCTCTCCCAGATGGATCTGTCCCACCGCTTCTCCAAGGAAGAGGTACGAGTGTGGCCCCACTGTGGGGTCCCTGCGTGGCACTGGGGGGGTGGCAGTGCTGCAGGGGCTTGGGGACGTGGCTCAGATCCCCAGGGACAGCAGTGGTGGGATGGCAGGGCTGGGTGCAGGGGGTGGCAGGGCCTGGTGTGGAGCTGGGGGAGCTGTGAGGAGGAAACCCTGCTGATTTGGGGGTGCATGGAAACCCTGCTGATCTGGGGGTGCATGGAAATGCTGCTGATCCTGGGGTACATGGAAACCCTGCTGATCTGGGGGTGCATGGAAACCCTGCTGATCTGGGGAATGCATGGAAACCCTGCTGATCTGGGGGTGCATGGAAATGCTGCTGATCTGGGGGTGCATGGAAATGTTGCTGATCTGGGGGTGCATGGAAACCCTGCTGATCTGGGGGTGCATGGAAATGTTGCTGATCCTGGGAGTGCATGGAAACCCTTCTGATCCTGGGGGTGCATGGAAACCCTGCTGATCCTGGGGTGCATGGAAATGTTGCTGATTTGGGGAATGCATGGAAATGCTGCTGATCTGGGGGTGCATGAAAACCGTGCTGATCTGGGGGTGCATGGAAATGCTGCTGATCTGGGGTGCATGGAAACCCTGCTGATCCTGGGGTGCATGGAAACCCTGCTGATCTGGGGAATGCATGGAAATGTTGCTGATCTGGGGTGCATGGAAACCCTGCTGGTCCTGGGGTACATGGAAACCCTGCTGATCTGGGGAATGCATGGAAATGTTGCTGATCTGGGGGTGCATGGAAACCCTGCTGATCTGGGGGTGCCTGGAGCATGTCTGGCTGGCTGTCCCCTCTGAGGTGTCAGCTCTGTCCCCCCAGCTGGCCCTGCTCTATGAGGAGGTTCTCTACACCATCCTGCACCGCCTGGGCCAGCCCGAGCAGCAGCACGTTGGGGACCCCCAGGAGCTCTACTCCTACGTGCAGAAGGTGTGTCCCCTTCCTGGCAGGGTCCCCAAACCTGTCCCCTGGCATGTCCATCCTCCCAGCTACAGGGGATGGCAGGGGTCTGCTACACCCCAGGCTCCCTCAGTGAGTTTTTAAAGAGGCTTTGATTTACTCTGGTGGTTCACAGGAGACCACAACATTCTCAAGAGGCTGAATAACAAACTTGTACTTGCAAACTTGAGAATATTGCTGTTGAATAAGGGCTTTCCACGTGCCAGGGGCTTGGGCTGGACCAGAGGCTCCAGGGACCAGGATGTGGAAGTGCCCCATCCCATCTGTGCAGGACTTGTCCTGACCCCCACTGTGGCAGCAGCTCTCTGGCTGCAGAGAGCAACAGACAACTTTCCTGGGAAAGGCTGTGAGAAGATCAGAGAGAAGAATGAGAAATAATTTTTATCTTGTTACACTTAGTGTTGTGAATATGTGGAATGTGTTATAAAAATTTGTTTACTAAAGGGTAGTTTCTTAATTAACTAATAGTGATAGTGTTTTAATTAGAGGACTAATTAAGTTTAGTTATAACTGTTTATAAAAACAATATTTTTAAAAATAATAATATAATAACATAAATGAATTAATTCTCTATAAATCTTAAAATCAATACTAATTATTAGCTGGCTGGGGGCCCAATACAACAACCAGACACAAATTCTCTCTGTTTTTTTGGAGCCAATAATCATTCCTCTGGCCCCCACAGCCTCACTCAGAGGGAGCTTTGAACAAGCCCCATGAAAGATGCAGCAGCAGCATCCAGCTGGAGGGCTGGGAGCAGCATCCTGTGGCTGGGAAATGTTAGCCCTGGGGAGAAATGTTTATCTTAGGCTGGGGCTGGTGGGAGGAAGGCTCTCCCTCAAGAGCTTTCAGCTAATCCCCAGCCCTCCTGCTGGACTCTGCCACTCTCCTCTCCCCTTGGGCTGCTGCTGGCTCCCAGGGAGCAGAGGGGAGCCCCTGGCTGCTCTCCAGCCCCTGTTGGCAGGGCAGCCTCCACCACCAGCCCCAATTTCCACCCAGGCTTTTGGCATGAGCGCGGAGGAACACGCTGTCATCATGCAGCAGGTCATGGAGCTGGAGGTACAGAGTCCCCAGTGTGCAGCTGGGGTGGTGCTGGGGGGCTGCAGTGCCTCTGAGCCCCCGTGGTTGGGATTTGGGGTGCCCTGGGGTTGTCACTGCTTGGGTGGGAACTGATGGCAAGGTCCTGCTCCAGCCCCATCCTTCCCTGCAGGGTTGATTCTTCCTCACAGGGTTGGTGACCCTGCACATTAATAGCTGTTTTTTCACTTTCCCAGAGCCCCATTTACTGCCTGAAAGCCACTGTGAAGGAAGCCAAGGGAATTTTGGGTAAAGATGTCAGTGGTAAGTGGAGGGGTGGGTGTCCCGTGGGAAGAGGGGCAGCTGCTGCTCCCGAGTGGAATTCCCACCCCGGGCCCTCGCAGGGCTCAGTGACCCCTACTGCCTGCTGGGCATCGAGGCCAGGAGCCAGGAGCCAGCCCACCTCGACCACAAGAAGAGGATGAAGGCTGTGGTCAAAGATCTCATCCCTGAAGACCAAATCCATCGCACTCAAGTCATAAACCAGACCCTCAGCCCAGTGTGGAACGAGACCTTCATGCTGTAATCCACCCCCACCCCTTGGCTCTGCTCCCTGGGGGGATGCAGGGCCTGGCCAGGGCTCTTGGCTGGGATGGGGGCTCACCCCTCATGTGTTACTCCAGTAACAGCATCCCCTGGTGCCTTGCAGGGAGTTTAAAGATGTGGAGACTGCCAGCTTCCACCTGGACATGTGGTGAGTGACAGCATCCCAGTGAGCCCAGCACCCTGCCCAGGGGGTGCTGCCTCCTGGGATTCAATCTGGTACTTTTTAAAAGCCCCCAGGCCAGCTGGGAGCCCCTTCCCCATCACTTTCTGTGGAGCAGTGCTCAGTGCAGGATGTGCCCTGTGCCAGCAGAGAAAGCCCAGGCTGGCTGTGCCCAGGCAGGGCTGGTCCTAAACCCTGCTTTAATTTATGGAGAGAAGCCACGGTGCTCGCAGATTTGGGCTGGGTTTGGGGTTGGCCTTAATCCTGACACGTCCCTGCTCCTGTGCTTTCCCTTCCCCACCGTCTCTGCAATTCCCTGCTGTTTTTCCATCCTGGATTTCCCCCTCTCCCCGCGGTGGGTTTTGCCTCCTGCCCTCGCAGGGACTCGGACGCGGTGGAGTCGGTGCGGCACAAGCTGGGGGAGCTCACGGACCTGCACGGCCTCAAAAAGTTGGTGCTGCTGTGGCCCCAAGGCTGCTGAGGAAGGAGGGGGTGGAAAATGTTTATTTGCCTGCTGGGTTTTAAAAATCACCCTTAGAAGGAGGGAGGGAGGGCGGCAGGTCTGTGTCACCCTTCTCCACCCCGAACACGGGCGGGTCACGGCTGCAGGGCACCTTCCCAACCCTTCCTTGTGCCTTTCAGGATCTTTAAAGACGCTCGCAAAGACAAAGGGCAGGACGATTTCCTGGGGAACGTGGTCGTTCGCCTGAAGGTGAGCGCTGCGGTGCCTCCCCTCCTCCGAGGGGCTCTCCAGGACTTTCCCCAGTGAAACCTGCCGGGAACCGGGCAGGAACCGGGCAGGAACCGGCCAGGATCCAGGCAGGAACCGGGCAGGAACCCGGCAGGATCCCAGCCCCGTGGCACACCCAGGGTCCCGTCTCAGAGCCACAGACTGATGTCAGGTCTCTGACTGTGCCGCAGGCATTCCAACACACTCAATCACTGCCCATCCCGTGTTTTTAATCAACACAGAATCGTCCTGCCCCGTGAATGCAGTGGGATGAAGATCCCCTGTCTCTGAGCGAGATCCTTCTCCTGGGAAGGCCGCCCAGGGCTTCCCCCTTGTCCCTCTGTGCCTGCAGGACCTGCACTGCTGGAATGATGAGTGGTACCAGCTGGAGCCACGGACAGAGACCTATCCTGAGCGGGGACACTGTCACCTGCAGTTCCTGCTGACGCACAAGAAGGTGGGACGGGATGGGGAAAGGTCCTTTCCCATTGCCTTGGAGGATGGGACAGCTGCCTGTCCCTTGGGGCTTGTCTGGGGGTCACAGGAGCTGCCCCAGGAGCAGAGCTGCCAGCAGGGTGCTGCACCCTGCCCTGAGCTCAGTGCCAGCACCGGGACCCTGCTCCTGGTGCTCCTGTAGCCCCTGAAGCAATGTGGAGAATAAATAGACTCCACAACTAGGTTTAGTTATGCAGTGGGTGTGTATTGGAGCTCTGGCACAAGTGAGATAGCTCTCATAAGGACTTGTGCCCCGAGCCTCGGGCTGTCCCACAGCTTTATTCACAAAGGTATTCCATATGTAAGAGATTGCACAACTTTCCCATGCATGTTCAACCCCTGACCCCGCCTGTCCTCACCTCGTGTGGCAATCAGATCCACGCCCTCCTGGCCATGCCTTGTTGGCTCTGGTGGTCGCACGGGGGTCCCTGGGGGTCTCTGAGGCTGAAGATTTTGTGATCTTCCTCGAGGTTGAACTTTTGAACCTTTTCTCCTCTCGCATGCGCTTTTTGGTCCCTCGGTCCTTATCTGGGTATTTCGAGGTCTTAATGAAATTGGAGACAGAGGGGTTTCTTTATCTGGGCTTTTTGTATCTCTTGATCTCCTCTTGGTATTGTTTTCTACGCAAGAGTCCTTAGAAATTTGCATTTTCCTATGCCCTTTGTACCATGGCAGGGGTTTCTTAAGTAAAAAGGTTAAAGTTCAACCCAGAGTTCTACAGACTATACTTTAAATACTCAATTCATAATGTTATTTTAAGTAAACTCCAAAATCTCTCTTTCACCCCTGGCTCTCCAGCCCCGCTCTCTGGGTCCCGTGTCCCTGCTGTGACAGTGTCCCTGAGTGCCCAGGCAGGTGATGGCTCTCTCTGCCGTGTCTCTCTGCAGAGGGCCACCACGAGCAGCAGGACACAGCCCAGCTACACCGTGCACCGCCACCTCCTGCAGCAGCTGGTGTCCCACGAGATCCTCCAGCACCAGGTGCCACCAGGGCTGCTCCCAGCACCAGCTCCTTTTGCAGCCCACACCCCAGCACATTGTGTGGTGGGAATGAGGGTTAGGATGATGCCTGCCATCCTTCTGGTGATAAAATATCTCCTTGAGCTAGGTCTTATGAGCTCAGAGAAATATATCACACCTGAGATAGCCCAGCTACCTCACATGGTATAAAATCAGCAGGATGGTTTCTGAGGTGGTGTTTGAAACAGAAAAGTTTTACTAAAAGGCAAAAAAACAAAGCTCTTTATAGAGAAAACCTGAGTTAGGGGCAAGAGGTTCTTGCTCCTTGTAAAACACTCCACAAAAGTGATTAGTTCCTTTGCTCTCTACTTTTTCTAGTAAATTGTTTAGGCATGACTTTTTGGCTTCTGTCCAATTTGGTATCCTTAGGTTTGAGATGAAGTCCTCAAAGTCCTATGAGGTATCTTTTTACCAAATTGAGGAAAGAAACTTCTGGGCTTTTTTCCTTTTTAAGGAGACAAAGGATAATTTGGTCACTCTGTCAACAAGGGGCACATTCCTCCATTCTGGGGCTCCCACTCCTGCAAAAACACCCTTCCCATGGTGTCTCTCCTCCTCCTCCTCATCCTGCCTTGCTCCAGGACACATTCCTGCCCCTTTCCCTCCTGGCAGGCCGGCAGCACCTCCTGGGATGGGGAGCTGAGCAGCCACGGCAGCACCGTGCTGTACCTGCACGCCACACAGAAGGACCTCTCTGACTTCCACCAGGACATGGCGTGAGCACCCCACACCCAGGGCACCCCACTGCAGCACCTGGGGCCTTCCTGGGACCCTCTGACCACAGCTGGTCTGTCCCATGAGCTCAGGGACACCTGGGTGCCCCCTGTGACCCTGGCTGTGGCTGTTGCTGGCCCCTGGGTGCCCCCCCAGCCCCCGGGGGCTCAGCCCAGCCCTCCCTCCTCCCCAGGCAGTGGCTGGCCTACAGCAAACTCTACCAGAGCCTGGAGTTCAACAGCAGCTGCCTCCTCCACCAGATCACCAGCATCGAGTACCGGTGGGTGCAGGAGCGCCTGAGGCCAGAGCAGGTGAGGGCAGAGACCAGGGAAAGGTGCCCCAGGCACCAACCCTGAGCCTCTCCTCCCAGAGCCCCTGTGTCAGTCCCTGTGTTCCAGGAAGGGAGGAGACTGTGGGGTACAGGGGTGCCGGGGTGTCTGGAGGGCATTTCCCAGTGGTTTGTTCCCCCTCTCTGTGGAGAACCCCTTGCCCTTTGCACTGACATCCCCCTCCCCCATCCCTGCCAGCAGGTCAATCACAACCCCCTGCAAAACTTAAATATGACCCAATTTCTGCTTCTCCCAGCCTGTTTTCCCAGAGCATCCCTGCACCCTGCTGAGACACTGAATTTTCCATGCATAGCAATGAGGTTTAAGCACAAAGCTCAGTTCAGTCCCTCCAGGGAGAAGCTACCAGAAACACCAGGGGTTTTTCCCATCCCTGGAGCAGGCTGGGGAGGAATGGGAGCAGCAGCTCCCTCCGCTGTGGTGTTGCCAGCACTTTCCTGTCACTGAGGAGGACAATGCCTGTTTCCTTTCTTCTCCCCAGAAAGCAGAGCTGGCCGAGTCCTTCCAGTCCTTGCTGACCTACGGGATCTCCCTCATCCGTAGGTTCCGCATCATTTTCCCCCTCTCTGTCCCAAGGTCCACGGAGAGGCTCCAGTCCCTGCTCCGGTGAGTTGGTCACTGGTGCCAGCTGCATGTGGGGTCCTGCGGCCCAGGACAAGCCCCTGAGCTTGAGCAAAACTCAGTGTGAGCCCTTTCTCCCCCATCTAGGCTGCTGTGACTCTTGTCCTGTCCCATCCCTCATCCTGGGCCCCCTGTGGGGAGTGTTGCTGGGAGGGGAAGGCTGTTTGGGCAGGGCCTCTGAGGGGAGAGGTGCTTGTTTCTGATGGCAGGGGCTGGGTTTCACTCCAGGTTCTCACTTTGCAGGGTCCTCGTCCAGATGTGCAAAACAAAAGCTTTCCATGAGCTGTGCACACCCAGCCCTGACCTCCCCCAGATGGTCTCCACAGCTCTGAAGGTACTGGGGGCCTCACCCACCCCAACCCCTGCAGGGTGGGACCCTCTGGGTCTCCCTTTCCTTCCATTCCCTGCCCAATTCCCACACCTCAGCAAATCCACATGGATCACCATGCCATGGGAAATACCCACCCCTTCAACCTGGTGGCCCCAGCCTGTGGTTCCCACCACAGGTTCTCCCCTCACCCAGGGGACAGGGAGAGCTGGCTTTGCTTCTCCTGCTTCCCTGCCATCCCAGCAGGACTTCTCTCTTGCAGTCAGGCACAACGGAGTGGTTCCACATGCAGAAGCAGCACCTCAAGCCCATGGTGAAGGTCAGTTCCCATCTCTGTCCCTCCAACATGATAAAGTCACCTCAAAGTGTCTGAGCATCCAGAACAAGCTGTTCTTTCCTTTGCAGAGCATAGAGGAGAATAGCAAAGCCTTGTCCAAGCTCCTCCTGGAGGTGATAGAAGATCTCAAGCAGTGCCAAAAGATCTGGAATAAATTGTTCAGCACGTAGGTTTCAGTGCTTGATCTCACCCCTATCCACCTTCCCTGGGATCAAGAGTAGCAGGGCACTTTGATGCCTCATTCCTTGGCCCTTGGGCTCCACAGGTGGGGTCTTTGGTCCCACCTGTGCCCCTTGGAGCTGTGCTGTCCCCACCCTGGACATGGCCTGGCAGGGTTTGCTGGGCTGGCTCTGCTGGGCTGGGGCTGGCAGGCTCCTGACTCCACGTTTCTCTCTTGCAGCAACCTGAAGTTGAATATCTTCTCCATTGCCTACCTGGAGCTGGTGAGCCTGGTGAGCAAGCCTGGGCTGCTCTGCCCTTGGGGAACTAAGGTCTAAAGCCAAGCTGAGGTTTTTGGGCACCCTTCAGGTGGCAACTGCTTGTTGCAAGCTTGGAGGGCGAGCAAGAGAAACTCCCCCTGTATCCCTGTGTGCCCATAGAGTGACTGTGGGGACTATTTGACCCAACAAATCTCCTGAAATGCCACCCAAAAGGAAGAGGAGTCCCCTGAGCTGACCCTCAGTCCAGAAGGAGCCTTCCTGGCCAGACCTCACTGTGTCCCCCTGGCCTTGCTCCCATCCAGGTGGCAGAGCACGTCCAGGAGCAGCTGCACAAGGTGGACAGCAGCATGTCCAGACCCACGGCCGAGAGCCTCTTTGATCTCTACAGGAAACTGCAGGAGCTCTGTCAGATGAAGGACTCCCTCCCAAGCAGGTACCCAGCCCCGAGAGGGGAGAGGTGCCAGAGGGAGGGATGGAGCAGTTAACTGACAGGGGAAGATCTCCTAATCTCAGTTAACAGACATGGGAAGGATCTCCAGATCCTTCCCACTCACCTTCATCACTAATTGCACACCAGGCAGAGCAGGCTGTTGGTGTCTGGTGTCAATGGGACCATCACCAGGAGGGGTTTGGGCTGATCTCTGGGTGGGGTTGGTGTGAGAGCAGGAGGGGTGATGGTCCCGTGCTGCTCCTGTGCAGTTGGAGAAGCTGGTGCCTTTTCCATAGGGATGGACCTCTGGCTCTGAGCAATTTCCACCAGTGGTTTGAGGAAGCGTTGCCCCTGTGGCTGCAGAAGGCTTACACCACCGCGCTGGAGAGGGCCCAGAGAGCCGTCCAGATGGACCAGGTAACGTGGGGAGGAGAAATCTCCCTCCTCCCTTAGGGGACACTGCAGTTGTCCTCCATGCCCTGCTGCTGTGCCTGGCTCACAGCACTGAGACCACCACATGGGTGCAGCCCAGGAGCAGCCTGGTTCCTCTCCCAAATGCATAACAAAATATGTGGTCCCCTGGGCCAGCTGATCCCACCCACGCTGGCCCCACACAATGTCCCTGTGTCCCTTCCCTCGCTGCTCCCTGGCAGCCCATGTGATCTGAGGACCCTGCATTTGGGCCATGCTGTGAGAATCCCCTTTGCTTCCAGCCTCTCTGAAGAGAAGAGGGAAGGCAGCCATGGGGCCACAGGCTGCTCTTGGTGGGGTCCAGCACTGAGTGGGTGTATGGAGGGAAGCAGGGAGCTCATGCTGCTCCATCCATTCCCATCTCCACTCTCCAAAGTGGTTGTGTGATTACATTGGGGTGTAAGGAGCTGATGATGGGCCAGAGAGCCCCAAAATGAAGGAGCAGCTCTTCTCTCTGGGGTGGCATCTCTCTGTTCAAGCTGTGTTTGCCTTCTCTGCCCCTCAGCTGAAGCCTTATGGGTATCACAAGCACAGCACCTCCACCATTGACCTGTCCACCTGCTATGCCCAGATCGTGACAACCTGGCAGCAGCTCAACTGGCCAGACCCTGAGAAAGCCTTCATGATCATGGTCAATCTCCTGGAGGTTTGTACAGCTGGGCACCAGCACTGGGAGTTTCCTCCTCCTGCTCTTGGGGACGTGTCTCCATGAGGAGCCAGTACCCCCCGTGATGGGGTTCCCTGAGCCCACACTGGTCTGTGTTGCTTGGTTCAGTCCTGCTGGTTTCCTCTCTGTCCTGCAGGACATGTGCAAGATCTCCCTGATGTACTGCAAGCTCATCAAGGAGAAGGCTGAGGCTCTGTCCCTGAGCGAGCAGAACGAGGGCGAGGCGGCCAACAAGGTTTGTATTGGAACCTGTCCTGGCTGCTCCAGGAAGGGCAGGATTTGGCCCTGGTTTCTGGACAAAGAGGGAGCTGAGCTGCTGAGAACCCAGCTGACATCCCCAGTTTGGGTTCCACAGGGCCATCAAAACCATAATCCTGGAAAATCAGGAGGGAAATGCTGTGAGCAGGGGGAGCAGGAAGGGGATGGGGACACAGGTGAGGATGAAAATGTGAATGGAGATGGGACTAGGAGTGGGGATGGAGATGGGAATGGGAATAATGATGCAGATTGCCTTGGGGATGGGGATGTGGGATGCTCCAGGGGATGTGGACCCTGAAGCAGACCCACCTCCCCTAGCTCTGCATCGTGGTGAACAACATCGAGCAGCTCCGGCTGCTGATGCTGAAGCTGCCATCACAGCTGGACTGGGCCCAGCTGGAGCAGCGCATGAGGGGCATCATCGACCCCCAGCAGATCCAGAACGCTCTGCACAACCAGCTCGACAGCACCGTGGCCTGCCTGGACCACGAGGTCCAGGACGTGGTGCAAGCCCTGGCTACCAAGGTGACCACCTGCCACTGACACCCCCTTGGCCCTCACCTGGCCCAGAGCAGTTTCACCCAAGGTGTCCTGAAGCCCATAATGCTCCTGGGATGGAGACAGGGTGGGGCTGAGCAGGGAGGGGCTGGTGCAGAGGGCAAAGTCCAAGCTCTTCCTCCGTTTCTCCCTGTCAGCTGGAAAAGGGCATTGCCAGACACATCCAGGAGCTCTCATCTTCCAGTGACACCCAAAAGCCTGAGGATGTAAGTATCTGGTCCAGCCCCTCCTGGACCATCTTTTTTGGGCAGCCATGGACAGCCTTTGCTTGGTGGGTGTCTCTGTCATCCTCCATCTCTGCTCCCTGCCCACGCTGGGGGCACAGGACACACCAGTGACGGGGCCCAGACCTCCACAGGCTTCACTTGATGCCCATGTCAGCAGCAGGACCACACCAGGCACAGCCTGCCCGTGTGGGAAGGAGCCTCTCTGGGATCTTCCCTGGCCTGCTGTGCCCTGCTGGATCCCCCCTGCCCTCCCCAATGCCCTCTCCTCTCGCTGCAGTCCATCATCCCACTCATGAAGTTCCTGGAGTCGGAGCTGCAGTACCTCAATGAGCATCTGGTCCAGGAGAACTTCAAAAGGTGACCAGGGCACTTGGGATGCACTGTGGCAGAGGCCACCAGCGTCACCATCCCTTGGGCAGGAGCATCCCCACAGCTCCATGGGGCTTGGGGCCATCCCACTTCAGGGCTGGCAGGATGAGGCATTTCCTTCTGGGGCTTTGCAGAGCCCTTCAGCTGAAGATCATCCCTCCAGCCCACCCCTGGATCCTGCTCACAGCCTCCCTCTCCCCTGCAGCCTCCTCACCCTCCTGTGGCACCACACCCTGTCCGTGCTCTCAGCAGCACGGGGGTCCCACGTGCCCTCGCTCCAGCACTGCCAGAGGCTGTTCTGTGCCCTGAAGGTACCAAGGGGAAGCAGGGGGTGCCTGGCAAGGACAGGGGTGTGGTTGGTGACTGACAGCATCCTTGTCCCCAGAGCCTGGAGCTGTGCTTCCACGCCGAGGGCTGCGGGCTGCCGCTGGACACCCTCCACAGTGCAGCCTTCCAGGTATGGAGATGAGGATGGGGGATCCCTGTGGGAGGAAGGGATGCCAGGGAGGACAATCCCATGTCTGTGTGCTTGCCCATCACCTCTCCCCCTCCCCACAGACGCTGGAGGCTCACCTGGCTCTCTGCTCCGCCCCCAGCCGCAAACTCATCCAGAAATACTTCAGCAACAGGATCCAGCAGCAGGTAGGAGTCCGGATGGTGCTCTCAGCCCCTTCCCACATCCCACCCTTGCTCACAGGCCCTGCCTGTGGAAATGTGGAGTTTCCCCACCACCCTCCCAGTCCTGGGGCTGTTTGGGCAGGTTTTGCCACAGCAGGAGGGGGCTCAATCCATCCCAGACGATTCCAGCACACCCTGGTACCCCAAAATTCCTGCTGAGCCTCTGCCTGACCCTATGCCTCCCCACCACGATGGGGATGGAGGACAGCATCCTTTCCCTTGTACCCCACTGCCCAGCTGCACACGAGCTCAGAGAAGTACGGGGCTGTGACCATCAAAGCTCTGTACCGGCCTTCGGAGCAGAAACTCCGTGTGGAAGTGCTCAACGCCACCAACCTCATCCCGCTGGACTCCGACGGTGGGTGTGGGTGGGCAGGGCAGCCACACCGCCCCAGGGTCCCCTGTCCTTGGTCCCTGGTGTGCCCCAGCCGGGAGAGATGCTGGCAATGCTTGGAGTCTCTCTTGATTTGCATTTTTATCCAAGGAGGTGGATTTGGGGAGAAAGGGGGGTTATTGCACTGGTTCTGGGAGGTTCAGTGGGATATGGCAGGCAGGACCAAGCAGGGCACAGTGCCCACATCCCACTGTGGCACAAGCCGGCAGCCAGGCAGCATTTCTTCATCATGCAAAGCAGTCGCAGATGAAAGAATAGGTCGGGGTGAGCAGCGAGCTTCTCCGGGTCCGGCTGTCGTTAGGGGAGCTCTCCAGGAGATGTCACTGCTCCTGCAGCCACCCCGGCCATCGCCTGCGGGCTGGGTGAGGGATGTGCCCGCGCCCTCCAGGAGCCCGGGCTGGGCCGGGGGTTGTGGTGAGGCTGCCCTGACCCCCCCAGTGTGTCCAAGCCCCCCCGGCTGGGTTCATCCCGGGGCAGAGGGGCCAGGGGAGGGGGCTGATGTCTGCACCCCACCAGGCTCCAGCGACCCCTTCGTGCAGCTCACCCTGGAGCCCCGGCACGAGTTCCCCGAGGTGGTGGCTCGGAGCACCCAGTGCAAGAGGAACGAGCTGCACCCCCTCTTCGACGAAGCCTTCGACTTGTACGTAGGGGCTGACACCCACCGGGCCCCCCGTCCCCACAGCCCCTCAGGCTTCCACAGAGCCTCTGCCATGGGGCTGCTGCTCCAGGAACTGCCCTGTCCCGGGATTCCACCCCTGTGGGCTCCCCCAAACTCCTGGGAGGGTGCGGGGCTGTGCCGGGGCGCTGAGCTTTGAGGGTTTGGGTCAGTGTGGGGCTGTGGCTGCCCAGGGAGCACAGAAGGTTGTGATGAGGGACGAGGGGTGGGATGTGACGATCCCCTGCGTCCCGCGGCCTGCAGCTTGATCCCGTCCGAGAAGTGCCGGCAGGAGGGGGCCTGTCTGCTGCTCACCGTGTTTGACTACGACGTGCTGGGCTCCAACGACCTGGAGGGCGAAGCCTTCTTCCCCCTGTGCCAGCTGCCCGGCCTGGACACCGAGGAGGACGAGGCTGACATGGGACGGGTGCCCCAGACCCGGCTCCCCCTCACCCACCCCAAGCCCACAGGTACGAGGTGCCACAGCCGGGCTGAGCCCCTGAGAGTGGGGAGGGGGCTGTGGAGAGCATCTCCCACCAAAACTCCCCTCTTCTCTGGCAGATGAGATCCTGCAGCTGCTGGAGTCCAGGAAAAGGGACAAAGAAGCTCAGGCCTTCGTTAAGCTCCGAAAGCAGCGAGCCAAGCAGTCCAAAGAGACAGAGTGAGGGAGGGGCAGGAAGATGGCCCTGAAAGGGGAATTTTGCTGGTGTTGGAGCCTGAACCATCTGCAGGAGTGTGGGGACAGAGGCCTCCCTGTGCCCCACGGCAGCTCCCAGCACCCAACTCACCCCCACCTTTGGGCAGCAACGCTCCCACGAGCCAGGGAGGGTGGGCAGTGGATTGGAGGGGATCTCTTTGCCTGCCTGGGTTAGTAACACTACACGAGGGATGTGAAAGTGTGGCTGTCCCTGTCTGTCCCTCTGGAGTTTGTCACTGCCAGTGCTGCATCTCCTGGCCGTGTCCCCAGCCCTCCTGTCTGCAACATGATGGATTCAGGCTGGGGACAGCCATGGCCAAACCTGCCTTCATTTTTGTTTTCTCTTTAAATTTTTTTCCCCCTCGTTTTCTTGTGGATAAGCCTCTTATTTTAAATGAAAAGCCACAAAGCTGATGCGTGGGCTGTGTGCTTTGGGGCAGTGGCCCTGTGCTGGGAGCAGCAGCACAGTGGGGTGGGACAAGGCGTTTGAAGTCTGGTGGGAGCTGCTGAATTTCTCCTTTTTTAAAATGTGTATCTCGCTTGTGTCTGTTTGGCTTTNTTTTTTTTTTTTTTATTTTCCCACCAATTTTACTGACTTTCTGGAAGCCTGGGATCTTGCTGGAGCCTGGGCAGCAATAAAGAGCATCTCAGCCCTGGCAGCCAAACCAGGAGACACTTTGGGCAGCTGCCAGCCCAGGCATGGGGTGCAGGTCCCTGGCATCACTCCCAGCCTGTGCCAGGGACCTGGGTCCCTCTGGAAGTGGTGGGAAGCTCTGCAGGCTGCATCCATGTGGGGTGACCCAGTATGACAGTAAAAATGCCTGACAAGGCAGGTGGTTTTAACAATTTGTTGGGTTTTTTTGAGCTTGTTTTCTCTGAAATTAGCACTAATTATACACCTGGAGCTTCCTCTATCCCCGACCCTGCACGGGGGTGGCCGTGTTTGAGCTGCAGCAGGTCCCTGGGAGCTGCCAGGGACCAGGGAATTAAAAGCATCCCCCCTCCTGGGTGCCTGAGCACCAGCTGCTCCCTCGGTGGGCAGAGCAGCTACTGGGTCAGCTCAGGTCAAATCCTGGATGCGGGGGTGGGAAAAGAAAAAAGCTCCTTTGGTATCTGTGTGACAGAGCCCACAGCAGGAGGGATTAAGGCGCTGCGGGCTCTCAAGGAAGCCATTTGCTGGCTTAGGTTTTAGTGCAGAGAAATAATATTCCAGAGCTGGGTCTGGGATTGTGGGGATGCTGTCTCGGGGTGTCATCTCAGCTGGGTCCAGCACCCTGTGCCTGCACCCTGCAGCTCATCTGGAGCTGGCACCTGCTGGCAGCCACCTCACGAGGTTTACTGCACGAGGCTGGAGGTGTGAATATGGTCTCAGCTCATTTTTAGCTGTTTTTTTAAAGATCACTGTGTCCCACCTTGCCCTGGGCTGCCTCCAGCCAGGCGTGTCCCAGGGAGCAGGTGGCACAGGCTGACCTCTCTTCTGAGGTTGTTTGCACTGTATTATTCAAGGTGTTTTAGCTTAATTTTTGCTCAGCTACAGGCAGTGGTGTGGTTCCTCCCCCACACTAAAAGAAATCCCACCTTTTACATAGAAAGGCTAATAAACCTTAATCAGTCAGAGCACAACTAACCCCATGGAACAGGAGAACAGCCCAAACATTAAAAAATAAGGCTTGAAGCACACAAAACCAGCTCCTAGCAAGAATGACAAAGAGGAAGAAGTCCCCATCATCATCCTCCTAATCCTGGTGAAGGACCCGACACAGGCGGATGGCCAGAACACAAGAGGGAAGGGGCTGGCACTTAGATCTACTGATTTTATTGAGTTACCAATAATTTGCAATACAAATGGGCCCATTCAGATTATTGTTGTGATTGGACTAATGGGAAGTGGTTGATGCATCTTTGAAGCATTAATTAGACCAAAACTAACAGGTAATTCTCAGATCCACAGGCGTGTTCTTTTGGGTGCCAACACACCAAACACTGTATCCACTGTGCAAGCACAGCTCACCTCTGCCCAGCCTGGCTCTTCCTGGACATAAATCCATGTCCAGACCAAGAACTGGGGTGAGAAATTTTTGGTTTTGCCACTTCCAAAGAAGTCTTTGCCCCACCTTAACCGCATTGCATTGATGCTCCCCCTCTTTCACCACACCTCCATCAGGAAAGTGAATTGCAACACCCAGAAAAGGGAGGGGAGCTCAGAGAGAAATTATTCTTGGTTGTGTGAAAATTGGCCACAGATCTCTTGTTTTGAGGGCTCCAAAGCCCAGATTTCTCCACCCTCCCAAGGCCCAGGGCAGAGCCCAGGGCTGCACATCCACCCGGGCACGCATCTGCACACACACACGCACACACCGCTTCAGTTTGTATTTTTTTTTCTTAGCAAAAAAATAAAAATTTATTGTCGTCTAAAAAAAAAAAAAAATCCATCCTGCCCTTGGAAACTGTGACACAGATTGAGTTCTTTCCAGCCCCACATGCAAATTCACTCTGCCAAGAAAAGAGTCTAAACCAGGTTTCCGACAGCCAAAACACATATTTACAGAGTACGAGAGAACGACAGCTGAAATCACAGTTCTATACATGGAATCAACAACACGTTTTACACCACTGATCACCATTCTGCCAACTTCTACACGGACTAGGGGCGCCTCTGCCCAGTGCCCTTCCTCCTGGGGAAAGCAGGGAAGGGACTGGGCAAGAATTGCCACCAGAAATACTGCAGTGTGTATTATTATTATTTTTTTAAAATGTATACTGTATTTATTTTGTTTTAACATTGGAAGCTACAGAGTGGGGAAGCCCCAGATATCTCTCCAATGCAGTCACTACTTTGCAGGAATACTTCACCTTTAAAATACTAGGTTTTACATCAGTAACATCTATTTTGCTGTTGGCCATCACTCCAAGGATTATAATAACTCTGGAGGAAAACACTGGTAATATTCTTCCTTCTCAGATAAGGGAAAAAGAGGAAGAGAGGAGGTTTGGAGGCTGGTGGAACAGCAAGGGATGACTGAGTCCATTCAGTGTGGGCTTCCTCCCAGGGTAAGGAATTCTCTTCATTGTCTCAGCTGCACAAGCCTTGCCAGTGGCTCAAGTTCAGCTTCAGAGATGTACAAAAGTGTAAAACCCTTTGTCAGGGGATCAGCTGCAGGGACCCCCAGGGGTGGGATCTGCTTTAGGAAATGTGCTCCAGCTCCCAGACCTTTCCTGGCCCCTCCTGTGCCACTGCAGGCACATGGCACGGCACCTAAGGCCAGAGAGGAGCTCAAAGTGGTCCTGTTAGCCCAAAATGCTAAAATCCTTCAGCTCCTGACTCTCACCTACAGCTCTGACCCTGCTTGTTGCTCTGGATCTCCCCAGGCTAGTGTTGTCCCAAGCCACCTGCTTCTAGGTTGGTTTTCTGTAATAATGTAAAAGTTTATTGACCTTTAGGATGCTGTGGTTTCACAACACAACCACAACTCCTTCCCCCAGCTCTCAACTCAGAAGTGTCCGACCTGCCCAATTCGTCACCCAGGTCAGCTCTTCTGAAGCTCCCAAAAATCTGGGGAGGAAAATGTCATTATCCACTCAGGAGTCTGTGTGAGGAGGCAGGACCCAGACTTGGTCAGGGCTGTTCAGCTGGGCTGCTCCCCAAGGAACCCTGTGGACCCCACTTGTGTTTTGAAGCCCCCTCAGCTCTGCTGTGTTACTGTGTGTCCTGTAAAGGGAGTTCCTGCTTCAGAAGGAAGCCTGACAGTACATGACAGGGGCTGCACTTATTAGCACCAGGTTTATTTCAGCTCTTTTTACACCACACAAAAGCTGATCACAGACTCTTAAGCCTCAACTGCAGTGCTGTGATTATGGTTTGTCCTTCCTGCACAGAGCAGGCAGCAACAACTGCTGGAGTGGGTCAGGAATGCTGCTCCTTCTCCCTGCTCCCACCTCATTTGGTTCAGAAATTGTCTTTAAATGGCCCACCAGAACATTCACAAAATATGCAAAGATGAAGTTCTCTTTTCCATCTGATGCTTAAGAAAATAAATTCACATTTCAATATTCCTCTCCTTTTTTTTTAAAGCAGCAAACAAATTGATAGAAACCTAAATTTAGGAAGTGTTTCTTCAAGAACCAGAGAAAAGTGAGAAAGTCTATGTGCTTGTGCAAAGAGAGTGCTGAGAGAGGTTGGGGTGGGGGCAAGGGAAGGGTCTAGTGCTAATTCCTTCAGGCTGCTCTGCCATGAGTGCAGTGTGGCAATGGAAAGTTAAAATTTAAGGGCCACAAACAGGTGAAATTCTGAATTCTTTGGTCCTTCAGTATAAGTTTTAAAACAGAGAAACTGTTTTACTCAAAAGGGAAAAACACATTTTCTCTGGCCTGGAATATTTTTCCTTGTACCCCAGGGAAACTGGGGGCAAACAGCTCTTTGCCTTTAACCCCCCCAAGTCCTGCATCACCCCCTGCCTGCAAGCCCAGGACACAGCCCAGGCTGCCCTCAGGGGACAAGCTCCACGTGGAGGGATTCCCTGTTGGAATCACGGAGCTGCTGCTGGACAGATCTGGAAAAAGAGGGTTGGCAAAAGGCAGCATCACCCCTGAGCAGCCCCCGGGGAGGCAGAGGAGCAGAGAAACCCCCACGCTCATAAAAAGTGTTACAAACCATAGCCAAAAACAGGCTGATCAGCTCTGCTGCTTATAAATATTAAAGATCTGATTCAAGAGTTTATTTCCTATGATTTAAGTTAGTTACAAAAAAAAAAAAACTTTTTAGTAATTTTTTTTCTTAATTGGGCTTTTTCCTCCTCCTCCCCCCCCACTTTTAATTTTTTTTTTTATTTTTTATTTTTCCTAAAAAAAAGAGAAATGTTCATGTATTTTAATAAAAGGTCTTTCCTTAAGATCAGACCAAGGCAGATGTGCTGCCCCATGGCACAGACATTCAAAGGCTATAACCAAACAACATAGCCACAATAGTCACTCAACAGTGTCTCTCCATTAAAAAAAATTAAAAAACCTGATGCTAGTTACAATAAAATACACATGGAAAAAAAGCATTTTTACCAAAAAACCCAAAAACAAGTTAATGGGAAAACATAAAAAAGAACTACACAGAGCTGCACTTAAGAGATCATCTGGGAATGCATATTAACCCCTTCCATGGAGAGGAAAGGTGGAATTATGGAAACAAACCTAATTATGTGTTTGTATTAAATATGAAGCTTTCTGAGAGGCTCTGGTAAAAATTCAGTTTTCCTACAATAGTGGGCTGCTGGAGGTTCCAGTGCTTTTCCAGGTCATGGAGGGGCAGCACAGAGCATTCCTGTGCAAAATAAAAATGTTTAGTCAACTGAGTGGCCTTTTGGTTGAGATCCCAGCAGGTTACTGCAATCCACCTGATGTAAAAATCCAATGGACATGCTGGTAAGGAAAGTCACAGGAAAGCTCAGCTGCTGGGCAGGTCTGAGCTGGTGGCATTTCTCTGTCTTGCTGGACTATTTCTGTCACCACACATCTCCAGCACCAGGTTTCTGGAGCCAGCAATCCACAAACCACCCTTGAGCTGCTGACACAAGCAACAAAAACATCCTCAGCCTACCTGGAATTGGTTCATGCACTTCAGCAGTGACTACAAATCAGGTCCCTGTGGCTAAAACAAAACTAATCTGGTCTGAAACAGTAAAAAGTCTCTGAACAGCCACCAGACACAGGGGTGCCTGGAGAGAACTAACCTCTGCATCCAAATTTCCTTCATAAAGGGCTTTGGCTCACCCAAGGGCAACACTTCTAAGGCTGCTCAGACCTGGAACATGTTGGCTGCATCAGCAGTGAACACTGGTCACTGAATTTTGGGGCTTGGCTTGCTCTAGGTCCAATATAAATTTTTTTTTTCCCTCTTTTCTTCTTTTCATACAAATATACAAAGAGTGTAAAAAAATTTAAAAAGTGAACTTTGCTGATTAAATGACAGACAAAGTTCCTGCACATTCAGAGATGGGCAGTGTGAGGCCCTGCAGGCAGGAGCCTGGCAGAGCTCCCATCAGGGAGGACGGCTTTAACCAAGCTGGGTCAGTGAAAGAGCAGGGGGACCAAGGCATGAGCAAGTCATTTCAAACCACCTCGATCCTCCCCGTGATCTCAACTCTTCCTCTGGAAAGCACGTGGAAGCCCCTCTTGCCCACTCTAAGTCCTTCTGGAAATAGTCAAAAATTTGTTATCACCTAAATAGAAAAGAGGAGAAACACAGACTCTTTGCAAATGGCCCTTTGATCTGTATTAAAAACAGCTCTCAAAGTTCATCAAGAGTTAGAATTAGTGGGGCACGGGTGAGGGGCAGTTTAGATACGGGATGTAAAATATTAAAAAGTGCTCTGCAACTAATTTTCTGTTTTCATGTGTGCATGTGCGTGTGTGTGCACGTCCCTACACGTGCACAGCCACGCCCATCCACACACATATATACATATATATATATACACATACATATATATGTACGTATGTATAAAGTTAAAAAGTTCTATAGGATATGATCAGAACGAGTGTCCTCGGAAGGTCACGACTGCAGAGGGTGGGGCCTGTTGGGGTGGCAGATGGGGCACTCGCCCTCCTCAGCGCACGTCTCGCACAGCACCGCGTGTTGGCACGGTAACACCACCCGGTTCTCCTCCTGACACTTAAGGCATTTCACTGACTGCATCTGAAATACCGCCTGCAAGAGAGGGGACAGGGCACAGCGTCAGCGTCACACACGCCCCAAGTGAAGTACTGGCCAGGCTTTTGGGGGTCCTTTCTGGCTAGCTCCAGACTCCCTAAGGCTCCGTTGCTTCAAGGACAGAAATAAAAGAAGTTGAAGCGCCCTTTGTCCTTCCCTTTATTTCCTCACAGTGGCACCACCTGGCAGCCCAGGTGGTGACCTGGCAGGAGGAAGGGGGAGAGGGAAAAAGAGGGCGTGCCCCCTGAAACCTTGGAAAGGGGGCTGGAGGAAGGGATTACAGCCAATGGGTACAGGTGAGGGGAGGAGATAACCTGGGAGAGACCACCACCAGGACTGGGGAGAGGGATGGGAGAGGGGGAAACCATGAGATTTAAGAGGGAAATACAAACATATTATTCAGTGCAAATTTCCAATCATGTAGTGTAAAAACAACAACTAAATTAACTATTTAGTGCAACGCTACACCAAAGGGCCTGGGGAAGGACAGGGAGGGCTTACAGCTGTCTAACCTGTTCATCTCCTGAAGGAAAAGGAAAGCAGCACAGTGTGATACCTTTCAGGGCCTTTAGGATCAACAGAGCAGCTTGGATTGATTTAAACTCAATACTTTAGGCACAAAGAAGATGGAATTATCTTTCTGTGAGCCAGCTAGAGCTCACTTTGATTACATCTACCTGGAAGCGCTCTGACAGGCTTCTGATTTCTGAGTCTAATAAAGAAAAGGGGAAAAGCTGTGACCTGTAGGAGCAGAGAGGGCAGAGCCCTGCCCTGCCAGGCCCTGGCACTCACCTTGTCCACTTTCTCCAGGTTTGCCCGCAGCTGTTTCTGCAGGGTGTAGAGCGACGAGAGCGAGAGCGTCTCCAGGTCAGAGAAGGAGCGCAGGAACTGCGGGTCCTGCCCGGTGTGGATCCTCTCTAGCTCCTCCTGAAGTTTCTTCACTTGCAGCTCCAAGGCTTCCCTCTGCTCCCGGGCCAGTTCACATTCCATGTTAGCTGTGTTGGCGCGATCATTTGCTTCCTCTGCCTCCTTTTTCCAAGCATCACAAGCCTGCAAGTTCCAACAAAGAGGGTAAAAGCAGTCTGAAAACTTGGTCTGTCTCCAAAGAGAAACCCAGGCAAAACTATCAATCTCCATACACTCCTCACACCAGTTCTGACCAATCTGGCCAGTTCCCAAATTCTGAAACATGTTTGGAGCCTTACTTCAAGGCACTGCTCATTCCACATATCCCATCTGCTTGGGCTGTGGTTCTACTCATCTGGCTCACAGAGTTCAGGGGATGAACTTTACATACTGATAAATTATTGTGGATCAAAGGTCTGAGAGACTGTCAAACACTTCAGGGCATCTGTTGTGACATCTGGCCTTGCAATTCCAGCACCTGAACATACCAGGCCAAGTGATTTGGTGATTTCCAAAGGAGAGGAAAGAATGCTGAGAACCTGTAAAACCTACAGCTCTGTCCACCACCACCTCAATGTCCAGAAAGAGCCTGCTGAAAGGCTGACACCCTCTACTCCTTTACAGTCCCTAATCCCAGGATTTGCCCAAGTACCTGCTTGGCTTGTTTCCAAGACTCTTCCCACTGCTTTATTGTGCCGTTGGCCTCATCCAGTTCCTGTCGTAGCCGTGCCATCTCCGCAGCACCTGGACCTGACAGAAATGCAGGTGAGGTACTGGGCGAAAAACTCCCCGAAGCAAAGTGTTCCCATATGCTGCTGTTCATCCCATTTAAACCTGTTTCACAGGGAAATAGAGAGGGTTATGTCACAGGTGCTGGCAATTTCCCCATTTCCTCCCTAACCCTGTGAAATCCAGGATTCAAATATGTGTAAATAGGATAAAAATTTCATCTTAAGAATCAGTTTCATCCCCCTGTGCCCAGAGTCCATCATAGAGGGACTTTATAGGGAAATTTCACACCATTAGGCCTCATCTTTAGTGATGCAGGGAGGAACCATGACACTGAGTGGAGGCAACTCTTGAATCAGACTGTTTTTAGAAGCATCACTTTTACAGCAGAGCTAACTGTCAGTCTGAATGCCCCTTCTTTCAGGGGAACCCCTGATCTGCTTCTACCTCCCAGTTTTCACAGCCACCAGAGTTGGTTCACAGACCCCAGGTGGTGCTCCCTCCCACCCTACACCCTAAGAAACTTCTGCTTTTGTCTCCTCAGTGTGGGGATTAGAAAAGGAACCTCACTTCCAAACTGTGTCACAAAAGTGCTCCAAGTCATTACTGTTTCCATACACAAGGAACAGAACTGGAAAATCCTGTTTATAAACAAGTAGAGACAATAGTATCTGAATCTGCTTCATCCTCTGCAGAGTTCTAGCACTGAGCTAGTGAGCAGCATCGAAGAAAACTAATTAGCCATTTCCCTATTTTAGCTTGTTCAAATAAACTCTCTTTACAGGAAGAAATTCAAGGTATAGGAGACAAAGGAGTAGCATATCATTTGTAGACAAAACTGGCTATTTTTCCAGAGTCCAATGTTCATACTCTTTCAATTAAAATAGGTACCCACACTTTGCATTCAGAGGAAAACTAGTAGGAAAAGGTAATATTGAGACAGTGTGGACTCTCACCCACACAGTTTGCTCCAGTTTGATTGCATTTTCATGCAGTGGTGCTCACACTGGCTGGGAATATTCCTAAATCAAGCTGCAATTGATAATTCTGATCTCACAGCAGCTAAACTGTGCCTGCAAGTGAACCCTGGAATCAACAGCCTCTCACTGAGGTCTATCCCAGCACCACTGACTTCCCAGCCAAGACACAAATAGTGACAAAATTGTCTTCACCAAGGGCTTAGGCACATGAACTCATTCAGCAGAGCAGCAAGGGATCTTTGCTGGCTCAGGCCACTTACCACAGATCCATTTCAGCTGCTCTGAAGGGTGCTCAGTTGAAAGCAAGAAGTTTTAATGGAATCCCAACTCACATTTTATTTTTTAAACCTCAGTTTTCTTGAATGGGAACCCAGCATTAAGCAGAATGCTGGCAAGCCACAAATTCTGCCACAGTGCTGACCAGGCTGATCTTGTAATTTGTTTTAACTCCCTCTTTCCATCTGCTGTTCTCATTTCACATTGGAAGTATCAAGCCCCTTTGGGCAGGAAAGCTTTCTCTGCACATTTTGCACCTAGCACAGTGGAAACCAGCCCAGAACTAGGTATTTTTAACTCAATTTCAATACAAATAAGTGGTAACTACACACTTGACATGTTATGTGCATTCACTAAGTTAAATGGAACAGATGATTGCCAACTGCTAAGAAACTATTTAAATATCTTCTCAAAATCCCAGCAAAGGATTTGTTGTGTTTATGGAAAATATCTTTTATAAATAAATTATTTAAATGCATTTGTGAATTTCCTGCAATTTTTGGTTTTGGCTTTTTATTTAAAGCCAAATACACAGTATTTGGCTTTAAATAAATACACAGTTAAGATAAACATAACTCATTTCTTCTGAAACAGCAATTTTTCCTTTCCTTACAAAAACTGGGACAAACAGCCAGCCTCAACCTAATTTAGAGCAGAGATGGCCTCTGATGTCTTTTATTACAGTAATTATAAAAGCTGTTAAAGCCAAACAAGCAGCAATGGCAAGCATGGAAGCATGGGCTTGGGCTGTGCAAACAAGGGATGCAGTTACACAGATAAGTGCATGCAGAAATAGCTTACACAAGCATGTAATAATTTTATTAAGTTAAGCTGAATATTAAAGATTAAAGTGTATCTCAGATTTTAAGAGTCATTTATGTTCAGCATCAATAGAGAGAATTAATATTTACTGTTACAAACAGAAATGAGCAGAACTGGTGTCCCTGTAGCCTGGAGGCCAAACAGTTCTATTTCTCAAGGTAATCCCATGTCTTGATAATAAAACAGATTTGTCTGCTAAATTCCCTGTTCTTCCTGATACAGCTGAAGCTCCAAAGTAATTTCTTTTCCCTCAGTCCCTCATGCAGGAGAAAGACCCTTGAGGAGGGGAAGGAGCAAAGAGGACAAAACCGGAACACTGACTTTCTGGAAAATCCACACTGCAGAACTGGTGCAGAGTGTCAAACAGAAGAAAAAGTTCCAGTAGCCCAGGGCTGCTCTAAAGCTCCCAGAAGCCAATCTGGCCCACAAGCAGTGCCAAGGGCAAACTGCAATCCCTACCTAAACTAAGCCAAGATGAGGACCCAGCTCTGAGTTTTATATGAAATCTCAGCAAGCACCACTTTTGCTGGTGCTGGAAAAGGCAGAGTTCTTTTCCCTGAAAGGCATCATCAGAGCAAGGCAATTAACCTATGTGCTCCTTTTTCCCAGCCTAGAAACAAGGGAAGTAGAGGGAATTGCTCCCTTGTTCATGAGGTATTTGCTGACTTTTGGTAAAACAGCTTCGAGTCCCGTTGCTGTTCTCATGGGAAGAAGAGATACATGGCAGTGAAATAACACGTTGAAATTAAAGCCAACTGAAAAGAAAATACTTACATGGCACAGACAGGCATGTACATGGGACACACACTGTGCATTTACCTAATGATCCATGAGAAGCTGATGTCCCCAGGAACGTGTTTTCTGACTGGCTTAAGTGTCCCTGGGGCTGATGGAGGAAATGCGATGAGAGGCTGACCGGTGGAGAAGGAGAGGCGGAGTGAAAGGAGGCAGAGCTTCCAAGGGACCCGGGGATATTTACAGGAGCAGAACTTTGCAGCAAACTCCCACCTGGACAAAGAACACACAGAGAGGATGGCTATGTATGACCATGAGGTGTGGGCACAGGCAGGAGTTCCGAGCAGGAGGTGTCAGGTTCCCTTTCTCCTCCCTGAGCCCCTCGGGATTCCCTCCACTTCTCCTGAGCTTTCATTCCCCTCTCAGCCTTTAAGAGGAGCACTGAAGCTGCCATCCCATGACCCACATAGGTTAAGACCCTCCACAATTCAATTTTTTCAGTGGCCAAAGGAACAAAAGGTTTTCTGAGCAGAGCTCGGTCCCTGTCAGTCTAGAGAAGATGAATTTGGTATCTGGTGAAATACTTTGTCACGAAAAATTCACTTCTAAAACATGTGCCTCTGCCTTCATACTTCCAAACAACCTGTAGTGAGAAGACCACCATGATCTCAACCACTAAAAGCCAGTGACTAGCTGTAGTTACACATACCTGAGTGCCTGGATCTATCAGTAATAAAAAACCCCAAATAAACAAAAGCCTAACCACAAAAGACATGAACTTCCCTTACACCAGAAGTTGTTCTGCCTGCCACTCACAGATTTAGGGAGATCTCAGTCCTGCTCTCTCCTCATCTATGTCCCTCCTTAGAAGGTCACCAGGTTACACCCAGGCTTGATGTGAAGAGAGGGAGAAGGGGAGGATCTCTAAGGCACTGCAGGGGGAGCAGCAGTAGCAGGGCTGGCAGCAGACAGGGACAGTAAACCTCCAGCAGGCTCTAATCTTTGGCAGGGAAGTGGAAGTGATATTCTTTCCACAGGTCCTTTCCTACCTCAATACAGCTCCAGGCAGTGCAGTTCCCTTGGAAACCTTCAGAAAACCAGTTAGCTCCTATTCAAACAGCTGCTTTACACAGCAAGGGCAGCCAGAAACTACAACCACTTCCAAAAAAGTTATGAGACGTTTCTTTCTTTCCTGGACACCCATCAGAGACAGGCAGAAGAGGCCTTAGCCTACCTCCATGTATCAAAATGAGACAGACATTACAGGAACCAAATCAGCAGACCATGATGACACTCTGACAGATGGATGGCATTACCAGGTCAGTGAGTTTCCTGTTACAGCTAGGGAGAGTTTTCTGCTTAAGATGCAAATTGTTATAATTTGGCCTTATTTGAAATGCATCAGATGCCTTCTGGAGTCCACTTACACATTAAAAAAAAAAAAAAAAGAAAAAAGAAAAAAAGAAAAACAGAAAGAAAAAAAAGGAGAAAAAAAAGGAAAAAAATCAGGCAAGTCCCATTCAGACTCAAGAAACATCCCCAAGACAGCTGGGCCCAATGGCAACAGCTCAGCTCTGCTAGTCAGTAAGGGCAAGCTCTCACTTCAAAGATGCTCAGGGGTTGCCAGAGTTTGTTGCAATTGCTGTTTTAACCAATGTAATTTTGGGACTGGTTTAGAGCTTGGTTGGGCTGGCTCCACTGAGGTGACTGGGCAACACTGCTTGGCAGAAGATAAAGAAAGCTCTGTTGCTTTCATGTACCTATCATGATGCCACTCGTGTGGGGCACTGTGCTGCTGTCAAATGTCTTCTCCAGGGCAGCCACTCCGAATTCATTCAGGTCCAGGTCATCCAAGGCAGACTCTGCCAGACACAGAGGTACCAATTATGTTATAAAGGACCAACAACTTCAAGAGATAGGATGGCCCAAAGAGCCTACATGCAGAGGAGCCTGTGCTTGCTACCTCTCAGGGACCTACTCTCCATCCTGCTCTCAGATGGTTTGGCAGAAGTGTCATGGGCAGCTTTTCAGTTCAGGCTCTTTAACCTGACCTGTTTCTTTTTGTCTTAAAGTATTCCCAAATGGTATATGAAAACAAAAATCTGATTAATTAACAGCAGATCCCATAAGTCTTCCCCAAACTGCTCTTTTAAGTCTGTCCCTTATGTACAGGAACGCTGGCTTATGGCATGTCTGGGTCTGGTTTGTGCTTTGTCCCTGCTTTCCTGAAAAGCCACTTGGAAAAGAAATACCAGGAGAAAGGAACACTTGAAAAACATCTCTGAGGTTCTCATATTGGATAAAATAAAGCTTATTAATGCCTGAAACTGTTATATCTATTTGAACATGCCTCATCACTAATGATGATCAATATGATTCCATCCCACACATGCCCACTCATTTCTATTATTATTTTTAATAAATTAGTGAGATCACCTCAGAAACGTTACATTTAATTAAAAAAAGGAAAAAAAAGAAAAAAAAGGAAGAAGAAAAACAGGTGACCAAAAAGCCTGTGCCTATCTAAGAGTGACTCCACTCTCTGGACTCTCCTGTTTTCCTTTCTCTTACAGCCTCTGTCCTAGACTCTACAAAGGGCAAAGTCCTTACAATCTACCTGGTGGTAGCTCTGGCTATAAAATTGTCATTTAGAACTGAGGGGTTGTAACTGGAAAATGCCCCTATGATTTCCTGCCTAGTCCAAGATGTCTTTGTCACTTTGACAAAGCTAAAACTAAGGCCCTTTTACACCATGTGACATTCTGAGTGAGTGGCTCAGAGGCCTTCAGTTGGTCCCGTGGGTGAATTTCATCCAAAATGACCTGCAGGAAACATCAGATGTGTCACAGTCACAGAACAAGCTTCAGGAATCTGCCAGCACTGACAGACACGGAAAACTGGAGGTCACTGGAACACCCACGTTATTCCAAGTCTCATACCTGGAGATCCATGGCTGAGGAAGCCCTACTTTCTTTCATAAGTGAAAAAGGCAAAGTTACCTATGACAGACTCAACGGTGTCACTGGTTGGGTAGAAGGGAAGGGCATTGGCATTCATGCCTGGAATGCTGCTGGTGCCGGCGGGGCTCGGGGGGGTTGCAGCCAGACTGGAGGTGATACTAGAGGAGATGCTGGATGTCAGTGGGCTCCCCACTGGGAGAATGCCCAGGATGTCCTGAAACAAGAGTGTGGAAAGCGAAAAGAGGTAGGAAATAAAACATCTTTATAGAATAACCCCTTCAGAAACGTGCAGGAAGGAGCCAAGTGCCAGCAGCAAACCTGTTTCCTGCCTGCTTCCAACCTGACAGATGGCTACTGCTACCACTGGGCTGGGGGTGGGGAGAGATTAACAGCTTTTCTTTAATTTCTGTCGACTGTTCTCCATTCCATGTCCCCCCCACCCCCATCCCAGTATTCTAAACATCTTTCAGGCTGCCCCAGAATTAACTCCTGTGACCCACAGGTTGCATGCAATCACAGCCATGGGCCACACAATCACTCACTCAGACTTAGTTCAGCACACGACTTAGAACCTGATATTAAATTCCCTTTGCCAAATCCTTGAACTTAGATGACTCCAGAGATCCATTCCAGCTCAATTTTCTGTAATTTGAAGACTCTCTCCTAACACAGTCCAGCCCTATGAATCTACCCTGAATTCACTCAGGTCTAAGTACTCACAAATAACACCTCCAGCAAATCATCCCATCTTCATAAAGTAATCCCTCCAGCTGAGCATCCCTAATGGTGTCTGGACTGTTATTTACTCCCTGCAGAGCTGTCTGGATCCACAGATTTCTCTGTGGTGCTGGAAGCCCTGAGCTGGGTTCAGAGCCCTGCCAGCAGTTCCATACCTGTTTGGGCTGTAACAAAGGCTGCTCCTGGCTCCTGTGCTCCAGCGAGTGGGACTTCATTTTTGCTTGCTGCAGTAAAGAAACAAAAGATAAGCAGAGGGATTATTTAGCAAAATTAAAAATGGCTGGCTGCTGCCTTTGGAGAGAAACACAGTCCACTCCTCTCTTGGGCTGCTCAAGGCACTGGAGAATTTGGAGAGAGGAAAAGCACGGCAAACTGAAAACATTCCAAGTAATTTCCTTTCTGTATACCAAGACATCACCCCTAGAGTTATGCAGAGACTTGTCACAGTGACATTTGCTTTTAATGCTGCTTTAAGACCCCTGCTAGCACAAAGCACATCCTAAGAACCAAGATCAAAACCAAATTATTTTGCCTTGCTATAACTAACTCATCAGCCCTACTGCATCTAACACCCAGAAAGGGCCAGAAATGGTGGGAGGCACACTGCATTGTTAAATTATGCAAATATTTTCAGTTTGGGGAAAATAAAAGTATGTAGATTATGTTTTTCCTCAAACTTTCCAGCTCCCAGCTAGGATTGCAAAGTAAAACATAGTGATAACTAATAAATTTTCAAAGCAACATCACCAAACTAACTTTACAGAAAATCCTCCCCTCATCCATTAACATAAGAGCTCAAAGGTAGAAAACATAAGTGAGGCCAAGGCTGTCTGGAATTGCAAAACTGCATGAATGCCAATACACATTTAGAATCCCACTATCCAGGCTAAAAAATCAGCTTAAGGTCCTTCCAGCATTATATCTTTAATGGGTATCAACTCTCCTGCCTTGCAACATCAGTCAGTTCTGCTGGGATTCAGTTGGGAAGTGGCCTCAGGAGCCTGTCAGTCTGTTTGCAGGCCTTGCTCCCTTCCTCCCGTGCTGTGACATGGCACAGGGAGATCAATCCCACCCTCTGGGCACAGAGAGGCAGAGAAAAGTGCTGGGAGTCAGCCCTGCTTGTTTACTCACTCCCCACCCCCCCAGTGTGAATACAGACATATTCCAGCCATAAAGCAAGCTTGATTTTTATCCTAAATCCAGGCAGGCACCATCCCTGCAGGAAACTGAGGCATGGTGTGCAACAGCAGCACATGAGGCACCACCCTGAGCTGAAGTGATACCACTTGACTTGTTGGCTGAACAGTCTCATGACAAAGATAAATGAGTGCTGGAGAGGGGTGACGTAACCAGACAGGCAAAAGAGCAGTGCAAGAATTCCTCCCTTGGTTTTACTTCATTAAATCATTTTCTCTGCTCAGCTCTATGCCCATGGGCAGACAGAGAGGTCAAAGCCTGGCAGACAGGCAGCTGGGAGATGGACACAAAGATCCTTCTGCAGTGCTCTCTCACACTTCCCTGAGCATGTTCATAACACAGGAGCCCATGATGGGCTGGCTCTCCTCTGTGAGTGAGAGCTGTGAATGCCCCTGTGAGTGTCTGATAATGCTGCTGCTGCATTACCCAGCACAGCCCTGCCCTGTCTGACACTCAGCTGAACACAAAATGTGCTATCTCAGACGTCAGCAGCCAGGGGAGGGCACACACACAGCCATGCCCCCACTGAGAGGCTTCCTGCCAGCATGGGGAGCTGGCTCTGCTGCATTAAGCCTTACTGGAAATGCTTTTTTTTCTTTAAGGAGGAGAAAAGTGAACATATTTCCAAGTTAGCTCCAATTCCCAATGCCTGGAATTCACACATCACAAGGGAAAAATAGAGCAAACAAAATGTCACCACTAAGCCAGTCTCCTTTAGCTCTGAATAACATTAGAAAGGGCACACATCGAGACAGACATTCAAAGGACAGGCTGAAATCCTCCAGCTCCCTCTGTTGCAGTCAGGGAAGAGAACAAGGGACATAAATTATGAGTGAAACTAAATGTTTTCTGACCAGCATGGAACAAACTACTGTGCTCTGTGTCAAGACTTGGGAACCCCTCCTGGTCGTGGCATTCAAGTCCTTCCAGTGCAGCCAGCATTTTTCCAGCTTGCTAAATCTTTTGGGACTTGGGAAAAGTATTTTTAGCTTTAACTGCTGGCTCAGCCCTACCATAAACTATGTGGAATCTATTAACACAGAAGGTGCATTTTTCATTCTAATAAGTTAGAAACTATTTGTACCAATTCTACAGGGGAAAAATGACAAGGCCATTGCAGAACTGAGCCAGAGTGTCTCCTCTGACGTTTCCACACAGGAGCTGACAAAGTTAAATGCCTCATTATTGATCTAATTTACAGGGTATTTCAGAATCTCTGGTGCCCACTGCAGCCAAGGGGAATTACAGTAGAATTTAAAAAGTAAGTAATTATAGATTAAAGTAAAATTAAATCAGGACACTTATGAGACACCTAATCTAGTCTGTAGAAGCCTAGCAACTGTGATTACTTCTGTCTATACCTTAATAGCTATTTATTCCTATTTAACCCAGGTTTTACTTAATTAAAGACACATAATTAAGCAGTTAGGTGAATAAGTATCTTTGTAGCACAGATCTGACTCCAGATACAAATGCTCATCATCTGGCCCTCCTTTTAGAAGTCCTATTCATGCTCCATCCCCTTTCTCCTTGGCTTAGGCTTGCAGCCCATTTTCTCCAAAGCAGGGCCTCCTTGGCACCCTGCCTCTGCTGGCAGCAGACAGGGGTTCTCTCAGTCCTTCAGCCCTGGGTTCACTCCTCCTTTGCAGCAGAGGCCACAGAGAACGAGGACATGTTTTTCCTTTTGTTTCTAAACAACTGTTACAAGCTGCTGTGCCTGCAAGAAGTGCCAAGATCACAGCATGCTCTGCTCTTTACCCCCAAAGACGTGCTGCATCAATTTGCAGTTTCCTAAGGCACATCCCCCTTAGCCAGACAAAGGGAGCATTGATAAGAGAGCACACATGCATATAGCTTAATCTGGATTTGTCACTGCATCATTTTAATTAGACTAAACAGTGCTCAAGACTGGTCCTACTGCAAAGCTTGGCCATATTTTCCCAAAGCCATAAAAATAAATAAAACCCATGGAGTCTGCTTCTAAATTCAACTACTTTATGCAAGACCTTGTCTGGACAGGATATTTCCACAGTATTCTCACAGCAGTACAGGCTCATTAAGAATGACTTCTTTAATGTCACAGACCAAAGTAAAAACACAGTCAGGCTGAAAGCAGCACTTTTGTCCTCTCTGTTCTCAGGCAACACAGACCTGGTATTCTTATTCCTTTCAATACTCTTGTCCAAAAGAACTTGCAGGAGATACTTTTGCAGGCACCTCCTCACACAAGTAGCTACTCCCCTCCCCCTAAATCAAGATAAAATGACAAACCCAGTGAGAAATAAAAACTGAAATAAAAACCCAAGCTCTGGGTTGGACTCGGTTGAAAGGGGTGGTGCAGAGAAACTATTAATTGTAACATCAAGAAATTCACAGCAAGAAACTGACTGTGGAAAAGCTCATGTGTGGCAAAAGAGCTGTAAGAGATTGTTCCAGGCCTAGGGAGCAACATGAATAAGGCATGACACCAGGAAGAAGACTGAGGAAGCAGCAAGGCAAGACTGGGATATCTAAAAGGGGTAAGAGGGAATGTCATTAGGAGATGTGGGTTGGGTAATATTCAGAGGGTTCTTCAAATAAGAATGAGGAATTTTAATTTAATACAGAAGCCACAGGAAAGAGTCAAGGATCAGAATGATACAGCCACAGAAAAAAGAGACAACTAACATGACATCTTTAATAGACCAGAGGAATGATGAACAGAGGACAAACCAAGTCATGGAGATCAAGAGAAGAGTTTGGAGTGGGAAGACAGAAGAAGGGATGAGTTTCCATGAGACAATACAGGAAAAGACACAGCAACTCTTGGAAAGGACCTAAAGATGGAAAAAGAAAGAGCAAGAAGTGATGTGGGAAGCTACCCAGGGTCAACACAAGACAGAAGTTGAGAGGGGATAGGAAAACAAGCAGCAGCTTGACTTCTACAAACTGGGTGTGTGATGGCAGCAAGGGAGAACAAGACCAGATGTGAGATGAAAGAGGCTGGAAGGGAGACTGAAAGCAAGAGCAGAGAAAGCAAGAACAGTTTCTGTTCATATGAGAACAGTGCTTTTCCACTTTTGTTCCATCAGAAACAAAACCCCATTCAAACTAGAATGGGCAATTTCTTATTCTTTCTCATCCCCCCAACTCTTCCAGCCAATATTCCCCACTAACCTGGCATTTGAAACTCTTCAAATACTCGGCCCCAACCTGATCTTCTCGCTCAAACCCCGGTGCTTTCTTGTAGCTGCCAGCTGCTGTGACTGAGTCTGGAGGAAAACCAATGCTCTCCAAGCTGTGGGGCTTCCCAATGGCACCAGGAGGAGACCCACATATATTAGATGGGCTTCCAAGACTGCTGTTCCTACAAAGAATCTAACAGAGGGAACAAGTGTCAGGAAAGTACAGCCAGACAGCAGGAACTGCTCAGAGAGAGGCATCCATGGAAGTGCTCAATCACATCACTGTTTGTAGATTGATTACACTGACAGCCAACACAACCAACAAGCTTCCAGTAAACACCCATTAAAAACACAGGAAAAAGCTCCACTGAATTTACACAGTCCCATAATTATGGTTTTATTGCTGTTACTTTGGAGTGCACTCTTGGAAAATCTAACCTACAGCTCTAGTGACATTTATTCTTTCTGAGGCCTGAGGTGACTAATCAGGTTCCCAACATGACCATAACACTCTCCCCTTTCCTTAGGCTACAGTGGGTCCTGTCTCACTCTGGGTAATGGTGTGGAATCTGGAAAGGTGCTGTGGCAGTCACAACAATCAGGCATATCTGAGCTATATGTAATACTGTAATTTTTGCTTTCCAGTTGGAAATCTCCAAGTTTTAATGCAGACACAAGTCAGGTATCAACAGCTGCATTAAAGAAACCTAATGATTTCCAACACTTCCATTCTTTGGACTAATACCAGGGATCACAATCACATGCAACAAGGCTAGTTTTGCACTGTAGATGAAGCCACAGACAGCAGCAAAGGAAGTTGAGTTTTAGAGAATGTGTCCACCTGGATGAACACAAATATCCCATTTCTCTGGGACAAGAAATTATTTGCCTCCACTGGCAAGCATGACTGTGCTTCAGACATAACAGATTCAAATGTGGCACAGTCTGGGCTGGCATTAGGAAAAAAAAAAAAGGAGCAGCCTACAATGTTTTTATTTTATTTTTATACAGACATTCTGCTGTCCACGCTTCCCTACAGTCACAAAGATAACTACTCACTGTGGTGGAGGTGGGGCTAGTTGGCAGAGTTCCTGATTTATTCCACACCTACAGTACAAATACAAAACAGAACAGGCCACGTGAGGCTGGCTGCTACAGGGACCTTTTTCTCTGATTAATTCATCATGTAAAATGATCACCAGCAAAGCCATATTTGTTTGCAAGCTACATGCAGATGCCCTGTGGAGTGATGAAGTCATAGACAGACATGTGTTGCCATTTGGCACATATCCAAGGATTAGGAAAGACTGTTTAAAAGTCTAAGAGCTTGAGATATACAAGACCTCAACAGCCTAAAAGTAGGAGATATCTTCAACTCCCCTGCAGTTTTCAGAGAATTTAAACGATAACTTCATAAGATGGAGGGGTTTTGGTTTTTATTGCTTTCCAGTGTTATTTGGGAAGAGACAGTATGTCCAGACTTTTCAAGATCTGTTTGGAATTCTACTTGCAATCCAATTCAGGACAACTATGAACTTCCAGGTTGGTTCAAACACAGCTTCTCTTTTCAAAGAGAGGGAATAAAAGAAAGCAGAGGTCCTAGATGAGTTCACCTCAGTCTGACCAGTTTCAAATCAGTTAAATTCATGTCATTGTACCTTCTCAAAACATCAGCCAACCATTTGAAAAGGTTACACACCTTACCAAGTGCAGTACAAACAGGAACGACTTAACACAAAACAAAGGAAAAGCTAAGTAAAAATGTAGTCTAACATTCCATGGGTTTCTAATCTGACTCTGAGTATCTGTTCAGCACTTAGACATCTCCTTTCTTGTATGGACAACTAACTACCAACAATCTGGGGGCACTACTGAAACATATCCCAGAGTTTAGCTATCTCCAGAAGTACAAGAGGGAGGGAACTAAGGATATCCTATAATGCAACACACAATATGCACAGGCTAAGGCTCTGAGATTACATATGTAAACAAACTCAATTGTAGTTATGTACTTTAGAGGCTGTTGGCTCACAGCCTTTAATTATAGGTCTTGGAAGCTAAGCCCAATATGTACCTCCAAACAGGAAGGAGCTGGACTGCATGTGCGGATGTATTCCACTTTCCTGAAAGTACATAAACAAACCCTGCACAGAAAGGAAGGCCTGGAATTTTTATAGGTGAGAGGACAATACTAAAGCTTCTGAATGTATGTTCCAAAAAACCAGATCCCTCTAAAAAGCATGGAGCTGAGAACTAGAGGAAAAATCTCATATCCTCTGGGCTTTGAGATACTTTTCTTGGGAGAAAGAACAGCGACTCAGAGAAACACAGATTTGCACAATATGGACAAGGCTTCTCCACAGGGCTACATACATTGCTAAGGTCAGGGGCATGTGGACTGGAAGGGCTGACTGGAACAGAGTCCCCAGCTGCTGAGGGCATGTACATCACAGGTGCTGTCTGGGTGGGGCTGGACACGGCCGAGGATTGCTGCAAATCTTCACTGAGCGCGGGCTCTGCGGGACACAAAGCACAGCAACACCACTCAGAGCTCAGCAACTGCCATGGAGCACAAAACACTTAGCAACAAGAACACACAGATATTCCTGAGAGGAAAAGTACTCCACAAGCATCTACTTGTAAATGTAGAAGTAAGGAGAAACCTTATTTGGCTTATTTGCTTATCTAATACTCCTCACATCTTTACTGTCATCACATACAGACTGTGCTGCTCTTTAGCTCATTAATGCTGCTCCAAAATTATCTTCCCTGGATGAATTGTGTGTTATTCATTCAGCTCTCTTGAACTAAGCAGAGTTTCCTTCTTTGCTTGGCACAGAGTTGATGGGTGCATTATAATTAGCTGAGGGAGTTAAAGTTTCCATCTGTGCTCAGTACAAATCATTACCAAAAAAAAGTGGCACTGGTTTGGAAGGTAGAGATGCTGTAGATTTGTAGGCTTTACATCTAACACTCAGCATCTTCACAAAAACTATAGAACTGACGCTACATCTATATTTCATTATCCTCAAAATGCTGGTTTCTTGTTATTAATCAGTAAAACTCAGTTTAAGAGCAGATATAACAAAAGGACTCCTGTTATTTAAATTGCATTAGGCCTGTTCTTGTTGACCTTGAAGGAAGGACTAAAAGATACAAATCCATAAAGCAGCACAAGAAATAACCAAGTTGGAATGACCTAAGTGCCACGGAATTTTACTCTAAGTATTATAATATCAAGTGTAGTAATCTTATTAGGAATAGGGCATCCCTAAACAAAAATACTGTATTATACCCAAGGAAGTTTGCTAAACACTGTTCTTTTATGAAGATTCCATTTTCTAAAGCTTGCTGGATCCCACTGTGTAGCTGCACTGCTGTGTTTTGGGCCATTACAGCCCACAGCTCCAGCTATAATTACTGCTTGTCAACAAGGCTTCCTATAAAAGGAACAGCATAACCTGTAGGGAATTTACTCTCTCCATTCCTTGTCAAAGGCAGCAATTACTAATTCCCTCATTTACAAAGGATAATCAAATAAAAAAGAGATTTTTCTCAAGGCCATGTAGCGAGTCAGTATCAGAACAAATCTAGTGAGTAACCTGCTCTAATCATTGCAAATTCAGCAGTGAGATTGCAGAGCAGCAACTGAGGAGGAGCCCTAGGACAGGAACTAACCATTATTTATGAATGTTAGGACCACCTGCAGGTAGAACTTCCACAACCAAAACTGCATCACTGGTTTATAGTTGATTAAAGTGAGGATTGAAATAATGCTCTATAAGTCAGGGAGCTATTGAGAAAAGAGGATTTGAGATAAAGCAGTAAAAAAAAAACCTGCATATTTTTCTTCTCTAACCTGACTTAAAGACTTAAAGTCTAAGTACAACTTCATAAAGAGTAAAATGCCTTTTTTTTTTATTTAATGGATCAATAAATTATCTACAATCAGCAATTTTATCTTCAGCTTTTTAAGAAATTTAGCTAGGTACAGTTCATCCATGTACAGAAGAGAAGCAGATTTCTCCACTTTCATCCTCCTGAACTGACACCCAGAGAACTGAACAGGAGAGAGGGAACAGAGGGAGATCCTTCAAGAGACAGAGCAGTGAGAGCTAAAGGCTGAGTCCTACAGGCCACCTACTGCCTCCAGCTCTGCCAACACTTCCCACACCAGCACAGTTTTATAGAAATCAAAGTTAACCCTTCACAGAAGCTCTGGTTTTGCAGCTCTACATTTAAACTCTCTTGGTCAGAAGCTTCCCATAGCTCAAACATCCAGGAAAGATGAGAGAAGTGGTGCACGTACGTTCTACGTGTGCAAAGGCACAGAAGGGTCCTCGGGGACAGCTGCCAGACTGCTGCATATCATTGCATTTGGTGGATTTGTAGATCTAAGGATGGGAAGAAAAACAAACAAAACAAAAAAAACACCAAACAGAAATGAACAGAAAATAACAGTGACCACCAGGTACAGAAGTACTATGAAGAAATTTGACAGCAAGGTAAGGACACAGATACAAAGGCCAGCAGAGCTCAGGGTGACCATTTCAGTGCTTTGCTTCAAAGAAAGGAAAACCCACTATAGTTCTGGAAAGACCAAAATATGCCCAGGACAGCTAGAGCTCACCCAGAGACCAACCCACCACACACCAGCTCACCCAAAGGTCACCATCTGCCATGAAGTCCCTCAGACTCACTGGAAGCTCCATGGACATTACAAATGGCAAAAGGTAGGAAACAGCTGACAGATGACAGCACAGAAAGTTGCAGCCACATGTTTGCAAGGAAAATAACAAACCATTGACAAGGACTGTAGCAAATGGATTATTCCCTTTCCCCCCAGTTTGACAGGCGGTGACAATGGTTACTGTGCAGATACGGGCCCCACAAAGCTTTTCAACACTGTAACATGAAGCAGACTACGAAAAGGTCTTAATTACACTTTCTGTAAGGATATTGGAATGCTCTGGGCATGCTCACAGCTAAGAGCTTGGTGGTGTTTAGTGCTATCAACACGAACCACAAAGTCTTAGTCAAGGAAACAGATGCTGTTCGCTCACATGCAGACCCACATTATGCTTTCCAAAGGACCCCCATACCTGACACTGCTCCTATACTTGAGTTTTCCCCCACTTTTCTTACCTCCTCCCATACAGTCTATTCTGTCAAGCAGCTGAATTGCAGCTTACTCCCAACATGCAGCTTCTCTTTATCCCAGGACCACACTACAAGCAGCCCACATCCTCTCCCACCTGGCACAGTGATTTACTTTGTAAGACTGGAATGCTTTTGCTTTTCTAAGTGGAGTGAGGAGGTTACTGTACCTCTGGATGGAACTGCTGCTCTGTGCGAGTGTGGCAGTACTGGCAGGAGTCTCCATTTTCACACTTACTGGGATCTCCCCACTCATCCCCGTGCTTCACACTGGGACACGGTGAGGATCTGTGGAAATGAGGTAGCAGGAGAAGGCATCAGACTCACAGCTGTGCTCTGAGCTTTGATTACTTTGGGTAGGTGGAGGGAGGTGATTCTCCCCCTCTGATCCATTCCTGGAGGACTGCATCCAGCTCTGGGTCCCCCAACATCAGAAGGATGTGGACCTGCTGGAGCAAGCCCAGAGAGAGCCAAAAAGCTGCTCTGAGGGTCCCTCTGCTCTGCAGCCAGGCTGGGAGCACTGGGGGTGTTTAGCCTGGAGAAGAGAAGGCTCCAGGGAAACCTCAGATCTCCTTCCAGCACCTAAAGGGGCTCCAGGAGAGCTGGAGAGAGACTTCAGACAAGGGCCTGGAGTGCCAGGACAAGGGGGAATGGCTTTAAATGGAAAAATAATAGGTTTAGATTAAATACAAGGGAATAATTCTTCCCTGTGAGGGTGGTGAGTCCCTGGAACTGGTTGCCCAGAGAAACTGTGGCTGCCCCTGGATCCCTGGAACTGTTCAAAGCCGGGCTGGATGGGGCTTGGAGCAACCTGGGATAGTGGAAGATGTTCCTGCCCATGGCAGGGGGCAGAACAAGAAGAGCTTTAAGGCCCCTTCCAACCCAAACCATTCTGTGATGTTACAATTCCTCAGTCAGGGGCAGGTTTGGCTGCCCACCCTCAGCTGTATAATCTGCTTGGCTGCTGCTTCCCCAGCCCCCACCCAGCTGCTATTGCATCTTCTCCCCCTTCTTCCAATCTTCCAATGAAAAAAACACAGCTTAATTCTCTATTTGAAACAAAATACAACTTGAACCAGAATAACAATATTAGCAGCTGATGTGATTAGTGTCAGAGACGCTGGGTCTGGTTTCTGTTTTGGAACTGCACCTTCATAGAAAGCTAAGAAGTTAATTGGCTAATCCTAAAACACATAATACCCTTACAGCAGTATGTTTCCAGGTTTATAGTGTGGCCATGTGGAAAAGAGGCTGAGTCAGGTCACTGGGGAAAAGGCAAGTCCGTTTTCTTTCTCCCAGCCAGGAACAGTTCCTTTTCCCAGATCTGAATTTTTGCTGTGACCTACTTCCCCTGCTCTTTATGCTCTTAACCATTCCCTCAAACAACAGCAGAGGGAAGCAGATAGCAGCACCAGCACAGCCACATCAGCTGGGGTGGGGAAAACACAGGAGTGAGTGGAGAGCAGCAGCAAAGCTTTCACCTCTTCCCTTCCCAAAGGGCCCAGAGAGGGGCAAAAAGCACATAGCTGCTGCCTGAAAACTGCCCTAGTGGTTCTACTTCTCCTTAAAGCATTGAGATTAACATTCCTTTGATTGCTGCCTGTTTAATTTCTTAAAATATGGAATTTCAGTGCCAATTCAAAAATTTCTGTGAATGTTGGGGGTGGGGAAGAGAAGCAAGAACATCCCTGGTATTTTCTCTCCTGGCTTTCTGGTCTGCTCCTACGTTTTTCAAAAAGGAACTAGGGAAAAGCCCCACTGAGACCACAACAAAAGCTCTGTTGTGTTGGAGGAAATGAGGGCCTATAATTTGGATGAAATGCGTTCAGGGAGACACAGCACACTGAAAAATCCAGTGACAGCTGAGTGACAGAACACCCTGGTGCCTCAAAAGCAGAGCCTTTAGCAGCTGGTTAAGAATGCATGTCCAGCTACAGTCCCTCCTCATGATCCCCATCACCAGGCATACACAACAAGCAGCCTGATGCTTCTGAATCCTTTACCATGAACACATTGTTGTATGAGTTTGTTTCTAGATGGGGATTAAAACTTTCTTTTGTTTTCTCTTCCCTGCACTGCTTTCTAAAGCAGAGGTTTGTGTGGTAAGGGAAAGCCAGACGCACGTTCTCTTTGCTATAAAATCAGAGTTGTAACACGATTTAACAATTCATTTATTAGACTACTGGCTACTATATACAGGAAAACTCCTCGTTTAGTTTGTTATCTTTCTGCTAGGAGGAAATAACAGTCCCTCATACCTCTCAGGACATGGCTTGGAGACACCAAAAACAACTACCTAGTGGTCAAAATCCTGCCTCCTACAGATTTCCAATATACTGCACCACTCAGCTGGGAAGTACAATATCCAGGATCACAGTACCTGTATTTGTGTTTTCTTGGACTTCGTCTTCTGTCTTTGCTATTGTGGTAGTAGGGACAGGCATAACCCTGGCGACAGAGCCGGGGGGGTTTCTTACACTGCTCTGTCTTGTAGTTTCCCAACACATACGTTGTATCTGCAAAAAAAAAAAAACCCCAACGAGTCAAAAGAGATGACCACAATCCATTTTTACTACAGAAAAGTTTAGGACAGGAGCAGGCACTCCACAGAGACCAAACTTTCCCAGCCCCACAGACCCTCAGTGACACTCACCTTGCCACCTTGGCTCCTCAGTGAGTATCTTCTCTATCATGGCATGGCTGGCAGCAACTGCAGACTGACCCTCAATGCCTCCTTCAGATGTTGTCTGACCATTCTGTAAAGCTTCCATTGCCTGAAGCTCTCTTCAGGGACAGAGTTAAATGAACAAAGAGACTGAGCAGAGGAAGAGTCAGGTAAATTGTGTATAAACACTAACATACTAGAGCATTTGCTAAGTGGGTGCATTTCAGCCATGCATGTTTTGTCAGAACATCTTTAGCTGAACAGCAACTGCAATAAAAATAAGTCTTCACTCCCTGGGAATTCCAGATGCACTGTTTTGACCCCCCTCCATCAGATTCCAAAGTGTGATCCCTTCCCCCATTTTGACAATCCTCCCTGGAGGTTTTTTATATTTGCCTTATTAGGAAGGGATATCTCACCATCACTTCATTTCAGGCTGAAGCAGTACTGTCCTTCAATCATCTCACTTTTCACTCGGGTACAGAAATTACCTTTTCCACCATCTCCTTGTTCATTTGGGTACAGAAATGACCCTTTTCCCAGGAGCCCCAGGCTCTACTGACCTGATGTCATACACGGGTGAGCGCAGGTCATGGGGCCCATGAGCAAAGGCGCAGTGGACTCCATTCTTGGTGCAGTTTCCCTTGGAGTCTGTCTCATGGATGCAGATTCCAGTTTTGTAGTAGCGCAAGTGATACCTCCTCTCTGTGTCTCCAGTAGTTCTATGCAAGAAGGGACACCTGAGGAAGGAAGGAGGGGAGGAACAGATGAGGTTTAGTCACACAGGTGAGAGATTCAACGCCAGGAGACACTTTGCTGAGAGAAGATGTTGCACAGTTGACACCACATTTGCTACCTCTACCCCTTCTCTTATGCTGAACCTTCCAACACTTCAGAGAACACCCAAACCTGTCACTACTAAGAATGTAAGAGTTTCCCTCCCTAAAAGAAAACTGGATTATTAATCTAGCAGCATCTTATTATTCAGGACAAGTGGCTGCCACGGATCTGGAAAACAGCAAGAAAGTGGGACAAGGAAGGACAATTACAAAACTAACATTTTGACTTGTTTTGTTTCCCCTTTTAGGCAGAAAAACAATCTACATTGAGATTCTCCATACATTCCACTTCTTCCATAACAAGATGGAATGAGCAAAGTTAAGATATTGCAGTATCAAGGTAAAAATACAGATGAGCAAAGGTTCCTAGATGACAATGGCTTTCATTCACTGAGTTTGAGCCATGTATCAACCAGTGATCTAGAAGCCAAAGCCCACAAACATCCCATTTCCAGTTCCTTCCAGATCTCTTCTAGCAAGGAAGAAAGTGTTGAAACTGAAGCCCCAGGCCTGAGGGACTATTCCATTCTGTTGTAGTCACAAAATCTTCACTTAATCGAGTTGAAAAATAATAAAAAAAAAGTTTTGCCAATAAATAGCATTTTTGTATGTTTATACTGGCAACACAAAAGGGAATTGAAATTCCATCTTTTTACAGCATCTCTCTATAAAACACTCTCCATATTTGACCACAGTTTGGCTACACTATTTATCCCACATCTGTCACATGGCTAAAGTTATATTACTGGGTTAACCCCTTAATTGCTAGGGTCTGCCACACACACCAGAAAGATTTGTGGTTTTGCCCCAGTTAAACCTACTGCAGTCATGGGGAGAGACACCCAAAAAACCCAAACTCTTCCTCATGCTGCCTTTTTCTGGGTACCTCTCGATTCCCTAGTGGCTTCTTAAAAGTTCAGAAAGACAAAATAAACTGATATGAGTTAAAAAGCTGAGACAGATAACTCAGGGGGCAGACTGGAGGACAAAGTTCCTCCTCTTTCTTCAATCTGTGAAAAACTAAGTTACCCTGCTAGTGAGCAAGAGCCAAGAGTCAGGGACTTCGAGAACGGAGTGTTTACTAACTCATTTGTCTCATTCAGCTTTGCTGAAGATGCTGAATGAGTTCCCAAGAGCTGAATTCCCATCTAAGTCACCCTGAGTATGTTCTCTGCAGCAGGCCTGGAGCACACGAGCTGCTATTCCAGATTTTACATCTGGTCTCATGTTACGTATGTGACAAAGCTGCTTTACTGCTGACTTGCCTCATCTCTGCAAGAACCGGCTGGAACCATCACCTGGCCTGATCCCAAAAGCCTAATGCCTGAAAAGCAGGGTGCAGCCTCTACTCACTCATCTCCTTCGGGGCAGATTCCCGTGGTCTCGTCGTACTTGGTGCAGTAGATGTCGGGGCTGTAGTTGAAGGTCCCGTCGCGGCGGCGGATGGACCTGCGCCGGCGCTGGTTGACAAAGTGCCAGTGGAAGCAGGTGTAGGGCCGGTGCTGGGTGCACTTGTGCTGCACGAAGAGCGGGCACTGCTCCGTGCGGAACTCCTTCAGGTACCTGCGGGAACCGCGACGTCAGCACCGGGATGCTGGGCAGGGCTGAGATCCGAGCGAGTGCCCATCACAGGGGTGTCTGCTGCCCTTCCCTCCCTGCTCCCCCTCCCAGGATGGAGGCTGGGAGCTGCCCGTGTTTGTAATGGCAAGATATCCATTACACACAGGAATGTAACAAGAGCTGAAATCACTTTCTGTCGGGATCGTTTTGAAGAGGCTTTTCATGAGCTTAGGAAACATTTGTGAGAAAATAGAACTCTTAAGTACCTTTCTATCCCTTTCTAAATCTGTGACCTATCTGGGCAAAAAGAGGTTTCCTTCCTACATGTTCAGTTAAAAAAAAAAAAAACAACAGAAGAATAACCCAAGTAGAATACACTTATTTGAGCCACATTTAAAGCTTCAAGTTACTAAGAAAAAAAAAAAAAAGATCTTTAAAAGACTCTTTCATGCCTTATCCTCCTGGTTTAGTCCTGCTTTGTCAGTACATAGTCAACTATGAAATAAAAATTAACCAATTTCTCTCTTGCAATCATATGAATTCAGAGCTCAGTCTTGAAAAGTGGGATAACTATCCTCAAACTCCCACATGTTTATGTTGCTTTAATTTTAATATGTAATTCCCTGAAAGTACATGGCTTCTTTTATCCCGAGAACTAAAGAAGTCACAAGCTTTTATTTGTGACACTAATAACAGTCTCTAAACCCAGATTGTAGAGGATTACAAAATGGTTTAGATCAACATAATGATCTGACTGTGATCTGTGTGTAGGTGCTTACAAAATCCACGCTGCTGAAACCCACGGGCTGCCCTGTATTTACAGGGAACATCCAAACAGCTCCAGGAGCTCAGACCTGAATCCCACCAGGCTCAGTCTCAGAGGCACATCCAGGAACAAGGCAGAAAACCTGGAGCATTCTGGTCTCTTATGTTTAGAGGTCAGTGTAAACAGCAAGGACCAAGATTTGTAGGTCAAAAAAAAAAAACAAACCCCGAGTATTCTGCTGGAAGCAACAGGGTGATATAACAGCAGATTCGGACTCATTTTGAACTGCGTATGTACTCCAAGGCAACAAAAAGGAGTGTAGGAATTCATTCCCATGTCAGACAGTCTTTATCTCCTGTTTCTAAATAAATGGAAAGATGTCTGATGCCCAAAGACGTTTTTACAGATAATATCACAGTGCTAGGCTCATTCTGAAAGCAACATCTGTAAATAAAGCCTCCTTTCCTCTTTACCCTAGCTGAGGAGAAAGCCTCAGGAAAATGCACAGATTCAACCAAAGTGGTTTTATTTGTTTGCTATGAAGAGACAGTATCAGTGGCAAGAGCTTTCCTCCATTGGATTTTGCAAGCATGAAAAGATAAAAGCTCTTCCTCTTCTTCAACCTCTAAATACGTGAGATTTGCAGGTTCCACTGCCTGGGATCTGCAAACGCCGGGGGCTGGAAGCCTCTGCAGCCGGCTGTAAGCCCTTCTCTACCCAAGCCCATCTGTCCCCTGCAATCCAGAGTGGCTGGAACAGTAGCTGCACTGGGACCCAAGGCTTAACAGCAGAAAAAACAGAGCCAGCTGCAGAACCAGGTCTGCTTGGCACAGGTGAGGGCAAACAACATCACCTTGCTCCTTTTCCTGTTTGATAATCCGGCTCCGTTCAAATGGAGATTCCTACTTCAGCCACAACAGCAATTATTCTGGAAACTGAAAGCTGCAGTAAGTTCATCCATTCTCAAAAAGCTTTCTAAGTTGTTGGATAAAACAGTTGTAGAAGGTGGAATTCCACAGATTATTTTATTTTACCAGCGCACTAGGAAGACTTGGAACAAAAGTGACTGCACCAACATTTTGGTTAGAAAGTGAATTAAGTAATCTCAAGCAGGACAGTGCTGTTCACAGACAATACAATCACCAACCAGTCGTTTCCACTTACACACCTCCACATGCACCTTAGAAACACGAGATGTGTGTTACTCCCATTTTACACATGGACAAACAGCAACACAGCTGGCTACGAGCCCCAGGCAGTATCACACAGCAATCAGAATCCCAGACAGAAACCAAAAGCGTTTTAACTCCTCCATCCTCACCCTGTGCTGAGCTGAAGTTCAGGAACAGCATCCTGAACCTCCTCAGTGCTCTGGAAACTAAGGGGAGATACCAGGCTTACACAACCCGGGTATTGAGCCCAGCGCTCCACACTTGTGACAGGCTCAAATGAAACACTTAAAAATCCCAGAATTTAACAACTCCACAATCAGCTGAGCTGAAGCTGCTTCCCTTCAGCAGAGAAGTTTAAAAATGTACACACTGACTAGGGATTTCAGTCTCTAGTGTCTCAATTGTTGCTGAAGAGTATTTGAAAATTAATTGCATTTCATGATTGGCTAAACTCCCTGGAGAAACATTTATTGTAATGTTAATGAGAGATAATTACATAAGTAAATGGTTCACCTGAAAAGTGTTTAACACCTAACTTGCTTCATCAGAAAGTCGTTCTTTAATGGTCCCTATTAAATAAATGATGTCTCACTCTTAATTTCAAAGCAGGTCCTGCAAACAGGTACCACTGAGCATTAACTGTGCACAGTCACCTCTGCAACAGACCCAAGTGAGGGAAGGAGAGTTGTCACACTAACTCAGTCATTTCAAGCCTTTCAATCACTGCTTTGGGTTTTCCTTTTTTCCAAGCCACTACAACGTTTTAAATCACCCTCCTCCACAATAGCCTGAATGGTAAATTGCCTTACAGCCCTTTATTTTCCTGATCCATGAAGTGAGTTTTGGCTCCTCTGGGAGAATACGGACCACTCAACCAGCCACTTAGTATTAAAATATATAAAAGGCCTCTAAACCACGTGTGTTTTGGGAGCACAGAGAGAAGACAGAGCCTGCACCACCACAATGTGATGCCTCACAAATCAGAAAGCCATTAATATTTCAGGAGCCTCTTTGCAAAGGCTCTAAACAAAACGCAGAGAACACTGTCATGACAGATCCTTCTGGTGTCAATGGTCTCTGTCATTTTTTTTTTTCCAGAACAGCTGAAAAAAGGAATTTTGTAAGGACCCTCAAAGCTAAAACATGTTGATGACTGGTACACATTTCACAGCATGTCAGCCAAACGCTGTGTCTGTACAGGAAGAGGAAATCCAGCAACGATAACTTGCATTTCTCAACTCCTCTCAGGAAACTCTACAGCCCTCACTAGAGGGACAGAAGAATTATTACCCCTATTTTATACTAGAGCTACTTCCATATTTCTTTTGTAAAAAAAAAAAGTTAGTATGTTGTATTTTCATACCCATGTAATTTTTAAAAAGTGGAAAACAAATAGCACTGTCTTCTGATACAACATTAACATCAACAGCAACACCCAGATTCCTGGAGGAAATGTTACCATTTATGAGCCCCAGTAAACAAAGATGAATGCAATTCTAAACAAATAGGACAAGACTGGCCAGAACAATGTAGATCAAAGTCCCCAGGCTGTGCTGAACTTGCTGTCAAACAGGATGGACGCTGCTGGAAATGAAAGTTTTTTTCCCTAGGAAGACAAGAGAAGGTTCTCGGAGTAGTTATGGGAATTCTCAGAGACCAACAGGAGCAGCAGAGCATTAGAAAAACCCCAATGCTACTTTGCTGAAATTCCCCTTCCTCTGGGATGAGGGAAAGGGCAGTGATTATTCTGCAATTATTCACACTAGTGGGGAGGTGCTCACTGTCTTTAATTGCCAGTAGCAGCTTGAGTCTCCAGGGCAGGGTAGCAAGTGTTTACCTCTGCAGCTTGGAATTGCAGGAGTTCCCCCTCTGCCCTGGAGGAATGGAGCAGGAACCTGCTCTGGGAGGTGCAGGGAAAAAGATGGGTGCAGTGGGGGCAGAAGAAAAAAATTCAAACCTAGAACAAAGAAGGAAAAAAAACCAAAGGGAGAACCCAAGAATTTTTAACCTAGAAGTTTCATTTTTATCCTCCACAACTGCAGCTGTGTCCTGGTCCCCTCCTTGCCAGCTAGTGCAGAGATCTCCTGCTTTTCTGCAGCTGTTCTGGTTCACACTGGTGTGCTCAAGCAGCTCAGTACGAGAGGATTCCTGCATCCATCCTGCTTCAGGGCTGCAGCTTCCTGTCAAACTTGACCCAAGTCACACATGCAGTGGAGTGAGCTCAATCCAGGAAAATGTGCTGGTAATGCACAGCTGAGCTCCAAATTCCTCATAAAAGCCGGAACCCAAAGCTCCCAGAAATCACTGGAAGATGCACACTGATGCCAAGACAGCCTCTGCTTTGTAACAGAGGGATCAGAAAGACCAGGGAGAGAAACAATATCAAGGAGCAAGGAAATGAAAAGATTAAAACCAACTCAAAACTCTGTGGCTTCTGTGATGCAAAGCCAGGCTCTGCTTTACTTCCAACACCCCTTGCACTGTTTGAGATCTTTATGTAGGTCCCAAGATGAGCTCCTCTCTTTTGCAGCCCTTCTTGCTCTTCCAGGTCAACCCCCTTTCTGCCAAAATTCCTCCTGGGCCCAAAGAGAGGCTCACAAATAGGACCTGAACCTTCTGCAGCAGAATGGCACCAGAGAGAAAACCATGAGATAAAATAACCATTACAGTCTGGCTAACCCATCCTAGGACACAGTCTGCAAATGTAGGGCAGTAGTGAGATCTAACACCACCATCATCACATTCCACACACGGGTGGGGGTGTGTTTACACCCCTGAAACTCTGCTGTGCACCTGGGCAAAGGCCTGTGCTGAGAGGCTGTGGCAGCACTGCTGCTCTGCTGTCACACCAGTGTAAACCACGAGCAGATTTTACACCAGGTCCTCACTCAGGGCATGGCCCTGGCACTGGGGGTCCCTCCCACAGCTGCTCCTGGTCACAGCAAACCAACCCAGACAAGGCAGCCCAGTCTGCTGTGGGCATTTCACTTTGTTATCAGCATTAATATTGGAAATTACTAGTTCAGGGCTGTATAGAGATTCTCAGCCACTTGTCCTGAAGAGCCCCAGAGGCAAATCTAACAAGAAACCTACAAATTATTTTTTAGCTTGCGTGTTCTGTCTTGGGTTTTGGTTTAGGTTTTTTTTTTTTTCTGTTTTGTTCTGTTTTTTTCTTCAAACCAAGTCTTACACTTCTGATAAGATTTCAGATATGAGGGAGAAAATGCTCTTCTGCAATTACCACTTATTTTAGTCATGTGTGCCTTCTCTCAAAGTATTACAGTGGCAAAAATGCCATTTCACTGGCACAAAAGTACACAGGAATGCTGGGGACATTTGTTGGCATTTTTATATCAGTCATGTCCTGCTGTTTCAGACAGGACTGCATGAAGCCATGGACCTCTCTGTAAAGTCTCAGGTGGTCCCAGTTCACATCCTTCCTGAAAAATGCAGTCTGAGAGTCACTGCTCTCAGCTGCTCATCAGCTTTCCTCCTCTGGAAGCTCTGAGTGGCACTGATCTGTCCAGACAGGAGGATGGAGAAAGTTTTCCTAATTCAGGTTGGGAAAAGTTAAANTATATATATATATCCCACCATCCTCACTTAAAAATTTAAATTAGTGGTTTGAGCTAACACAGATAAAATTATCTGAAGCAAACCAGGGTGTGCTTATCCAACAGACTGCTCAGTAGACAGAATTGCAAAACCCAGGAGAAAATATCTAACTATAGATATTGGTATTTCTAATTCAATAATGCTTATCTTTTGGGAATATTTTCAAAACTGCTATTTTCTTCTTAAGCTCAGAGAGCCACCCCAACACATGAGGAAAAGAGCTGTCCATATTAAATCAGCTCTCTAAATTCATTTCACCCTCATAAAATTTTATTGCAAAAGATGATATCAGACACACTTTAAGTAAGAAACCCATGACTCAATTATTTTCTTTTACTGAACTGTGGTATTCCAATTGAAATGAGTCAGTGGTGCATGACAGAATCTACTTATTCCAACAGGATATTCAATAAAAATCCTACTAATACACCTTTGGTTTAACATATTACTGGTAGAGAAAACCCACGATATGCAGCTCTGACATTGCTCAGGAGGTTTTGCTCTTGGGGCAAGGGAGATGTTTCAGAATAAGTGAGATAAAAACAGGGAGTTAAAGAATAGGATTGTTCCAAAATAATTCTGAGAGTTTTATACCAGCACTCACACAATGTCTTAGGAAATGCTGGCATTTCAATGCAAAGCTTCCTGACGGGGAACAGAACCTTCAACTCTCAAGACTTCTTGCAATTTCAGAGGAAAGATGTGAAACAATCTGGCTTCACGGGAGTTGTAGTTCCTTGTTCCTAGGGGTGGCACAAGTCAAGCAAACCCCTGAACCAGTAGCTGCAGACCACCAGCAGCCTGGTTTACAACTCTGCAATGTTTAGTGTCCTTCTAGTAAGAGCAGAAATTAAAACATGTCTGTTTCAATAAATATTTTTAACTGACTGGCAGATGTAACTTAATATTGAACCAGAGCCTCACATGAATCACTGTTGAATATAAAACAATAACTAACACATTTAGCAGCAATCTTCAAAGTTTTAATTATAATTTCAGGAAAAATTATTATCAAGTTCTGCCAGGAATCTGTGTCAAGGCATGGTGTGGGTTGAAAGAGACCTTAAAGATCATCTATTTCCAACCTCTTGCCATGGGCAGGGATGCTCACCCAGGTGAGGTGAGGTCTATCAGCTACTGTGGCCCACCAATATTGGATATTTCCCCTTTTACCACATTTAATGGTATTTAGAAAAATCACATCATAGACCTGACCAAGCCCTCACATCTCACACACCAAGCTTTTTGCATACACCAAGCACCACCTGGCACAAAAGGCAAACACCTCTCTCAGGACATCTCCAGAACCATCAGTGCATCTGCCTCTCCACACCCTCAGCAGCCAGGTGCAGTTCTGTAAACCTTGAAAAAGATTAGAAAGCATTTAAATCTCCAAGAAGAATATATGGATCACTTTGTAAAAACAAAAGGCTGACTATGAATGTGGGGAAGGAGAAAAGGATGAGGAAAAAGTTTCAGTAAGCTCAGATCTGTCAAGAAGATAGACTTCACATGCCTCAGTGTTTTCTTTATCACCTAAATAAATTGAACCATCAACTGGAAAAAGGTCACACAGCAGACAGCAGTGTGTGATTTTAAAGCTGTTAGATTTCCCCTCCTCCATTAGAGCTTGACAACAATGTCAGTCTAAGGGCAAATAAAGAAAGTGAGAGTTGGAGAGACTTATTACAGATGCATGGAGCTGGGTTTGTTTGGTTGGGGAGGTTTTTTTGTTTTAAGACTTCATATAACTCATTGTGCACCTCAGTGGTCAAAATGACAACTGCTCACATCCATAACCCATTGCTCCCCTAGATTTTGTTGTAGAAATAGGTAGGCAGCACTCAACTCTTCCATTTTCTCAGCAACTGAATGACTTAGCAAGCAAAGTTGAGCTGGATGCTCCCAAATAAATGGAAATGCAGAGCATACTGCAGAAGGTAAAATAAAAACTGCCAGACTACAGGAAACTGAGGATAACACACCAAAATGCACACAGTCACATTCAGCAGTAACCTGATCCCCACTGGAGCTCCATTTCTGGATTTCAAAGGAGATCATGGGCTGGACAAGAACACAGTGAATTTATTTCAGCCATGATGAATGAATTCTGTATTACCAATAATTCAAAGATAACTGAGTGACTGCAAAAGTTCAGGCTAAAAATAACATGTGTTGGCAACTATCAGAAACCATCAGGATGTTTTTCAATTAGAAGGAAAAAATCAGACAAACAGTTGTGCCTTGTCTACACTGAAAAACCAAGGGAAAACAAGAAGTGTGGTGCTGGCCCATCACAGGAAGACAGATTTGCACCAGCTTCAGGCAAAACATTGTTCAGTTTCCACAGTTATAGCAAAAATGGCTTTGTTTGGAGAGAAATGTTTGGAGCTACGCTGCAGCTGAGAAGCTCATCAACACTCTGTCCTGATGAGGAACAAAAATCAAGGCTTTCAAGCCGGAGTTCACTTGATAAAAAATTCATTTATCACATTTGTGAGCAGCCAAGACATGAGCTCCACGAGCCACAACTCTGTTCCTATCTGTGGATGTCGGGGAAGAGCTCCTTGCTCAGATTTCCTGGGAGCTGTGCATCCCTTTGCTTGGCACCCCTGGAGTTGTGTCACTCAAAACCAGACAAATAAAGCAATTTGAGTCATTTTTTGGTGGCGTGCTGTCTTTAAAAAGCAGGCACTTGTTGCATCAGCAGACCATGAAATGTATATAACCAAGTCATACCAATAAAATCCATTTCAAACACAAGTATTTGTTTACACAGAGCTTTCACCTTTTTAATTAAAACAACCCAAGCACTGGCAAAGGCAAATACTTAATGGCTACACTTCAGATGCACTTCCTTAAAAGCCATTCACCAAGATCCAGAATTCTGCATAAAGCCTTGAACTCACATTTACATTTCCTTGAGTTAGTTATCCTTTTTTTCCCAAATTACTTGGCAATGAATATGTATTAGACATGACCTCGAAATTAACTCAATATTTAGGCAGTTCATGCAATGTTTTAAACACACAGCCCATTTTTCCAAGTTTAAATGGCATATTTGCAATTTGACACCGTTAGTTTATGTAAACTGTGCCTAAAGCACATTTTCCTGTTTTCAAACAAAGATCACCCCGATTGAGACAACCCTCATCCCTCTCTGGGCTGAATTTTGCTCCACCAGTATTTAGTTGTCATTAATCCTTCCCTACAGCACCTGTGTAAGTGCTGAGTCTGTGAGAACAGGATCATATGGAAATAATTATTTCCCAGTAACGTGGGTTGAGCCTGTTGCAGGGAAAACACTGGAGCTCCCTGCATCCAGACAGCTGCACACTGCTGAAGGTCTGTACCTGCTTCAATTGTCAGCACAATATATCAACAGATGCTTAAATATGAGCAAATAAATATTTTACTACTAATTACTTCACAAAAACATGCATTCCCAGACTTATCTATTATAGTAATTAATTCAGCTTATAGCCAGGTAAATTTCCTCCCTTACATTAACTCATATATTAACTTATATTATCCCATCTCTTATGGATGGGATAGATAATGCCTCTTTATCCCAGGGTTAGTGTTTGCAGCCTCAGGAAGGTAGAGCCCAAGAGGGGTTAACACACACCAGGTTTGGTACAACAAATTAAAATCTGAATAACACCCTGATGTCCTCTTCTGTAAAAACTGAAGTTCCAGTTTCCAGCAATGGTTCTTTCCACACTGCATTTCTCTCACCACCAATTCAAGCACTAACAAAGCCTACCCAGCCTTACAACTGTAGAAACACCAGGGAAGGCTGGGAACAGGGCTGGGCTGTTTGAAAACTTGTGTTACTCACTCTGCTAGTTCCCTAAAACAAAACATCCCACATGCAAGAATTCATAATGGCCAATTCAGAAAAATATTATTTCCATACAAGCCATTGCACAGCTCAGGCTTTCAGCTGCAGATTGTTATGAGCATTTTTAGCCAGCTAAGCATCAACATCTTGTCTCACAAGAGGTGCTTTTGGAAACAGAGCACAGTAGCCCTCCTTCTCCTGGCCACGCCAAGACCCTCATGATTTAACACACAGCTCATAGATCAGCTGCAGCCCCACACTCACAACAGTTTTAAGACACAACGTGAGCTGTTTGAAATGCTGTGTTTACACAGGACCAAAACCAGACAACCAAAGCTCCACATGACATGACAGCTCTACAGTGCTCTCACCCAGCCCAATCTCCATTGGAAATTAAACAGCATCTGCTTCTTCTCAGGTTAAACACCAACCAGATTTGCAGCAGCCTCTTTGGAAAGGCTTTCATTTGTGAACAGACATTTTCTGCTGTGAGTTTGAAACAAAACACAGTGATTATCTAACAAGCATGAACCTGCATCCATAACCCATGTGCCAGCACAAAGATAAAAGCCAACCCTTACTGGTTGATTTTGAAGAATCAATGTCAACCATTCAATCAATTTTCTTTTCCGCTCAGCACTCAAATCAGACTTCATCTGTGCCTGCTGTGGCCCAGTGGACTTGATTTCAACACTCCACACAGAAGGCACACCTATGAATAAAAGCCCTGCAAACTCTGGTGTTCAAAGAAGCTCCACTGCTCCTTGACACCAGCTCTCCTCCAAGGGGAAAGCAGGCAAACCCCAGGCTATGCCACAGCTTCTCACTTCCCACTTTGACTAATCAATGCACTGATAAATCTGGTGGCACTCTCATGATATTTTAAATGTGCAAACAATATTTTTTTTGTTGCTGTAAAGCTGCACAGTTGTCCTCAGGCATCTGCTGTTTGTATTTCTGCTATGACAGTAACAGACAAGTGCCATCAATGAAAACTCACGGTCTATTGAAAACTTTAGAGAACAAAAAAAAAAAATCACTTCAGAGCACACTGAGTGTGGACTGACAGCTTCTTTTTGAGCTGTGGTGACATGCTGAATACAAAGGATAACAAATAATACTGACTTTAATTCTTTTTTTGTTTCCAGATATTTGTAGAATACTGACTTAATTCTTTAATACTGACTTTAATTCTTGTTGCAGATATTCGTATTTTCAGCCATTAGATAGCCATAGAATGACCTGAGTTGGAAAAGACCTTAAAAGATCATCCAGTTCCAACCCCCAAGCTCTGGTTCCAAGTTCATCCAAAACAGTTTCAAAAAACTAATTCCCTTTTCATATGGCCATGGCTGCATATTAATCAAAACAATTTTAGGCATACAAGGATAAAAAGCCACCCTACCTTAATTTCTTAGCTGCACTTAACAGTGCCACCAGTCTTAGGAAGGCAGCATATGCTCTGCTGAAATGGATTTGCCATTTTCATCAACAAATAGTTAGATATGGTATGAGATTTTTCTTGTTTGACCACAAATTCAGTCCAAGTTTGTTCTCTACCACTGTTCTGACAACTTTATTCAATTTAATGTCTCTGACTTCTAACAAGAGATAAGAATCAGACCAGTATTGTGCATTTCAGTGATCTGGCTCTTTTATTGTCATCACTGCATTTTAGTGCTTAAAATTGCTTAAAATATTTATTTCAAATAAAACAACTCTCCTTGTTGTAACGATCACCTCCTAAACCTGAATGAATACTACAGCAGGGTGAGGGTCTGTGAGTCAGAAGCTGCACCAGAACTAAAGGAGAGAAGGAATTGTTGGTATTCATTTCAAGGGAACATTCATTCCAACTGATATTTCAAATGTCAAGCTGGTATTAACTGCATCAAGCACTGATCAAAATACACAAGACAAGAGATTGCTGAGGAAATCATCACAAGCATCTAAATTGGCTGTCATCACTGGGAGGAATTTGGGAAGGTACAAGCCTTTAGCATCTCCCTGTGCACCCTTCTGCTGAGGCTCCTTATATCTGATGCCCTGATTTAAAAGACAAACTGTCTCTTAATAAATTAGAGGGGACAAAAGGTGGCTAAGAAATGGCACTTGCTCCACAGCCTGCTGGCACGTGACCACCCATTAATTTAGGACACTGGGGGGGAACTGCTGGCTGGCTCTGTGCACACACAGCTTTCAGCAACAGCTCTGGACCTGATTTGCTGAACATTACAGAAAGTTTATAGAGTACATAAATTCTTTATAAGACAGAAACTGCTGTGATTTACTCCCTCTTATAATTCACAATTTCACCAAAATCCAGTTCAAAGTGGAAACTGATACAATATTAAAAATCAATGAGAATTAGACCCCAAAAAATCTTAGCTAAAGTGATGCAGGTGACTCTTGGGCAAAGGGACCAGGTAACTTCTCACCATCTCTTTCAGCTGCTTTCAAAAAGATTTATAAAGTTGTTAAAAGCAGAAAGTTAATAGAAGGAACAAAATCTCTCCTCAGCATCCTCTGAAAGTGAACGTGGCTCCTCATGTCCTGACAAGCAGGACACGAGCCCCAACACAGCAATTAAAGATATTATTGCCTCTTTATTTTGCTCCTCTCTCGGAAATTACAGCTCCTTTAACAGGGACCACAGCAGGGCTGTGGCCCTGCCCAGGCTCAGCCGGGTGCATTAGCACAGTCCCCAGTGACAGCTCATGTTAATATGCCACACAATAAGTGTGATTAACTGATGTCCTGACACATTCCCTCCTGCCACGCTGTCACAGGGGCAGGGACATGCAGCAAGCAGCCAGGCAGGGATGCTGGAACACACTGCAGGAAGATTTTCCTGAGGACACTGGTCAGACCCCTTGGAACAAGCAGGATCAGTGTTTCAGCTGCTCCTAGAAGACAGTAAAACCTTTTTCTGGAAGAAAAATAGCTCTAAAGACAATAAAATGTTTGAATTCCAATAGGATGTTCCTTAAAATAAAGCCACATGATGTAAAAAATACTAGACAATACATAAACTTACAAAATGAGAAAAACTGATATAATGGGAAACTCTAAGCTCTGAGGCTCTTAGGATCAGAGAATAAATGGAATTGGGAGGAACCCACAGAATCAGCAAGTCCTAGACTTTCTAGAACAGTTATTAACTTTAATATTACCTCCCATGCCACAAAAAACCATCCTATATGCTAATGTAAGCAACATATAATCATCAACAAAATACTTTTTATTACATTAAAGAACCATCTTCCACATTGAAACAATTCTGCACCATTGAACCCCTCTCCTCTTTCACAGTTTTGGATTTTTTAAACACCAAACCTTGCCAGACCAAAACTAATTCTGAAAACATCACAGCAGTACACAAAGCTTTTTGCTCTGCAAAATATTGATATGACACCTCTAGAGCAGTTACCCATATGTGAATTCCCTTTCAGACTGATATCCAGAAGTACTCAAGAAGTGGGAATGCAGCAAGCAAACCACAGGTCCAGCCCCACTTAAACATGAGGGAAAAACTCCTTTTAGCCCTGACACATTTGGGGCACAGATTTGGCCCAAATGCCCTCACCAGCCCCTCTCTCAAGCTGTAGCCTTTCAACACTTGGCCTTTGAAGAACCATAAAATCTAAAATGTTATTTTCAGCACATGTGTTCAGTGGTGAGAGCATACTGTGAAGGCAGCTCTTCCTGTTCACACTCCAGCACTTTATATTTCCAACTTCCTGTAACTATTCACACTTCCTAATAACAGCTGGCAGTGGATGTGCATTCAGTGAAGTTCACACAGACTCAAAAAATACCAATAATAACCAGCTGATACTTTCCTGGTAAGATGACATTTACAGGTAATGATGTAGTAGACCACTGGTAAGTCCCAGGTTTAAAAGTATTGACTCACTGTGTGCTTTCCTAGGGGTATTACCTTACATTGTGTATAATACAATAATCACATAATCTATTACACATCTTCTGTGCTTTCTCCAAAGGTATTACCAAATCTGAAACCTAAAAAACCCCTGGGTTTCTTTTTGTTGTTTTTGTTTTCTGGGTTATTTGGGCATCTTTTCTTTGTTTAGTTTTGTTGAGATGGCTTTTTTTTTTTTAACAGCAGGGCTAGTTTCTATAACTTGTATAAGTCCATATCAGCTTATTGATCTAAGGGTTATCACCAGTAAAATCAAAGCAGACTTAGGGCAGCAGTTTGTTATTTTAAGAGTCCTGATAGTTTAAAAAGAACACAAAAGGTTTCTAAAAACAATTTCCAAAGCCTCAACTCATGCAGTAGGGTGTGAAGACCACCCAACTCAAGCAGATCAAATCTATGATCTAACAGACTGTGCAGGCAAATGTTATGGGGCTTGCTAGAGCTAACAGCAACCCTGAGAAATTGTTAGCTACACATCTGGTTTTTGGTTTTCTTCCCACAGACATTGTCTGCACCTTTGAGATCAGACATGTCCTGTTTGCTCTGCCAGTGGTAAGACACTGTCCTCTGATAAGAAGATAAGGATTACTCTCTGCTACTACAGATGCTCCGAGGTGCGTTTTTGAGTGCTGTCTGCTTTGAGTAAGGATTCACATGCACAGTTTTGAGATAAATAAGACTTTAAATAAGCACACCTATGGTCTTGGTATTTTTACTTCTTCTTCACCCACATTTCCATTGCTGTCCTAACCTGAGTTCCTATTTAAGGCTGTGAAGCCACCAGACAAGGCATGATGCAGACACAAGAATGTCTCCAATTTCAGTTACAGCCAAAGTATTGCACCAGCCCCATTTTCATCCCCATTCCCAATGTCCTTCATTCGAGTCCTCTGGTCCTTCCATGCCTAAATGGCACCAGAATGGTTGCAAGACAAAGCTTGGGTGAGCACAAGCCAGCAGTCACTACACCACAGCCCCGCCAGCCATGAGGATGCAGCTCCAGCACGACTTACAGGGTATTAATCCATCAGGAATTTCCCACAATTCTTCTCCTTGTGCAAAAGGAAAGACAAGTTTTTTGCCTTTTATGCTGCAAAGGCATAATCATGAAGCTTATCTTGATGCACTGCAAAAGAGGACAGGATGTGCTCCCAGGCATCTCACCCAGATCTCCAGTGAGGGTACAGCTGGTCAGGACACGGAATCCTGAAGGTCACTTCCAAGGGGCTGCTCATATTTAAGATGGGCACACTCAAGAGAAATGTCTTGAGTAGCAAAGACTTGGGTTATGCACAACAAATCTGTGTCCCAAAGAGTTTATCACCTGAATCAGAGTATTTTCAATGCCACTTGTGAGCGTGTGTACTCTGACTGCTCCACACTGAAGGGACTCTCTGTTTTTTTATTAAGTGGGTTAATTTATCTCCACCTGAACGTTTGCTTTCCTGCAGAGTTATTAAACTGTCTGACTTTCAAGTGAATGCACAGTGAACAAAGGGCTGCTCCACTTTCACTTATCTAAATTCTGCCAGATCAATAAACACCCAAGCAGTGGAAACAATCTTTACAATTCACAATTAAGGCATCAAGCCTGACTGAAACCAACCACGCTGCCAGCAGCCTAACAGAGGAACTGTACCAAAACAAAACTACCCCAGAGCACTCTGTACCCACACCTTCAGTGACTGAGAACTTGCTTTCAGTTTCTTCCAACTCAAGCTCTACCCACATGTGTGGATACACATTAAAGACAAAGGTACCTGCAGAAATAACACGCTAGACAGAATCGAGAAACGCTGCAAAACCAGTCCTCAGCTGAGGTTTGACAAAGCCTACCCAAATGAAATCCACTTCCCATCCAGCCCCTGCAGAGCACATCACCCCAAGCTGATCCCAGCCTCCAGGAACCCCAGGAACGAGGCTGTCTCATCCCTTTATTCCCAGGAATACGCTGGTCTCATCCTGCTACGGGAGCTGTGGGATCACAGAAAGCAGCCACGTGCAGGAACATCTAATCCAGCAACCTGGGGAGAACACAGCAGCAGCCACGGAGGATTCTGTTACTCACTCGGGTTCTACAAATGCAATACCAGATCCCCAGACAAGGAGCAGCCATCCATAATTTAACAGCAAACTTTGGCATCTACCAGCGACTTGTCTCCAGGAATATCCAGCTGCACGCCACAACTGCTACCAAAGGACACAAATCATGGAAGTTCAGCCTCTTCTGCTAACAAACAGTGACAGAGGTGTGAGAGAGCATCACCAGCTCTGTTTTTCCCACATTTCCTTTTGCTGAACATCTAAATTAAGCATAAAGGCTTCCTGACAGAAAAACAGAGGTCCAAAGTATCTAAAAAATCTCATGCAAGTAACACCAAGAGTTTAGAAATTCACACTAATACAGAAATTGGAACATTTCCTTACAAATACAACCAAAACTTTCTGAGCGATCCCCAGCACCAGATTGCCTGTCCCCAGGGAACAGCAAAGTATGCAGATAATTAAGCTTACTTGAGTTTACAACTTGTAACCTTCGTGTCATTTTATGGAAACAAACTGTATTTAAGAGGAAAAAAAAAAAGGAAGAAAATATTTACATTTTGACAACATACAACTTGTTCACATGAGCCATCACCAAATAAGTTCCCATATGTTATCAGGAGGAGGTTTATAGTCTGATGTGACCCAGTACACATCCTAGACTTCCAAAGGATGGCTCACATCCCACTGTCAGCACTCAGCAGCCCCCAAACCCGTCTTTCACTTATGGTTATTCAGCTCCTCTGCAACTGTTTTCACTGAAGTATTTATAGCATCCATCTTCAAAACACAAGTTTTGCCCTCTGGAAAGAAGCTAATTGCACCACCAGCTTTGTTCCACACTGTCCCATTTCCTCTTTCCCAATCTCCTCCTGTTTCACGAAGTCTTTCTTCCTCTATTTCTCTTAATACTTGACATCCTTATTTCCACAGTCATCTTTAGCCAAGTTAGCACCTTCACCTTGCTCTATCCAGCATCCTCACTTTCTCAACCTCACCTCCTTGTTTTCCTTCTTGCTTTTGACCGATTCTTTCTCCATCACTAGTGTCACTCCACCTTCTACAGGCAGCTCCTGTCCCCACATTTTTTCTACAGCAGCATTCCCAGCAGACTCTTCCATGCCCATTTCCTCAGCCATAAACTGTCAAACTTGTAGACCACTCCAGAAACTACACAACCTACAAGACTGTGGCTTGCCAGTTCCCTAAAGATCATGACAGGATCTTCACAATCACAATACAACCTGGAAGCCCCCACTCTGCCACAGTATTCCAAACAGCCTGAAGGAAAGGGGTGGCAGGTGATCCCAGCATCAGGCACACAGGTTGTATGGATCCATCCCTGTGCATCCCTCAAAGCTCTTTTCATTCCAGGTACCACAGTGAGGTGAGGAAGTCCACCATCAACCTTATGAAAATGGTAAATTAAAAGCACACGTCTCACTTTGGGTGGGGGCATCGACACAAGCCAGAGATATGAGTATTTGTAGGGTATTTGTAGGACAACACCCTAAAACGATAAGGGCAAACGGCTCAGCACACGTATTTTGTTCACAAAGAACAGTTCCAAACTTTTCTAAGGACAGGGACCACATGAGCTATTTCCAGCCATACCCATCCATCACCAGCCCACCTCACAAAGATAAAGCTCGCTCCCAACCCGTTATCCCCATTGCACAAGGGGATGGGAATATCACCCCCACAACCTCCAACTCCAACAACTGATCACAGCCAACTTCACACAGCTCCGACAGGTTGTGTTTCCTCGGGACAACGCAGGGAAGCAGTATTTTTTGGTTAGGAAAGACACATTCCAGCAACAAGTGTTCCCTGAGGGAGTGTCTCCGGTGATGGAGGTGACACACACCAACAGTGTGCCCCGCACAGCCAGATCGCACCCACACAGGGTCAGGAAAAGCAGGAACGGGGCAAATGCTCATCTGGATTTTGGTGTATCCCTTCCAGGGGATATTCCACACACCTGAGTCATTCCCAAAAACACCTGCCCTGAGAGGGACCCTCTCAAAGCCTCCATCACCAACCACCGAGGCTGCGACCCTGGGGACCTCCTGTCACCTCAGACCTCCCTCCACAGGTGCCAAAGAACCCCTCAGGGGATGGAGAACAGGAGTGACAGCCCTGGGGAGCAGCTCACCAAAACATCAACCCCTCAAAGCACCACGGGGCGACACCCGCAGGATCGGACCCTCCCCCGGGCGGGGGCCAGCTCTGGGGATCGAGGGGTCCCCTCACATTCCCTGGGACACACGCCCAGCCCCGGGCCCGGTGTCACCAGCGGGCCCGGCGCTCCACCAACACCACGGGGGAGGGACCAGGGCTGTCACTCGCGGGTCCCCTCACCCGCCGCGGAACGGATCGGGGGTGTCGCCCGGGGCTGCCCTCACATCCCGGGGGAGCGACCCCCAGCCCAGGCGAGGGTGTCACCCGGGAGGGAGGGAGCGGCGGGCGAGAGGCCGGGGGTGTCACCGGGGGTCCGGGGGGTCCCCTCAGCCGCGGGGGAGGCGCGGCGGCCCCGGTGCATCACGGGGCTTTGGGCGGGGGGGGGTCGCTCATCCCCCGCCCCTC
>WBNO01017875.1:656794-737845 GCA_013400575.1 Peucedramus taeniatus | reverse complement strand
GGGAGGCCGGGCCGGGGCCGGGGCCGGAGTTATTTGTGTCAGGCGGCCTCGCTTCCTTCCTCCCCCTCTGCCTCAGGGCCGCGCGTGGCCGCGGGAGCTCGGCCAGAGGATTATTTCAGTGCTGGCATCGCCGATCGCTGCACGGCCCTCCCCACCCACGGGACAACGCCGCGCAGGAAGCGCCCGGGAACAGCGCTGCGGGCCCAGCAGGAGGAGGAGGAGGAGGAGGGGGAGGAAGGCCCAGCGAGCGCATGGAGAACGTACCTCGGAGCAGGTGACACCAATGGCACCTGGCTGCTGGGACATCGGGGCACGGGCTCCCCGTCCTCCCCTGGGAGAAACCCCCCCCCGCCAAAGCTGCCGTGGCCAAGGAATCGGCCCAATTCCCGTGTGGAGCGCTTCCTCTGCCAATTCACTTCTCTCCCAGGGGAGGAAATGATAGGAGTTTCTTTTAATAGGACTTTGATCTCTTGGGCTCCGCACAGAAGCGCTCCTGGCGCTGGGATCTCCAGCGGGGTGGGAAAGGGCACGCGGCATTTATTGGGCAAACACCTTTTCCACCTCTGCCAGCCCTCACGGGGTGAGCAGCGTTAATAATAAACTGCAGGCCTGGTCTCTGCAGCTGGTTTGTGGAGGCAAATCGCTTTTTAAACTCCTGTTTATACTGATTTAGTATCTACTGCAGGCAGGCTTGTCCTGAGGTGATATAATAGCTTATTCCCAGGCATTTGTAGGAATAAGTCACAGGATATCAACACCTTCTTACTCATCTAACCACCCTCCATGGAAAGCTGGAGCACTGGAAGGATGCAGTTCCTGGTCAATGCGTGAGCAGGTGTTTCAGCATCTCCACACACACCTGTGCACCCAACCAGAGCCACTGCCAGCCATGAACCTGCTGGGAAAGCCACTCAGTTATGGAGGAATCACACCCAAAACACACCAACCTGCACTTTGTCCAAAGGGATTTGGATGCCACGGGCTCCAGTCCCTCATGGCTGATGTTTACTCTACATCCTGCTGCTGACACTGTTTTTTTTCTTCCAGTTGTTTCACACCTTGAGACACACCCAGCCAAGCCCTGGGGAAACACTGAGGATGCTCCAGCTGATGTGCCCAGGGTGCTTTATTCCCACCTCTGCTAAGGTGTGCTCCTCCTCAGCTTCTGTGTGTACACCTGTCCCTCACCCTGTTCCACCCCAGGGGACAGCTGGCCTTTCTCCAGGGTTTTGTAGAGCAAAAAATATTAAGTATCTTCAAAATGAAAAGTTCAAGTAGCCATTGCTATGAAAACTGGAGAAGGTAATTATTAAAGAGATGCTCAACTCCTGGTAACAAAGTTAAACCCGGCCTCCTGGCATTAGTGACAGTGCAGTGAGCTCTCAGAAGTAACAAATTGAATGTATTAAACGCTGTTACCACCAGAAATTTTATTTCCCTAGCATGAACAACTCAGTGGAGAAGGGCATTCTTCCCTTTCCACCTTCCAAACCAACACAACGAGTGTTTACCTACACCTACATGGATACACAGCTTTTTACCTCTGATAAATAATTAACATTTCCCCTTAGAAGAGAGAAAATGAACCTGAAAATGAGGACCAGAGGCAGGGGAGACGACGTTCCTCGGGCAGCAGCAGCGTGGGCACACGTGACAGCCCTGTCACACCACGGTGCCACGTTTGCTCCAGTGGCAGACCGGATGGAGGAGCAGGACACGCTCCCTACACATGGCCAAGCTCCATCCTGGTTCTTGCAGCCAGGCCAGCGCTGAGCCCAGAGGCCGAGGATGCAGAGCCCCATGCAGAGAGTGGGTGATGCCAGCCCTGCTCCACTTTGGGAATCTCATAGATGCCTTTAGGAGCCTCTGTTTGTGTTCCCTGTATGTCCTACGTGCTACAACTCCAGGGCATTTGGGACCTGTTCTTCTTGATCCTGGGAGCCTTCCCAGGGAGGAAGGGACCTGCCTCCACAGTCAGTGCAAATACAAAATAAAATAGCAATATAAATCAAGGTATAACTTAAAGCAGCAATTTTTTCCCCGAAAGACAAGGTTTTTTTTATTGAATTGTTATTTATCTTAGGAAGATAAATGCTAAGATGGCATCAACAGGGAGCACGGATTCTGGATTTCTACTTGCAAGGAAACTTTGTGATTTGCTTTGGGGGTGAAGGTGACCCACAGATCAGTGTGATTTGGGGAATGGCAGCGTAGAGGGGCTGAGCCTCAGCTCCCGAGCGCTCCCTTCCCAGGGCCAAAGGTCAGGCTCTGACTTGGGGCAGTCCCATCGCAGCCCTTCTGCCCACCGCGAATCCAAGTCCCGTGACACCCCTTCCTTGGCATCCGCAATGATAAACCCGGGCGAGAAGTGCCGGAGGCGCTGCCAGACCCCTTCCCTCGCGGAGCCTCCGCTCGCCCCCCGGCCACCCCCGAGCGCGGGTGTGGAGCGGCCGCACACCGGCGGCTCCCGGGGGANCGCCGCTCGCCCCGCTCCTATTGACTTCCCATTGTGGAGCTTCGCAACAAAGGGTAGGATCCAAACCCTGCCCCGTTTCGTCCAATCAGCGCGCAGAGCGCTCGCCCGCCGCCGATTGGATACTTCTCCTCCCTCAACACCCAATCGGACGCCTACTTTAACAACCAATCAGCGCCCGGCCGCGCGCCCAATCAGCGCCGGGGAACCGGAGCACGGCCTTTGTGTGTGGTGACGCGACGGCGCCGGCGGAGGTCCCGGCCAATAGCGCGGCGCGTTGCTTACAGGCATTGTGACGTCACCGCGCCGCGCGCGCGCCCCCACTATAAAGCGCGAGTCCCCGCGGCGGGGAGGGCGCAGTGAGCGGCGCAGCGGCTGAGGAGCGGCTCGAGCGGCACCACAGCGCAGAGGCTTCGGCGCGCAGCGCTACCGGCACCGGCGCTTCCTTCTCTTCCTACCGGTAAGTACCGGACAGCGGACGCGTCTCGAAGCGGGCGGTGGTGCTGCGCGGCCGTTCGCGGCCTTGGTTCCTCCGGGAGCGCGGCGGACAGGCCGGGCCTTGCCTACGTGCCCTGAGTCACGGCCGGTTCCCATCCCCCACCATTGCACCTCCCCCCCCCAGCCCGGAGCGGGCCGGGAGGAAGGAGGAGGCGGCGTGACTCAGTCCGCTTTCCCCGGGGAGGGGAGCGGCTGGGCCGCGAGGCGGGGGCGGCGGGGTAACCGTTACTGCTCCTCCCCGTCCCGGGGGAGGCCGCTGGCCGCCTGCCCGCGCCGGGGGAGGGGGGCACTGGGAGCTTGAGGGGATTGGCCGCTGTGCCGTCGGGCCTGGGGGTCCCGGGGAGAGCCGGGCCCCCGTGTCACGCGCGTGTGTCTCTGTAGGTAAGTGAGGAAAAATGGCCCGTACAAAGCAGACCGCCCGCAAGTCCACCGGGGGGAAGGCGCCGCGCAAGCAGCTGGCCACGAAGGCGGCCCGGAAAAGCGCTCCCTCTACCGGCGGCGTCAAGAAGCCTCACCGCTACAGGTAAGGCCCGCGGCTCGGCCCCGGCTGCCGCAGCCCCTGCCCCGCCTCACCGCCCCCTCCTCCCTCTTCCATCCAGGCCGGGAACCGTGGCGCTCCGTGAGATCCGTCGTTATCAGAAATCCACCGAGCTGCTGATCCGCAAGCTGCCCTTCCAGCGGCTGGTGAGGGAAATCGCCCAAGATTTCAAAACAGACTTGAGGTTCCAGAGTGCGGCCATCGGCGCTCTGCAGGTACTGCTGCGGGCCGGCTGGGCTGCGGTGCGGGGGGAGCCGCGCCCGAGGGGTTTTAACAACGTTTCTTGTGCTCTTGAAACAGGAGGCCAGCGAGGCATATCTGGTGGGTCTGTTTGAAGACACAAACCTGTGTGCCATCCATGCCAAGAGAGTCACCATCATGCCCAAAGATATCCAGTTGGCTCGCAGGATACGGGGAGAGAGGGCTTAAGTGAAGGCTGTTTTTATGGTGTTTTGTAGTTAATTCTGTAAAATACTTTGGTTTTAATTTGTGACTTTTTTTGTAAGAAATTGTTTATAATATGTTGCATTTGTACTTAAGTCATTCCATCTTTCACTCAGGATGAATGCTAAAAGTGACTGTTCACATAAACCTCAGTGATGTTGAGCCTCGGGCTCGGGAGTGACAAGTTGCTAATATGCAGAAGGGATGGGTGTTCTTTCTTGCTTCTCATGCATGTTTCTGTATGTTAATGACTTGTTGGGTAGATAAACTTGTAAGGTACTAGAATTGATATAAATGTGTACAGGGTCCTTTTGCAATAAAACTGGTTATGACTTGATCCAAGTGTTTAACAATTGGGGCTGTTAGTCTGACCATGCATCACTGTGATCAAATGTGGACTTCCTTCAGAGGGTGAAACTACAAGTCTTAACCACAGTGTAACTTACAGTTTCCTAAAAACGTAAACCTGGCAGCTATAGAATACACTATGTGCATTTATAATAGCTATTTTATATATTGTAGTGTCAACATTTTTAAATTAAATGTTTTACATTCACATGTGAGGAGTCTTTGTCGTTTGGTTTGAATGGGCTTGAAGAAGCTTCTGCCTCCTACAGATTCCTGTAATCCTGGGCTGCTGCTGTGGCAACTTAACCTCGGCTGGCAACAGAATGGAGAACTTTTGGAGTATTTTGGAGATTTTGTGCAGCTTGAGTCCTTGCTGTGGCCAGTGAGAGGGGAGCCCTACAGCTGTGTAGGGTCCAGGAGGACTGGCCGAGGCTGCAGTGGCTTTTTGGGGGATTTTCTCTAATCAGGGCACAAGTTTAGCTCTAAGTTCTTCCCTCCCTTTCCAGTGGATGTAGGGGAAGTTTATTTTGGACTCTGATTTATTTTTGGCTGAAGCAAACCCAACCTGGCAGTGCTGAGGTGTGGGGGGAGCATTGCCACGGGCTGGGGCTGGGCCAGCCCTGGAGCTGCAGGGGGAGCAGGGGTTGTGCACCGTGGGAGCAGAGGGGCTGCTGAGCACACGGCTGGGGCTCCGTGGGGTTCTCATGTCCCAACCAGATTGTTTTGGATGGAGTGTGAGTGGACTCAAACCTTGACATCAGGCTGGCTAAGGCAGGTCTGGGTTCCTCAGCTGCCAGGCCCTGCTGGGCTGTGCTGCAGGAAAGGGCTCAGGCTGCACCTGAAGCAGAGTAATTAATTAATTAACACTGAACGTGGAGGGCAAGGCTGCTGAGCCCTGCCAGAACAGGCTCTACGAGTAGGGCTGGAGTTGTCACAGAAAGCAGCACAGGGAAGTGGTTGAGCCAGCCTGGCTTGATTTATTCCAGTGGAAGTGCCGTGGTGTTGTGGGGGAAGAGTAGCAGCAGTTCCAGCCAGCCTCGGGTAGATTGGTGCTGGCTGTCCATGATCTCCCAGCACCATGGTGAGGAAGAGCATGAACCCCCTTGCAGCTCACTGGGAGTCAGGGCATCCCTCAGCTGCTGCTGGGCCAGTGCTGCCTCATCCTGCACCTCTCCCTCAGACAAACCACTCGGTGTGCTTGAATCCTGCAGCTGGAGCAACAGCCACTCCTCACCCACCTTCTTACACAGCCTCCTCCTCCTCCTCACCTCCCTGTCCTGCCCTGCACGCTCGGAGCAAACCCAGCCCCTCTTCTGAAATGATGGCTTTTAAACAAGTATTTTCCTACTCTCCTTGCTAAAGCTGTAGGGAAAAAATTCCTTTGATACAAAGTAATTAGGTTCACAATTTAGACACTAAGTTAAGCACCAGCTCAAGCTTTAGGTGAGGCTCAGTGATCTCAGGTCAATCACCTGGGCAGCTCTCTCCAGGGTCCCTGCCTCCAGGAATGTCCCCATGGGAAATCTGAGGATCCTCAGTAGCCCATGTAAGTCAGGAGGAACCACAGAGCCTGCATTTAGGCCAATTGAAAATGAAAAATCCCAGGCCATAGGATTTGTTTGTGAAGGCTTGGTTTGGTACTGAGCCGCAGTAGCAGCCTCAGCTCCTGCAAGAAAAGTATGTTTAAAATAACATCCCTTGAAAACGGTATTTCCTCCAAGTCCTTGCTGGAAACAATGAAGCATCTGGGTATGCCTAGAAGCTGCTTCTTAAAATAAAATCATTGTCTAGTGGTCCTTAAAAAACCCACACCAGAAAAATATCGAAATATCTCTTCATCTTAGTAACCTCAACAAAAGGAATTAAGTCAGATCCTGCATGAGGTGGACAGGAACAGAATTCCTGGTATTCCACGGTGTGACTGATGGTAGCTGAGGCCATAAACCCTTCCCTTACCGATTCTCCCGATGATTTCCTCGCATTCTTGCTCAGAACTGGATGCAAACACCAGGCACTCGAACGTGCTCCCGTCAGGGCTCTCGGGGGAAGAGCTAAAAATGGAAACACGTCCATTATCCAGCAGAGCTCCGAGCCCAGCCCTGCTCCCTCCTCACCAGAGACCCTGCGGCTGCTCGGGGCCTCTCTTGCTCCTTTTCCCAGCCCCACATCCCTCTGTCCCTGCCAGGGCTGCTCACACCACACAGAAGGCGAAGATCCTGGGGCTCCACGTGCAGCGTCCCACGCAGGAGATGGAGGGGTAGGGATGGCGGCACAGGAGCTGAGCAGGGCACAGCAAGGGGCCGTGTTTGGGGTGTCTGGGGCTGTGGTCAGGCCCTGTCGGCCCCTTCCTGCTTTATACTGGCCCCTCCAGCTGGGCTCCCCGTGCCACCAGATTCCCAGACCTTGGATGACACTCGCTCACCTTGGAAGAAGCCTTATCCTTCACAAGGACTTCTGCCTCCTTCACATCAAATAAAACCTCCTGCCGGGGGGATGAGGGGGAAGAAGCCCCGATCAGCACAGCCCTGAGCTCTGTTTTTAATCAGACACTCACCAGAGATTATCCAAATGCAGAGGCGATGAAGCACAGTCAGCCTCAGCTTTTTCAAGTTTTCTCTCTGCTGCCCTTTTTTCCCCACCACCCAGTGCTTCCACACGTCAATCTTTTCCCAAACAACTCCAGAGGCTCAAACAACAGTGACCTGAGCCCTAAAGCACCCCCAGAATCAGGCTTAGCCTTCCCAGAGTTTTCCAAGTGCTTTCCTGCATGTGGTTGCATTTTTTTCCTTAATGCCCTTTCCTATCCTGCCTGCTGAGATGCTTCTGACCTGAAAAAAACCCCACAGGGGTGATGGAGTGGCAAATATTCAGCCAAGCAAAGTGAACCTGGAGCTGGAAAAAATATCCATGGCCTGCATTCTCTCACAGAGCCCTTCCCAGGATGTCCCCAGCCCTGGTGCTCACCCGTGCTGCCGAGCTCCTCTCCAGCACGGCAGCGATTGCCCCCTCCAGCACCTCTTTGCCACCATACTGAAATGGAATGGGAAGGAGGGAATAACCCTTGGGCACATGAAAAGAACTCCAGAAGAGATGATTCCCCCCATGGCAGGTCTCTGCCCCACAGCCTCACCGTCCCCACGCTGGTCTGGCCCAGGAACCGCAGGTTGTAGAGCAGCCTGGGGAGAGAAGGGCTCAGGGGCATCAGAGGAAGGACCCCACACATCCCTCCTGCTGCTCTTTGCAGGGGAAGATGCTCCCAGCCCCCTCTCCCTCTTCACTTCCAGGCCATGGGGGCAGCTTTGAGCAGAGGTCAGGGACAGTGTGGGCACAGGGCTGCCCCAGTGCCAGGATGCTCAGCCCAGGCTGGGGGTGCCCTGGCACAGACCCACCTGCCCCCCTGCAGCTGCCGGGGCTCCCCCTCGCCCCCTCGCCGGGGGCTGTGCTGGAGCTGGAAGTGGGGCTCCTTCTCCTTCAGGGCCTTCAGGTATGGCAGCAGTGGCTCAAAGATTGTCCCATCGTGCCACCGCCAGCGCAGCAGGCGGAAGGTGAGCGGCTGGCCCTGCAGCCTCTGCAGCACGGCCCCAGCCTGGAGGGAGGAAGAAGCAGAGGGGAGCAGGGGGCAGAAGGGGGGACAGCCCAGCCCTCTGTCCCCACCCACCTGCCCGGGGGAGGCGTTTCTCAGCGAGCAGCCGTTGATCTCGTCGAGGATGTCACCGGCCAGCACCACCTCGTCCACCTCTGCCTGGCTCTCGGGGAGCACCTTGGTGACAAAGACTCGGCCATCCACGTACCTGGGGGTGCAGCCGAGCCTCAACTCAGCCCTAGAGACCCTGCCTGGCTCCCCTTTTGTACCATCCATGACATTTCATCCATACACTGAATGCAGGGAAAAGCCACCCCATGGACAGCAGATACTGGCAATGCTGAGCTGATGGGGAGAAAAGCACCTGAGACAGCCCCAATGCTCTCAGCAGGATATTTATTTCCCTTTTTGGGGCATTTACAGTGCTGTGGTGACTAGATCCCTCTGGAGAGTGGAGAGAAGGATCAAGAGTTCCTACCTGAGCACCATCCCCAGTGCTCGGCACGGGACTGTCTCGTAAGTACTGCACACCTGAAAGACAGTGGATGGTGACAGTGGCCTTGGCAACGGCCGTGGGACATCCAAGGGACCCCATGCCCTGGATAATTTCTGGCACTGATGCCAATCCAGGCTTTGGGAGCCCAGGGAGAAGCAAGTCCCAGTGGCCCAGGCTGAGCTGGGACCATCAGTGGCTGCTTGTCTCTGTCCTCTCTCAGGATTCCGCCGTGCCCGGACCCTGAAGGGACAAAGCAGCTCTATGGATGGGATGGCAAAGCAACAGCAAACCCTTAACTGATCAAAGAGCCCTCCTGGCTCACCCCACATGTCCCCACACGGCCGGGGGACGCAGCTGCCCCTCCCCAGAGGCGCTGCTGTTTGCAGCAGCACTTACTGTCACATCACATTAGCTGGGGCTCTGTGACACAGCCAGCTCAGCCGGGGGCACTGGCTGCCAAAAATGCCCCAAAGCCAGCGGGATCCCAGGCTCTGCAGCAGCACCACGGCTCAGTGCATGCCTTGACCAGTCCCAAAGCCGCCTCGAGCCTTTTGGGGATTCTTTTGGGTTTAAAAGGTGGTGGAGGGATGCTCTTCATCGTTAAAAGACATGAAGGCGTCCCTGCTGCTCTCAATAACACACTGATGTTTCACCGAGCAAACCAAGAGTGAAACCAACTGATGCGTAATCTGTGTCAGCCCAGGGAAATGGGGATTTTTTTGGCAAGAAATCAGGGAAGAGAGCATGGGAAAACTTCACTTATATCAGCGATTTAGGCCTGGGTACTTCTCTTGCTTGGTTTTACTCCCGGGAATGCCGGGATCTGCTCCTGGTGACGGCACAGGTACCTGGCAGGATCCAACCTCCATAGCACAGGCAGCTCTGCTCGGCCTGGTGAGCCTGAGCCAATTCACCCTGGGGTGTGTGGCAATCCCTCCCCACCAAACCGTTCCTTATCCTCCTCATTTGACTTTTCAGGGAGGGCCAGGTGGCGGAAGGACGGCTCCCGGGGGCGATGGGCTCTTACCGGCAGCAGCCAGCTCTCGTCCAAGAAGCTGCAATTCTGCAAACAAAGGAGTGTCAGCGCCATCAGTCCCGACAAGGAAGGGGCCAGGGCCCCACGTTGGCAGCCCTGTGCTGGTCACCACCCCGCTGATTCACCACTGCACCTGCAGGTCCAGGGAGAAATCTATCTCTGTCAGCACCAGCAGCAGCGAGAGGAAAGGCTCTGCAGAGGGATGGGGATGGAGAGAGGCAGTGTCACCGCCGGGTTCCTGGCAGCCACAGCCTCACAGGGCACGGCAGAGGACAGAATAAAGCCATTTGCAGTGTAATGAGTCCTGGGAGCGAGGCCTTGAGAGCATCCCAGCACCAGCTGGAGGCTCATCCCAGGCTCCCGCCACCAGCACAGGTGCAGCTTGGTACCTTTTTTCCCAAAATTCAGACTAAGACTTGCAGCAAATGCTGCTATTTCTCCCCTTAGAAGCACAGCAAATCTGCCCAGGCTCTCCTACACAAGCCTCGCAATCACACTGCCAGGTCAGCAATCTGCTCATGCACCAGCAGCCCAGGTGATTTATAAACCATTGATGTACAGGTTTAACATGGGGTTATTTATCATAATCAAAAGATTAAAGGCTTCCACCCTGGCCTGCCCCCCCAAGGAGCCTGGCTGTGGATGGATGGAGTGCTGCAGCCTGTCAAGGCAATGTAAAGGCCATTTAAACCCCCGAGCCACCCTTCAGCCCAGGCCGATCCAACACGGCCTCCCCTCAAAGCCAGACTGGGTCTGCTTAAGCCAGAATCCTTGGTACAAAGGAAGAACATGGAAGATACTTCAGAAGAAATTTCCCTATCCCATGCTACTAAAGCCAGCCTTGGACTCAAATCATGCTTAAATATTTACACGTTTGTTTGGGTTTTTTTTTCCCATGACTGCAGCAATGTATTTAGATTCCAGCGCCAAGTTTGGATTAGAAAAACCACAGTGGACTCTTCCCCCTCCCCTGCAGCAGTGCAGTGCCATAACACAGGCTGCATCCTGCCTCGGGTGAGCCACCATCTTACCCCGGAGATCTTCACTGCCGAGGATGGAGCTCCCTGGATCATAGAACTGAAACCCAGTGAAACAGCACAGGTTACGCCTCCCTTTCGCAGCCCACCGCCCGTGGGTAGCATCTCCCCCCCCGTGCACACCTCCAGGAGTCGGGGGCTCTGTGCCAGCTCCCCCACGGCCACCGCCAGCGCCTTCCCTTGCAGGGCCAAGCGCAGAAAGTACCGCCCCCGGCCCTGCGCCGTCCGCGTCCGCTCACAGCCCCCGGCCCTCCGGATGCTGCTGGACAGAGGGCTCGGCCTGTTCGGGGAGAGGGGAACCAGCTTCGGCAGCACACCGGAGCGTCCTCCCCGCACCTGGGGTCTTTGGGACGAGCATGTCGCCACAGACGCCACCGCAGCTCAGATTTTCGCCCCAGTCCAGCTCGGGGACGCTCACCGGCCGCTGGTGCCCGCGGGGAGCTGCTCCAGCCAGTGCCAGTAATCCCGCCTGCGGAAGCCCCAGGCCGGCTCTGCGGGAGAAAGGGAGGGCGAGACCCCTCGCCGCGGGCCCGGGGACGCTGTCACCGCCCGCCTGGGCACGAAGGGTCACTCACGTCGGAGCCCTTTGCGCAGGATGCTCTCCAGCAGCTGGCAGAGGGACACGAGGTGCGGCGAGCTGTCCGTGCAGGGGCCGCCGCCCTCCCGCAGCCGCAGCACCCCTCCTGCGGGGAGGGAGAGCGCAGCCGGGGAAAGGGGAGCGGGCAGCGGGGGCACAGCTCTGCACGGCTGTGACACCCCGGCACGGCACGGCCCGACCCTCCCCGGCTACTCGGGTAGACTCCCTCAAAGCCAAGGCCGGGCTGCGGACCGGCCCGGGGAGCCCCAGCGCGGCCCCGCCGTCGGTCCGGTCAGACCGGTACCGGCCAAGCGCCGCCAGGAGCAGCTCGCACAGGTGCCGGGGGCCCACGCTCACCTTTAAGGGCGCTGAGCAGCGGCTCCTTCCTGGCCATGGGCTCGTCGTCCCCCAGGGCCAGGCGGTCCCGCGACCGGTGGCTGGATGGGAACCAGGAACCGGGAACAGGGAACCGGGAATGGGGAACGGGGAACCGGCTCCGCCCCAGGAGCGGAGCGGAGCAGCCCGGCCCCACGGGCGGGGGGAGCCTCTCACACACACACAGGTGTGTGTACTTAAACTGAAAGCACAGACGCTGGTGTACATAGGTGCAACACGGTGACATGTATACCTATTGATCTGTACAGATGTATAAATTCCAAACATTGCATAGGCAGAACCCGCATACAGGAGACACATGTTCAAAACAAACACGTATTTATCTCTAGGTGTATTAGGACAGGCTTTGGGATATGGATATATGTGTTATAAACCTTCGGTGCCGGCCCCGCCGCAGGTACACACGGGGTGTGTGTGGGCGAGCGCTCGCCCGGTCCGCAGGGATGCGCACCAGCAGCGATTCCCAGGACGGTGGGAAGAGGCGGTGCGGGGCTCCCGGGGGCGGTGCGGGACCCATCAGGGGCGGTGCGGGACCCATCAGGGGCGGTTCGGCGTGCTCGTGGGCGGTGCGGGGCGCTCGGGGGCGGTGCGGGGCGATCGGTGGCCGTTTGGCGTGCTCNCTGGCGGCCGCTCGCCGGGAGCACGAAGCGGCTTTCGGGGCTGCGGCGGTGCTGGCGGCCTGGGCCCCCGGCCGGGTCAACCTCATCGGGGAGCACACCGACTACAACGACGGCTTCGTGCTGCCCATGGTAAGGGCCGTGCTCTGCCGCCCCGGGCTCTCGCCGTGTCACCCTTCCGGGTGCTCCTGGCAGCCACCGGGGGTCCTGGGCCACCGCCTTCCCACCCTCGTCCCGGGATGTCCCCTCCAGGATACCCCAGCCAGGGCCCTGAGGGATCCCCCGGGATCCCCTGCCCAGGACCGCGGGGTTCGGAGCCGGACCTGCTGCAGCCCCCCCTGCAGACCAGCTCCTCTCTCGCCTCTCGGGGCTGTGATTCTCTTCCCAGCCACCTCTCCGAGAGGCTGAAGCCTTTTTTCTGCAGCCCCTCAAACAACTTCCCGTTCCCAGAGAGCGATGTTTTGGTGGCAGAGATGGTTCAGAACAGCAGGAGCTTCCTGCTCCTTCCGAGCCCCTTTGGCTCAGCGGCAAAGTCCCCACTCAGTCCTAAATCAAACCTACAGCTAATTACTGAGGCCGAGGAGCGTGGGAGCAGGTCAGCTGAATTCCCTGGCAGGCAAGGAAACTTCCCGAAGCCTCTCCCATTCTTGATGTGCTTACCACTCCCCTGGAGCCCAACAAGCAGCACCCGGCACCGAGCTGGGGGGTGAGGCACAACATTTGGTGGGAAGACTGACCCTGTGGGTCAGTAAATAGGCAGGAAATTCTATTCTGTGCCAAGCCAGAGTGGGCAGTGAGGGCTCTGGGACGTTGAAGAGAACACTTGGATGCTCCAGCTGTGGGCTGAAGCAGCCACATCTGTCACCTGCCACCCTTGAGGATGCTCCAAGGGGTGCTGCAGGGTCTGAGCCCACCTTCCCCACCCCCAGGCCCTGCAGCTGGGAACGGTGCTGGTGGGATCCCCCACGCAGGATGAGACCATCTCCATCGTCACCACCTCGGCAGAGGCGGATGAGCCCCACAGGGTGCAGTTCCAGGCTCCCCGTCCCGGCAGCTCCCTGAGCCCGGGGCTGCCTCACTGGGCCAACTACGTCAAGGGCGTCATCCAGCACTACCGGGGTAAGGCCTGGGCTGGGGGGTGGGTCAGAGCCCCCCTGCAGGGAACTGGTGTTCAGATCCAGCTTGGGGGCTCTTCTAGTGTCTGTGTAATCCTGCAGCTCTGCCAGGACCAGGCTCCAGCAAACTCAGTCTCAGCTCCAAAGGTCCCTGTGCTTGGGGGGCTGCAGGGTCACACTCTGCTGTGGGTCACCCTGTGTTCTGAAATGTTGTACAGGGGCTCCTTGTGTCATTCCCTGTGAGCTGTGGGGCACACGCAGCCCTGCAGGGGCTCATGGCCCCCCTCCTCCCTTCTCTTCCTGCAGGTGGTCCCGTGCCAGGCTTCAGCGCTGTCATGGCCAGTGACATCCCCCTGGGTGGGGGCCTCTCCAGCTCGGCTGCTCTGGAGGTGGCTGTGTACACCTTCCTGCAGCAGCTCTGCCCTGGTAAGGCAGCAGCCTGTCCTGGGGCTGGCATCTGCTTCCAAGTGGGAGCTGGGAGGATGGGGGTGCCCTTAGGAAAACGCTGCTGTGAGTGGGTCACAGCTCCCCAGCTGGCACTGCCCTGCCTGTGTGGCTCCTCTGGCTCATCCAGCCTGACCTGCCCAGACCTTTAAAATGCATGGACCACTCTTGGGGCTGGCCAGGGGGATGAGAGGAGTTTCCCTTGGGAGCATCCTCTCCCCACCCTAATGGCCCCAAAAATGAAGATACCTGAAACACCAGTGTCCATTATCACATCCAGCTGGATCTGGGGCCCAGGCTGCCATAGATGCCGTGCAGTGGTGCAGGAGCAAGCACCTGCAGCTGCAAAACCCCATTCTGTGGGAAAACAACCCTTTACCTCCATGTTTGCTTCCCCTGCCCCCAGGCAAGGGAAAAAGTTGCAGGAGCTGCTAACCTGTGTGTCTCTGCTGTGGCACAGACGATGGGGATTTGGTAGCCAAGGCCCTGACGTGCCAGAAGGCGGAGCACACGTTTGCTGGGATGCCCTGCGGGATCATGGACCAGTTCATCTCCGTGATGGGCCAGGAGGGCCACGCGCTGCTCATCGACTGCAGGTCAGGGTTGAGCTGGAACTGGCCAGCTGAGCTCACTGTGCTGTGCCCACCTCCGCGAGCAGCTGGGCTGAGCTGGCCCTGTGGCCATGAACTGAGGGCAGGAGTGCAGGGAGAGGTTAAACCTTGAACCCAGCCCAAAACCTCGTCATGGGGCGGGGCAGCCTGCACTTTAATTCCTCCTGGTCTTGATTGCTCCTCTTGCAGCCTTTCTGCTGCTTGCCTGGGCTGTCTTTCCTGCGGTCGTTAGGCTCTATTATGGAACTAATAATTGGGAGGGAGTGAAACGCTAGAGTGAAATCCCAAACCACCTGGACTTTGCTTCTGTAGCTCATGATCTGCCTGCCACGTGGCCTCACTCAGGTGTCTGAGATGGGGGCGGGCACATGGCTGAGCTGTCCCCGCAGGTCCCTGGAGACCGTGCTTGTCCCTCTGAGCGATGCCAGCCTGGCCGTGCTCATCACCAACTCCAACGTGCGGCACTCGCTGACGGGCAGCGAGTACCCGACCCGCCGGCGGCAGTGCGAGGAGGCGGCAGCGGCTCTGGGCAAGGCCAGCCTGAGGGACGCCACCCTGGCCGAGCTGGAAGGTGGGGACAGCCCCTCCTCATCTCCGGTCACTCCCTGGGGCACCAAGAGCTTGGCTGGGACCCGGGGCGGGCGGGCGCACCCCCGGTGATGGGAGCGTGGGGCGGGCAGAGAAGCTTTGGCACAGGATGGCTGCAGGACGCAGCCCTGTAGCACCCTGCAGGCTGCGAGGCTTTGCTGCAGCGACACAAATGTGTCTGCAGAGGCCAGGAGCCGGCTGGGGGATGAGGTGTTCCGGCGGGCCAGGCACGTCATCGGTGAGATAGCCCGGACAGCCGAGGCAGCACAGGTGCTGCAGCACAAGGACTACAGAACCTTCGGGAGGCTGATGGTGGAGAGCCACAACTCCCTCAGGTGAGGATGGCCCAGGGTGCTGCCAGTCCTTCTAGGCAGAGCTGGGCCAGGATCTGCAGCGCCCGGCATTGCTGCCGCGGCCGTGGGACGCAGGCTGGAGCTGCAGGGGTGCAGGGGTTGTGCCCGGGGTGCAGGACAGGGCAGAGCACGGCTCTCCTCTCTCCAGGGATGACTATGAGGTGAGCTGCCCGGAGCTGGACGAGCTGGTGACAGCAGCCCTGGAAGTCGATGGGGTTTATGGCAGCAGGATGACCGGGGGAGGCTTCGGGGGCTGCACGGTGACACTGCTGGAAGCTGGGGCTGCAGACAGAGCCCAGCAGCACATCCAGGTACGTGGCAGAAAAGCCCCAGGAGACTGACTGAAAGATCCCAAGGGAACACTCAGGGACAGCACAGCACAGGGACACTGTTGAACTGTCACTCCTGAGCCATTTGGGCTTGGTGGAGCCCATCTGTGGCTGTGCAGGGGTAGCCCTGAGGCTGTTGATGCCACCAAGCTTTTGTAGGCAGCTCAGAATTGTGCCAGTCACAGAGCCCTGCCCCAGGACCTCATTGAATTGAGAAAAGGAGTGAAAAGGTGCTGGGGGAGCTTCAGGAAGGCCAAATCCATCTACAGAAAAGTGATCTGAGCTGATCTTGGGTACTCCTGAGCTGAATGCTGGCAGTTATAGCCTGGGAAAGATCTCAGGCTAGATCAGGTGTCTCAGGACACCAGATCACTGGTGCCATCACCAGTGTTCCCTAACTCAGCACCTTGGCATGCACAGGTGGCTGGAAATGCCAGCAGAATGGGGGTGCCAGGACATGGGGCCTCTGAACAAGGCACAGCATCATTTTGCTGCTCTATGAGATCATGGAAAACCCTGAAAATAGCTGGTGGAGGGGAAAGAGGGGGCAGAGGAGGGTCTGAAATGAGGAGAGATCGAAAGGGCTCTGGCCTCTGACAGAGGTGGGAGAGAGGAAACATGACCAAGAGTTACAGTACAGTGAAGAGTGGAGGTAGACTGAGTGTGGAACTGACCAGCAGGGCCTTTCCCCCCAGCTCTGGCATCCCCTAGCCCCAGAACCCCAGCCTTGACTGCTCCTCTTGTTTTTCAGGAGAAATACAGTGGCACAGCCACCTTCTACCTCACCAAGCCCTCAGGAGGGGCAAAGGCTCTGCCCCTGTAGAGGAGTGACCACCCCCCCTGGGAACCTTGGGCTGGCATTGCCTCCCTCCCCAAGGCTTTCCCAAGGGGATCACTTTGTCCATCTGCATTATTTGCCTAATAAAAGCAAAACATTTGCACAGTTGTTCTGTACCCACGTGAGCCAAAATCACTTAGGACTGTTCCTCAGGGGATACTGGTTTAAAACTCCAGTTTGCACTGGTGTAAGGAGCCCTTACCAGAGCTGTGCAGTGCAGCAGAGCTGCAGCCACAGGAGGGGAGGGCAGGACAGGAGCAGCAGGCTCTGACACGTGGCAGAAGTTCCTGTTTGGGAATCTGCCTCTGGCCCCTGCTCTGCATCTGCTGCAGATGGAGGATAAGGAGGGGGGGAAGGATTTTTTTAGTTTACTTTTAGAAAAACTCCAACAATAAAGAGGCAGAATATAGAGAAAGTATTTATTGAGTGCAAGAGGAAGCCATCTGATTAAAGACCTGCTCTGGATCCAGCTTGGAAAGGCTGAAACAGCACCAGCTCCAACAACCAGATGAAATTAAAAGAGACAGGCCTGGGTTAGTGCAGGTGCATGAGGAAGGCCTGACTCCCTGGAGAGCAGCTGATGGGCCATGCTCTGCCCTTGGAGAACAGGATCATCTTTGGTTAAAATGATCTAAACTAGGAAACTCCCAGTTGAGGCAGTTCTTAGTGTCTGACCCTGGAGCACAAAGCCCAGGGAAGGGGTCACAGAGTCCTTGAATGGGAGGAGAGAAAATCCCAACCCCAGGCAAGAAGGGAGCAGGGAGGGAGGCAGCCTCATGCCCCTGGCACTTGCTCAGGAGAAATAAATGCTTCTTGAAGGCACAGTAAAACCTCAGGGTTGGTGAAGGATCCCTTGAGCCAAGTTCAAATCTGACCCAGCTCCATCTGCAGTCATGGAGACTCCTGTGGACTTGATTCACCCACATCCATCTTTGGTTGAAAGATGTACAGCCCTTCCCCCAGTGAAATAAAAAGCCTGGAGAGGAGAGGGAACTGTTGGTGGTGAGCTCTTCTTCAGAGTCCAAAAGAAAAAAGGAAATAAAAAAAAATAAAAAAAAAGAAAACCACAAAAAAAAGGTGCCAAGGTTCATTGTGAGATCAAAGCAGGCTGGTGATGCTGCCAGGGGCCCAGGCAGCTGCTGCTTTGGTTGGAAGCTCTAACCCAGAGCAGTGGCAGCTGCTGCTCCAGGCAGGCTCCTTGCCTGCTCCCATGCAGTTGGAACATGCTGGGGAAACCTTGCACTGCTCTGCAGGACAGGGAGTCTGTTTGTTTTCCCTGGCAGAGGATCCTGCCCAGCACTGGGACATGAAACCCAGCAGGGTCTCAGCTCAGCCCAGCCCTGTGTGAGGGGGCTGAAGGAGTCTCAGACTTGTTCAGGATGATGGGAGTGCCTGTTGTTCCCAGGCTTGCTCTTCCTTTGTGTTTACTGATGGATCACAGGTCCCTTTATGGATGTTGCTGCTGGGCAAAAAGTCTTTTAAAAGATACCAAACATCCTCTGCCCCAAAATCTCACTCTCTCCCCCATCAGCTGTGTGAGGAATCCCAGCACAGCTCCCATCCCTCACCTCCAGGAAGCTCCCAGCCCTCCTGTGTCCAAGTGCTCCAGCTGGGAGATGTTCTGCAGTGAGTGGATCTGGCCCCTTGGAGCCTTCTACTGGAGCCTCTGGTGCTGAAGGATACAAGGTCCAAGGCAGAGCCCACCAGCCTCATCACAGGGTTCAAGTGGCCTTTGGATCAAGTCCTTAACTCATTTCTTCCAGTTATTAATGTTTCCCAGCAGCCACAATCCCAGTGTAGCCTCCACATTCAGCACAGCTCTCATCCACCTCCATTTTTTTTATAAAATAATAAAATACATTTATATATATTTATATATATACTATGAAAACTGTACAACATTGTATGCAAAAAAAAAAAAAAAGCATCAGAGGCCATCAAGTAACACAACAGAAATGAAAGGTTATTCTTTGCTATCATGGTACCAAATGTCAACAGCAAAGGACAGATGCAAATAGGTGCAATAAGAAAGCACAGGTTACCCCAAAACCCTGCCTTGCAGCTCTCATAAAAACCCCCATACTGAACAAAACAACTCAGGCGAGTTGCCAGAGAGCCTGGAGCAAAAATGGAAATGGTGACCCTCTATAAATCATGATTTTGATATGTGAGATCCTCTCAAAACCGAGGACCTGACAATAAAATTATTCCATTCCATTTACCTGGGGAGGCTGAAGCCATGGAGACACCCCAATTTCTGCCCTGAAGGATGAGCTTAGACACCCAGCTGTGCCAGGGCTCTGAGTGTGCTGGGCTCCACAGGAGAAGTCCAGAGCCTGGAGTGCCACAGAGGGTCTGTGCCCAGGCACCACCTGGATGAAGCACCCTTGGGTCATTCCATAAGATCCAGGCACGTGATCCCAAAAGTCCTGCTGGTGCTGGGCCTGCCCTGCTCAGGCCTCGTAGAACTGCCTCTCCACCTGCTGGGTGAGGGTCCCGCTGGCCATCACCGTGTGGCTCACAAACTCCTGGGTCAGGGTGCTGCTGGAGTTCTCCACGCGCTGGGTGCTCACCAGCATCCCATCTGCAAGGGGAAGGCACCAAGTGTGGGGTCACAGGGAACAGGGTCTGCTCTGCCCTGCCACTCCAGGCAGTTTGTTTTCCATCATGGGAAGTGGTGTTTAAGGACCTCTCCACACCAAGTGATCCAGTGTTCTGCTGTGTCAGTCAAGAGGATGGATCTCCTGACAGCTCCCAAACTCTTTGTGCTGCAGCACGAACCCATGAGCTCAAGTGGGGTGGCACGGGACAACTACATGGATTTGAATAAAGATGATTGTCCCTCTGCTCTGTTTCTGTCTGCTCTGAAGAGATTGAACCTTGCAGGAAGAGCTGTGATTTGGTCCCTAATGATAGTGCTGGAGGACTCTCAAATACAGAGGACAAAATACAAATTCCCTCCAGGACCAGGCAGCACGTGTGGAAATGACTGCAGCTCTCCCTGGGGCAAAGCAGGGACACAGTGTAGGAAAAGGGCTGACCCTCTTCAATCCCACCTGATGGACCCTCCTCCCCTGCCTTTGGAACCTGAGGTAAAAGCAGCCTCAGACCTTTGGACAAACAGAATTACCCTTTGTTTTCTGAGGGTTGCAAAGCAGCAATGAGCCCCTACCTGTGAAGTGGGGATCCAGAGAGGAATGGCTGATGCTGGTTTTGGTGGTGTATTCAGTGGGGAATTTGTAAACTTCTCTCATGTACTGCTGTCCTCCAAACTGGGAGAAAACACCTGGGGAGAAGGAAAAGAAATAACAGTCAAAAAATAACAAAGAGCTTCCAAATCCTCAACGCTGCACAGTGAGCACCAGCAAGCTCAGGAATCTTCCCTTGCTGAAATCAGAGCCAGGTTCAGGAGGAACTGGGAGGACTGGGAAGGTCTCACACTGGGCAGTAAGAAGCTGCCTCCAGATATTTATACAAACAGGCAGAAGTTTCACCACAAGTTAAACACTGGCAGGTGTTCCCTCATTTAATGCACCAGGACTCGGACAGTGCCCACCAGGCATTGCCTGCCCTCATGGAAAACTGTCTCCATGTCTTTCATGGAGCATGGAGTCACCACAGAGCTGGAAAGTGACTGCAGTTGTGTTCCTTGCTCTGAGAGGTTTCTCTTTGCACCTCCACAAAGACAAGGGTACTGTACCTCTGTCCTGAGATTCAATGGTGATGAGGCCTTCTCGCTCTGGCCCGAAGCCTTGGGTGGTGTTGGCTTGCACTTTGAACTTGTATGGGACATTCTCACTCAAGTGGGGCACAGTCAGGGTGGTTTCCAGGTTGTCTCCTTCAACATAGATTGTCCTGGGTTCCCCTAATCCACAGAGACACGGAGTGGTGAAGACAGACCAGAGTGATGGTCCCTCCAAACACACTCCCCCTCAACCCTGCTGCCTCGGCTGTCCCTGAGCTTTACAACCCACAGGCTGTAGGATTGCACCCACTTCTACTAAGGGTTAAAACAACCCCATTTCACTGCAGTGGGGAACCTCAACAACCAGCCTCCATGGGGTTTTGGCTGAGCTCCTTCCTCTTCCCACCACATTTGTTAGACCAGACCATGCAATGGCACAACGTGTCAGGAGCCAGCAGCTCCCAGGCCTGGAATCAGCCCCATGTCCCCACTTTGTCTGCACTGATGTAAGCAAACAAACTCTTTTACTAGTCCCAGCCAAAATGCAGCAGATTGCTGCCTTAGCTGGAGGTGTCTGGTGCTCCACAAAAGGGCCCTGTTCTGCCTCAGCCTGATACTGTACCTCCTCCATGCAGCATCTCACAGGTGATCCTGTAGCCCAGGATGGGCCCGTTGGGCTCACGGGGTCTCTCCCAGCTGAGGTGCAGAGAATCTGGGCTGAGGGCAGTGAAAACCAGTGGTCCAGGGGCACAGGGGGTGCTCAGGGTGAAGGGGGTACCTGCAGGGGCACAGGGGACGCGTCAGAATCACAGCAAAGGGAGCCTGGGAGGGATCTGCACAGAGCATTTATGGAATGAGCTGGAAGGGCTCAGCTTCCTGGACAACGAGTGTGAAGTGAATGTATGGGGAAGAAGGTCCTGCTCCAAAATGAGAGGAAGGAAAGGAGAGGTGAGGATATGGCAAGGGGAGATAAAACAGCCAGGCCAGCACTGCAGAGAGCAGCACAGACATCAGTGCCACCCTTCTGTCCCCAGCACCTCACCTGGCACGGGACTGAGCGGGCTCTGCGGGTCCACCTGGGACTCGATGGTGATGACTCCCTCCCTCTCAGGGCCCCAGCCCTCCTCGCTCTGTGCCTTCACCTTGAAGATGTAGGAGTGGTTGGGCAGCAGGTCCTCCACCACCACTGAATTCTGGCTGGGGTTGGGGATGGTGATCCTGTGCACCTCTCCTGGGACACACAGGGAAGAGGACGTCAACATCACGTTGCAGGCACAAAGACAGAGCTGCAACTTTCACCTAAACTCTGTTTCAAACAAACTGCCTGCAAAAGGCATCCAGGGTCCCTCCCCAACCACCTGCATCACACCTTGCCACCAACAATGGGTAGTGCAGGACAAGATGTCTTTCCAAAAGAGGCTTTGACAAAAAACAGCTTCTTGAAAACTCAAGGAGTTTCAGACAAAATAATTACATTTTCACTAATACTGCCCTGAGATTTATGTAAAAATAAGATATTTTCATTTCAACCCTTCTTCCAAGTCCCATGTGTTGAAAAAAATTGATGTAAGATGTTTGTGCTGATGGAGAGAATCAGTCAAAGGGTTTTTTTTTTTTTTGGAGGAGAGATGATTCTACAAGCAACTCCAGGAACTGTTCTCCCTTTAGGAGAAACAGGGAATGAAAGCTGAAAGCTGTGAGGTAGCTGCAACATTTCCTCAAAAAAAAAAAAAAAAAAAGGCTGCACAAGGAGCAGATTTAGGACCCTGAATCCCAGAGTGGTTGAGGCTGGAAGGCACTATTGATGCAGGTGACCCCCAAACGGAGAGTTATTAGCATTGACTCTATGATCAGAAGGTTGAATAATGGCTTTATTAAGCTATACTATATGATATTACATACTACACTAATTCTATACTATATCATACTATATCATACTAAAAGAAAACCCATGACTGTTCCTAGTCAGTCCCGACACAGCTTTGACCTAACTGGCTAATTACTCAAAACAACCTCCACTGGTGTCTAATTAACAAATCACTTTTGGTAAACAATCTCTATAACACATTTCACATGTGCTAAACTACAAGAGCAGTGAATAGAGATAAGAATTGTTTTCTCTTTGTCTGAGCTTTATCACAGACTTTTAGCTTCCTAGGAGAAATCCTGGGAGAGAGAATTATGTCTCTCTCTGTTCAAAGGTACATGAATACTACAAGGCACCTCTGGAGACCATCCACTCCAACCCCCTGGCTCAGAGCAGGGTCATCCAGAGCCAGAAGCCCCAGAGCAGACTCTCCACCACTGGAAACTCCCACGGAGCCCCAGGGGTGTTACTGACCTCCGTTGAGGAGCTGGTACTGCACGCTGTAGCCCTGCACCTCCTTCTCGCAGCGCGGCTCCTGCCAGCTCACCTTGAGGGACGTGGGGCCCAGGGCAGAGAACACCAGGCGGGTGGGGGTGTCAGGGATGCCCAGAGGCTTCCTGGAGTCTGAGGCAGAAAGGCAACATCAGGCTGGAGATTTTGAGGATGGGGGCTAAAGGGGCTGGGGGAGAGTAGGGGGTGGCACAGGAAAACGTGGGATGGTCCTGATGGTTTGGGGAGGACGTGGTGAGATGGCATCTCTGCAAGCTGACCTGTCATGAGGGGGGACTGGCTGGCTCTGCACAGCCACAGGGATGTCCCACAGTGCCAAGCTTGGGTGGGACAAGTTAACGTAAGCTTCATGCCCCTGTGGCAGAGAGCCCAGAGAAGGGGCCTGGTGCTGGCTGTGACCTTCCTCACCCCTAAGCACCCTGTCCAGTCTGCCAGAAGCCTCATTGACTTCATCAGGTGTAGGTCAATTAAGACTGGCCCTAATCTACAGCTAAATCAGCCCTCCAGGCCCTGTTCATGTGGCCTGGGATCACATCTGGGTGCTCCTCAGCTCATCCCACTGGGACACAAGGCTCATGGAGATCACAGCAGCCTCCCTGGTGACACTCAGGGACTGAAGCCCCTCACTGACAAGGAGCTTGCAGAGGGACATCTCACAAGGAGCACACGTTCTCCCCAAGAGCTCTCCAAAGGCCTGTGGAGTAAAACTGAGAACAGGAAGCTCGTTAGAAATGAAGAGAATGGGGACAATGGGTTGATCAGAGCAAGGTGGCAGCAGTGGTGGTGAATGTTAAATCAGTCCAGGTGAGCTGAAACCTGCAATTCACCTGCAAATGGAAAGGTGATGTGATGGAGGTGCAGGCTGGGTCAGAAGGAAGAGCAGCACAGCACACAGCAAGCCATGGAGAGGAGGTTTGGGGTGAGCAGTGGATGGCAGCAGCTCATGGATGGACGGTGGCTGGGCTGTTATGGGATGTGGCTGGGAGGAAACACTGCACAAGCTGTACCTATGTACTTGCACATCCCTGTGGACCCATCAGTCATGATTATAGAGTCCCGACAGCCAATGCTGGGGTAGTAACCCTTCACCTTTGCCCTGCTCCTGAAACCCACGTCCCGGGGCCGGAGCAGTGTCCTCCCAGCATCTTCATGGATGGGAGGGAGGAGTGTCCCTGGGTAATCTACAGAAGTGGTGCAAGAAGAAAGAGAAAAACACCATGAAGATTTCAGAGCAGGTTCAGCCCAGGCTCCTGCACAGGTGACTTTTTAAGGCTCAGGTTTGAAGAATCTTTAAACCACCTTCTGTCAGCACCAGCTGACTGACACATGTGGTGCTGAAAGGCAACCACACTGCTGGATAGAGTGAGGAGAAGAGACACGTGCTCTCCCTGGAGTGCTTCATGGTGGGAGGATGAGGATGGAGCTCCCTGCCTGGGAGGGGTGGGAAGCCTTTCCAAACCAGGGTGGAAGCAGAGAGGCCTTAGCAAAGCACCAAGACACCAGTAGTGGGGGCATGACCTCCTAGACATGCAGTTCATTGGTCACCTCAGCTGTGAGCACAGTCCTTACCCCACGGGGACTTTAGGGTGCAGGTCCAAAGCCAGTTATGGGGATGGAAGGGAAGGGCAGGTCCCATCCCTGTGGTACTCACCGTGCCCCATCAGCATTGTGGAGTAGTCTCTTGTCAGCGAGGAGCTGCCCATCACCCTGTGCTCCTGGTGCATGTGGGAGCTCAGCTGGTGGTAACTGGTGTTGGCTGTCCTGGTCAGGGTGCCACTGCCACTGCCTGGGTAGGAGAAGTCCACCCGGCCATTCATCAAGTGCTCTGTGGAAGAGGGCACACTGTGAGGAACGTGGCTGTGGACAAAGCTGCTGCTCCACTTTCCATGGGGCGGAAGCAGGAGGCATCATGGTGCCCCCCTGCCTTGGCTGAATCCCAGGTTCAGCCAGTCTGGAAGGTGATTCTGGAATGCTACATCTAGAACAAGCCACAACACCCAACATGAGACGCAGAAACAAAGAGATAAACGAGGACTTCTCCCTACACCAGACACACCCATGGTGCCCAAGGTAACTCCAGACCTCGGCCTTGCTGGGGCACTGCCTTGTGGTTCTCACCACATTCTCTCACATCTCCCCTTAGACGCAAGCACTGGTTTATAATTTCAGATTTTAAAAGAAGGTATAAGAAGGAAAATGGCCATTTATGGAGGAGGTTTCTCCAGATCTCATTCTGGATCCCATCTCGGCTGGATCTGAAAAGCAAACTCCGCTCTGTTGTTCTGGTCCTTGACAAACAAATCCCCATCCCCTCCCAGCAGGCCAGGAGACATCAGCCACCTACAAGAGAGTGATTTTTGTTTAACAGTCCAGCAGATCTGCCCCAGAAGCTCAGGGCACTTAATTAAGGTGAAGAGCTGCCCTTGGAGGTGGCACTTAGCAGGTATCATCTGAGTTTGCTCCTGCCTCGAAGGTCCAGCCTTTGGTAGAAGCAACTTGCTAGCAGGCTCCCAAGTCCGTGCCGAGATGGGGGTTACCTTGACACTCGTGTGAGCAGACACACCAGGACAAGGTTTTGAAGCAGATCACACCAACACGAGGGTGGGCACACAAGGGGGGCAGGGGGCACAGAGCCCATCCGCCGGCCCCTCGGCTCAAAGCAGGACGGGACAGGACACTCGGTGCCGTAACGGAGCCGTCCTTCACCTGCTTGGGGCCGGGGCGTCCCGCTCCTCCTCGCACTGCCAGGAGCCACAGCGCTGTCCTCCTCCTGGAGGAGCCCCTCGGTGTCTGAGGAGAGGCGGCTGCTGCCAGAGAGGCGGGGAATGGTTTCGGGTGGGAGCCTCCAGGTGATGCGGCGAAGGTCCAGGTCCTCTCCCAGCAGCGGCACAAATTTCCACCGGGAGCCTTTTGGGACAACGCAAGCAGTGGTGTTGGCATGGTCTGCAGGGCCACCCACCACCTCCGTGCTGCTTGCTGGGGAGAGGAAGGGACAAGCACCAGTGGGGACGATGCCTGTTCACAGCCTGTGTTCCAAGAGTGAGCTGAGGAGTTCAGGTGGTGCAGCCATCTGGTAGGTGGAGAGTGGTGGGAGCGTGACATGCAGGGGGTTCCTCAACCCCCAGACTGTTCTCCAGCCCTGCGTCCCTCATGACAGAAGGTGAGAGTCAAAGTCCCACCGCACGCCTGTCCCTGCATGAAGAGTCTGCAACAATTGTCCTCTGCTCAGGAGAGGGTTCATCACTCTTTGATGTGCACTCAGGGTGGTTGGACTCCTGATGTTCCCATCACCTCGCTCTCTGAAAAGACCAGGGACTCACTCTTGGGTCCCAGGCCCCAGAGAACCCTCCAGAGAAGGTCCTCCAGACACACCTCATCATTTCACTGATGGCTCATGTCCCAGCACAAGAGCAGGGAGTCAGCCTCATTCAGAAAGCGAAGGGATGGAGGAAGAGAGGCCAGTGCCTTCCCAGCACTGCTGAGTTCCCTCCTCTTGGCTTGGCCTAGATCCTGAGCATCCAAGGGACTCAGAGGTCTGTGCCTTTGCTGGTGCTTGTTTGCTGATGTCTTACGGTCCAGCCAAATGACAACACAAAGGGAAGATGAGCAGGGAGGGTCTCTGCCACCCCACACTGAGATTTCTCTTTGCCCCATGGCTACGACAAGGAGGCACTGGCCTTATTTACACCGTGACCATCTCATGGATGCAGCTACTGAGCTTTGGAAAGGCTGATCACCACCTCCACAATTTGGATCTCCTGAGAGATGGAAAGGAGCAGTGAAGCTCGTTGCTGAAAGCTGCTGTTAAGGAAAATGAATGTTAGAAATGACCTTTTCAAGCTCAGAGACACGAACCTGAATCATCAGAGACACTAGGCCTCTTGCTGCCAGCTGGAGAGCGGAGCACGTCTGTGCTGTACATCAGGTAGCTGTCATAGTCCTCACCTCCCTCTGCATCAATGATGGGGGTATCAGGGATGATGGGGACTGCAGGAGAGGTGGAAAGTGCCATTAGACAAGCAGCAAAAAAAACACACAAGCAACAAAAAACCGCACAATGCTCAGGCTGGCCCTCAGCGTTCCCAGGATGGCTGGAGCAGCAGAGCAAACAGGAGGTGGGGAAGCAGCTGGGATGACAGGGAGCTCTCCCCAGCACTGTTGCTGCCCCTCTGCCCCCTGCCCAGGCTGGCACTCACTGGACATGGGGCGCTGGGGCTGCGTGGCCAGGTTGATGGTGGCTTCTCTCTGGGGCCCCCAGCCCGCGCCGTTCCTGGCCTTCACCGTGTAGCGGTAGGGCTGCGACTCCCGCAGGTTCTCAATCAGCACCACGCGCTTCTTGGAGTCCTCAACCAGCACCTTCTTCACGTGCCCGATGGGTACTGCAAGGCAGGGGCATGCCTGTCACCCTCCAGGCACAGAGGGCCCCACAGCACCCCACACTTTGGTACCTTGGACATGGCCTGGCTCTGGGAAAGAGTGCAGCAGCTCTTTGGGCTGCTCACAACAAGCAGCACCATCTCAGGGTAAATCCCAAACCCAATGCTGAAGTCAACCTACAGGAGAAGTCTTCTGTTTCTGGTATGTCACCAATAACTTCTTGGCACCCCATCCCTTTATCTAGACCTATGAACTGAGTTTTTGGGATGAAAAACAACATTTAACACAATGGAAGTGAATGGGAACAGAGATTTTTGGCATTTGCAGGGTTAAATCCTGACTGGTGATTTTTCTGTGCTCTTTCCGTCAAGAAATGGATGGATGGATGGTCCAAATCCCAGTTCTCAAAAGAAGCATGCCTGGAGCTGTTCTGGCCCTGCTGCTGCTGCTTGGGACCAGCCCAGCCAGCAGGAAGTGTCCTCCAGCCCCTCAGCCTAGCTGGACTGTCCCATCCAAAAACGAGCTCTTACCATTGTCCTCGTTGACAAGCCCATAGCTGACTTCGTAGGCTGTGATCACCCCGTTGGTCTCTGCAGGCTCTCCCCAGCTCAGCTGGGTCACGGTGGGGGACACGATGTTGAAAGCCAAGCGCCCGGGCTCGCTGGGCACTGGGAAGGAAAAAGCAAAGGGTCCCCATGACTGCGAGCCAGGAACCAGGGGATGCCCAGAGTTCCCCAGATCACAGCTGGGTTGCAGTGGGAGACACTCAGTGCCTGACTCCGAGACCACCAGAAGCTCAGGGCTGGAGCCGTGGCCCCAGTGCTGGGTGCACAGGTACAAACTCGCTCCCACGGGGAGGGCAGGAAGGTGTGGGGTCACTCACCCCCCTCCAGTGTGGGGGGCAGGAAGGTGTGGGGTCATTCACCCTCCTCCAGTGTGGGGGGCAGGAAGGTGTGGGGTCACTCACCCCCCTCCAGGGTGGGGGGCCGGAAGGTGTGGGGGGACAGGACGTCGTCCAGTGTGGGGGGCTGGAAGGGGTGGGGGGGCTGGACGGTGTGGGGTCACTCACCCCCCTCCAGTGTGGGGGGCAGGAAGGTGTGGGGTCACTCACCCTCCTCCAATGTGGGGGGCAGGAAGGTGTGGGGTCACTCACCCTCCTCCAGCGTGCGGCACTGGATGATGTCTGAGTAAGTCCCTTCTCCCATAGCGTTGTAGGCACAGACTTGCATCTCATACTCACAGAAGGGGTAAAGGTTTGTCAGCTCTGCTGATGGGGTTTTGACATCAATGAGATGGGCTTCTGACTCAGGGTCTCCCTGGATCCAGTACTTCACCTGGCAAAGCAAGTGCAAGCCATGGTTCCTTCAGAACCTCACATGGTGGGTGAGAAATTCCTTGTCTCTTACTAAATCAGGTCTGGGAATGGTGTTGTGCCATTCCTCTGAAATGGGAGGCCAGGACAGTCTGGACACTTCATGATAAGTGATGGAACTGGAGATGAACCCACCAGGAATCTTTCTTGCATTTCCCTCATCCACCAGCAATGGTCCCTCAAGAATGGAGGGGAACAGAAGGGGTGATCATGCTCCCTGTTTTGGGTGTGTACTTGGACCCCTTCAGTAAATATGTCTGTGTGAAACACCTGCAGGAGGGGACCCACAGCCTTCCCTGGGATCCACTCACCCCTTACCTTGTACCCCAGGGGTTTTCCTGGTGGAGGAAACCAGTTGAAGCTGATTTCCCTGGAGCTGAGGGCACGGGCATCAGGATTAAGTGGTGCACTCAAGCGGCCTTTGGGGGACTGGGGGACCTGAGCCAGGCCAGTCATCGAGGGGACACCATCCACCAGCTCTGCAAACAAGAAAGTTTACATCAGTGCCAGTCCTCCCCCTTGGATGAAAAAGAAGGAAGTGTGCCTCTCTCAGCACTGCCATGCTGTGATAAATACATTATTTATATTATTGACCCACTTGATGACAGTTTTGCTTGTCCAGCCACAGGAACCATCACACACCATTCATGGCAAATCCTTCCTCTCCCTTATTTTTATGGCTTTTCACTCAAATTCCCAAGGAAAAGGAATTAAGAAGGCATTATATTTCCTTTACCGAGGGAGACAATCCATCTTCTTCCCCCCCACTGCCTATTCCCACTCGTGCCTCTAGAGGGGGACCCAAATCTACCAGTTGGAGCTGGAGGAACCTCGCTGCGGCTTTTTTGGGCGAGGATGGAACTCTGTGCACCGCCTCGGCGTGGGCTGGTCTGGGAGGAGGTCCCACAGCCCCCGCAGCCTCTGTCACCGCCCGGCTGCCAGCCCCTACCTGGGTCAGCAATGGTCACCGTGGTCTGGGGGTAGCGGCCAATCTTGGCGCCGTGCTTGGGGTGGAGGAGATCGACAGCAAATTGCTTGAGCTGGCAGCTGTTGAGGAGGGTGTCTATCTCTGTCAGCTCCAGCAAGGGCACCTGCACCTCCTTTCGGGTCTCCCCAGGCTGGAAGACCAGCTCACCCTCCGTGAAGATGTAGTCCTGGGGGAGAGGGAAGAGGGGTGTTCAGGGGGAGGCTGGATGGGGCTCTGAGCAACCTGGTCCTGTGAAAGGTGCTCCTGCCCATGGCAGAGGGTTGGAATGAGATAGTCTGTAAGGTCAGGGGGGCTGTAATGATCAGGGGGTTGGAACAAGATGGTCTATAAGGTCACATCCAACCCAAACTGTTCTATGATTCTATGATTACAGCCTGCAGCATCCATGAGGAGACTCCCAAAGAGCTTCCCCTCATCCCCCAGTCAATCCTCATTTGCCTCCCAGTGCCCACAGCTCCAGGGGCAGCTGGAGCCTCTGCCTCAGGCACAGACATCCTCTCAGATCCACCCTCCCCGAGGCAGCAAGGGATGGAGAAGAAAATTTAGCCTTGTGCTGACATCAAGCCTTGGGTCCCCTCTATCCCAGCCACATGCTGCTAACTCCTCTTCTGCAAGCCCAGGGCTGGCCTTTTCCCAGCCCTACATTCCCCCTCCTTCCTGCCTGCCAAGGCCAGGAGCACCACCCTTACCCTGCCGTTCTTGGCGGTGAGATCCCGGGTCCTGTAGGTGACTTGGGATTTCCCGTTGTCTATGATCTCCCTGAGGACAGGGATCTTGGCCAGCTTGTCAAAGCGGCTGTGGGAATAGGCTGGCTGCAGGAAGGTGATGAGGCTGCTGGCTGGAAAGGGCAGGAGAGAAGGAATGTGTAGAGCAAAAACATGAAGAATCACATCCCAAACAAGTGCCCTCCCTGAGCAGAGTTCCAGTCACACACGGGTGTGAACTGTGCATGAAGTATCATTCCATGGGCTGGAGACTTCCCCACTTCCCATTTGTGCTCCCTGCTCATAACAGCCAGGTGGGAAGCAAGGGAAAAATGCTGGGGACATCAGCACAATAACATCAAAGAGGTTCTGCTTCACACCAGCACTCGGTGAACTGGAGCAGCAGAGGAATGTGGTCAGCCCTTAATCTGTCTTGGAATTGGCATCTAAACTTGTGATGGTCAAATGTTTCTGTCAGCAGGGAAGATGACCCTCTTTACATGCATTAAAGGATGCTCCAGCTTAGACCCAGGTGATTTCAGAAAGGAGTCACCAAGCAAGTCTCTGCTCTGTGACCCAGGGGTGCTCAGACATGAACACTGTGCCCTACAGACCACATCAGACTGGACACAGGACACTCAAACAAACACAAACAGCTCACACAGGACACTCAAACAAACACAAACAGCTCACACAGGACACTCACACACACCTCACACAGTCTCAGCCCCTCACCTTGCTCTTTGATGATGGTGATGTTGACAACCCTGCGCCCAATCTTGGCGATGCCGTTGGGGACCTCGGTGGCCTCCACCTGCAGCTGCTTCTCATCATCATCATCGTCCCTGATGAAGAGTGGGACACGGACGTCCACCAGCTCCACAGCCTCTTGGAACTCCACCATTCCCTGAGCATCTGGGGAAAAGACAAGGGTGAGAGGTGGGAAATAACCCCCTCTACCCAGCCAGGAGCCGGCACCCAGCTCTGCTCCCACTCCCTACCTTGGTCTGAGGTCACAGTGTAATAACCCGGTGCAACCTTCAGGTCATTGAAAGCCTCATGGGAAACGTGTTTTTCCACCACTTTGATGATGTCTGGCTTGGCTGAGTAAGGGGCAGTGAGCACTGTGTCCACAATGGTGTGATCCTGCCTGGGAGTGGGGGAGGGAAAGGCGGGTGAGAGCTGAGACCAGGTGAACTCATCTCACACAGCAGCTGGGGGGCCTGTGAGTGTGTGGGGCACTCAGTCACCCCACACACGTCTGTACAAAGAGGGAGAAGCTGCACCAGAGAGCTACAAATTCCTCTTACCTTTTCCCAGAATTAGGCTGTAACCTGGGGGAATAAAAAAAAAAACAAAAACCAAACCCAAATCAGAGTGACTAACACCTTTGGAGAGCCAAAGTGCTGTGTGAATCACAGCCCTGTGCAGGTCTGAGCTGCAGTACTGCCCTGCGGGTGCTAACCCATCCCACAGAGCCACAGCACAAGTTCCCTCCTGCCCAGCTGCTCTCTCCTGCCCTGGGTTTCCCAATGCAGCAAGGAACGTGCCCACAGGGGAGATCACATCTGGATCAGGCTTTGGGGAGGAGATACCACTCCCTGCTCAGCACTGGCATCCCCATATTCCTCCCAGCTTGCACCAGGCACTCCTAAGTTTGCACCAGGCTGAAACTTTTGAAGCCAGTGGGAATTCTCCCATTGAGCCCCATGCAACCAGGACTTGTTCCTGCTGCTCCAGAGCCAAACTCAGCTGAGATCTCCTCCACAGCTGGGTGGGCTCTGCTCTGCAGCTCTGGGTGGGTGAAGCACCACACCAGGCTTGTCTCACAGACCATGCTCCCACCCAGCATCGCAGATTTCACACCCCAGCCCTCTGGTCCACTCCATCATCAGCAGTGCCCTGGGGGAACCCTGTCCTGCAGGAGTCTCTCCCCCACTGACTCACCTGAACTTGGTCTGCTGGACCTTGTGGCAGCCAGGAATGTGCTTGAAAACCTCGTTCAGCTGCAAGGAGCAAGAGGGACTTTCACAGTGTATCCCTCACTGAACACCATGTGCTCAGTGAGCAGATGCTGCAGCCACAAAACACAGGAGCCCTCTGACCATCCCAGGCCCTCCTCCCTCACCCTCCCACACCAGGTTTCATCCCAGGACACGGCAAGAGGCTGCAAATTGAAGCCAAACAGGAGCTTCAGATCCCATGCCCCAAAGCAAACCCGGAACCTCAGCGAGATGCTTTGCCAATTCTTACAATTGCGACCTTAAAAATTGTACTTTCTCACAAAGGAAGAAATACTGCTCCTTCCTCTCAATAGCTGTGGGTTCCCAGGGAAGGGGCACTGCCCAGCCCCCCGTGTGGCTGTCCCCAAGGCCACCCCGAGCCCCCCTTGTGCCCAGGCTCCTACGTTCTCCTCCACTTCCTTGCGCAGCTGCTCGAACTCCCGCGTGTCCGGTTTCATCAGGTTCTGCGTGAAAAGCCGGGCCAGCCTCAGCGACAGCCCGTAGGGAACTGGAGAGAGAAATTCCCAAATCCAACTCCATCCTTCTCGGTCAGAGAAAGAACCCAGCCAGAAGCTGGAGTGGAGGCACGGGGACACTCACCGAGGTCCTTGGGGTTGGTGGCAGCGGGGGAGGTGAGGCCCTGCTTGTGGACGTTGTTGTGGATCCTCCAGCGGACCGTGTCCCGACCCTTGAGGGAGCCGCTGCGCACCAGCGGCGTGTCCAGGTGGTCGGAGGACATGAGGCTGTGCCGGAGCATGTAGTGGTCCTCCTTGAAGCCAACGGTGCGACCTGCAGAGCCAGGAGAGGGCTCAGAGCCTGGGCACACCGGGACAACGCCAGAGATCCTGTTCTGGGGAGTGTTTGGGGTTTCCACCACACCAAGGGTGTTGGGATGTCAGCAGGGGAGCAGGATGGGGGGAGCACGGGGTGCTCACGGGTGGGGAGAGCACATCTCACCGGCTAAGCATGACAAGGTCAGGGAGAGCCAGCAGTGGGACTCCCTGCAGGACATCCCAGGTGTTGTTTTTTTTTAGCTTTTACAGAGATGGGGTAACTGAGAGGCGTTTGAAAAGATTTTATTCTATTATCAGTCTCGATGAAGGGTGAGACATAAGAGATGTAAAACTCAACGCCATTCTATCAGAAGCTAATTTCTTAGTTATTTCTTAGTTATAACACTTTATAAATGTTTTTCAGCCTATTAACTTTTACCATATAATGTTGTTATTACTTCTAACACCAATCATATTTTTACCCCATGTAATTTTGCTACAACGTATCTTTCACAGTTCTAATTTTCAAAAATATTTAGTCTTTTTATAAAGCCATATTTTGAAACTTATTTCTAGTCTCTCTCTGAACAATGCCATCTCTATTCCATAGCCTTCCTAACTCAACACCCCTTATCTCAGTGTTTGCATACAGATACACAATATACAGATATATTGTGAAAATCCTTTACAAATCCATTTCTCACACCAAGGTGTGGAGCAGGGAAGAAGAGTGGACCAGCAGCTCTGGGACTCCTTGTCTCAGGCTCTCTGCTAGAAGCCTTCTCCCTGATCCACCTCTCCAGCTCAGAGAGGAGGGATGCTCACCCAGCACACCCCCAAACCCAGGAAGGCAGCACCCCAGAGCCCTCCCCCAGGACCAGGGGCTGGTACCTCGTGCACAGCAGGGCAGCAGGGCCAGGCAAGCCTAGAAAACAAAGGGCCAGAGACACAATCACTTTGTGGCCAAGGACAAAACCCCTCCAAGTCTCCCTCAGGGAGGATCCACATCAGCAGGGATGTGTGGGCAGTGGGTGAAGGGGCTCTCAAGCTGATTTTACATAGATGGGGGAAATCTGGCTAAAATTTCACCAGCAGCTCATGTTGGCAACAGCAGAGGGTTGACTACCACAGGGACATCCCCTACAAATCTGGCCATGCTGGAGGCTGGGTGAATTCTGGAGATTTCTCATGGTTTTGGCCATATCTGGTTCTCTCCCTGGGCTGTGGAAGCCAGCTGAGACACTCACCTTGCAGCAGGCACAGAACTTCCAGCAGAGCAGGAGCAGCAGCCCCAGGAGCAGGATGAGGAAGATGAGCAGTGGGATGAGCCAGAGGAAGCTCCCAGGTGGGCACTCTGCAAGTGACAGACACATCACTGCCAGGCATCAGCCCCGGGTGGGGTGTGCAGGGAGGGAGGGGAAAGGCTGGACCACAGCTCTCTGAAGGAAGGAGCAGCCCAGTTACCCTTGGCAATGCCTCACAATGAGAAATGCAGTTCAGGGAGGGCTATCACACCTCTGCTCACACCCAGCCATCCCAAAGGGCTGCAGCAGCTTGCAGCAAGCCCTGCCCATGGCAGCAGAGGAAAGACTCTGATCTCTAAAGGTCTCTCTGAGGGTTCCACATTCCCCCCTTGCACTTCATGGGACAGTGTCACCCACCCGTGTCAAACAGCAAGGTGGGCAGGGAGGTGCTGCCTGCAGCTGACCCTGCCCAGGGGCACAGCAAAGGAACAGAGCAGGGGCTGGGGGCACCGTGGAGTTGGTCACTGTGATCCAGACCCCAGGCTGGACATCCCCTGCTCCTCCCAGGGCCCTGCTCACCTTTATTCTTCTGTACACGGACGGTGGTGTTGGCAAGGACACTGGGGTCTCCCTCCAGGGTGTAGTGGTAGGTGCAGTCATCATCCTCATCCTGGAAGGAGCAGTACTCACCAGCCTCCTCTGCGGGGAGAGGGGACATGGCTGTGAAATCACCAGGGCTGGGAATGACTTGGGGAGCAGCCCTAGGTGAACACACATACACACACAGAGCAGGGCATGCAGGAGACACCACATGCCTGTGCCTAGCTCTGCTTCTCATGTTACCTTTCTTCAGCTCCTCCACCATCTGGATCTGGAGGTGGCAGGAGCTGCAGTTCCCTTTCAGGTTGCCTGTCCCCCAGGTCTGGCAGCGCACACAGTCCCGGATGCTCTCACACACAGCCTGGAAGCCCTGGGCAGAGGAGGGGTGGGATGGTCAGGAACACCCTCAGGAGGAGAACACAGCCTCTGAAAGGCAGAGCTGGAGAGGCAGCTCCTCATCCCAGAGCCAGGGCAAGGTCCAGCTCAAAAAGAGAAGTCACTGAGAACAAGCAGCTAATGAAGGATTTATAAGCTCAGTTGACTCCAAAATCTCTTACACCAACAGCCTGCATTTGTGCAGCAATTAGATCTTCTCCAAGGGTTTCAGTGGCCTTTCCAAAACGTGATCAAGCCAGCTTTCTCCATCCTCACTGTGGAATTAGCCCATGTTTCCCAATGAGGAAATCAAATGTCTTCAAGGCCAGGTTGGGTGGGGCCCTGAGCAACCCAATCTAGTGGAAGGCATCCCTGGCCATGGCAGGAGAGTTGGGATAAGATAAGCTTTAAGGTCCCTTCCAACCCAAACCAGTCTGTGATCCTATGAAATTAGTTTTTTCCCAGTCTTGAGGCAAATCAGGACAAACCACAAGCTGAGCCTCGAGCCAGGATGAAGATAAACACAGACAGACTCTCAACAGTTGCTGCTGGTGAACAGGAGGGCAAAGAAAGCCTGTGGCTACAAAGCAGCTGCTGTGTCAGACCCTTTCTGGCCACAGGACAGGTGAGACAAACCCTTGCTCAGGATTTTGTTCCTGACTGAGATGTGCCTTCACCTCTGCTTTGCCTTTCTTCCCTGGTGGCTCTGCAAGGCAATAAGTGATGAACCCTGAGGGACTCACCAGGGAGTAGCTGATTTCACAGGTGGAGCTGGTGTACAGCGAAGCCATGTCACAGATGCATCTGCCACATTCACACCTCCCGTGGTTATTGCAAATGCCCTGGGAGAGAAGAGGTGACAGCCTGAGAGCAGCTCAGGGCAAGGCCCCCAGCGAGCCGGAGATTCCAGCACAGGGGCAGCGGTCCCTGGGGAGGGCGGGCAGCACCTACCCCCCGGCTGTCGATGCAGGTGTCGTTGCTGGTGGGACATTCACAGCCCGGGCCCTCCCAGCCGCTCTCGCACACGCAGGAGCCCCTGGAGCAGCGGCCACGATCTGGGGTGAGAGCAGGGATTGCCTGGGCTCCGCTGCTGGGCTATTCCCCCACCCCCTGTCCCGGGCTCCCCTGCTTTCTTTGGGGCGCACAGGGGCTGCAAAGGGGCTGCACAGCATCCTCCCTGCACCTCTGCAAGCGCAGAGTCCCTGCAGCCCATCACCGGTCACTCAACCCCCCGTGCCAGTGCCACCAGTCCGGGACACCCTGTCTGTGCCACCAGGCCCAGCTCATCCCCACTGGGGGGCTCCGGGGGTGCTCTCACCGTTGCAGAGGAAGCCGGAGGTGCGCGGGCACTGCAGGACGTCGAACTCGCAGAAGGCGCCGTCGAAGCGCACGGTCTGCTCCTCGGAGTAGCACTGGCACTTGCCACACAGGCACTCGCCCCGCCCCGAGCACGGCTCCGCGTCCCCGGGCCGCACGCAGGCTTCGTTGTTGGGGGATGACGCCGGGGAGCAGTCGCACGTGTCCCCTCGCCTGGGGACAGAGATGGTGCTGAGAGCGGCAGGAGCAGAGAGCAGCGCAGCAGGGTCCCGGGCAGGGTGCCCAGGGCACGAACGTGTGTCACTGCGGGTCCCCGGACACCGCAGGGTCCCTGGCAGGGGTGTGGCTCTGGACACAGTCCTTACCAGCCCGGGTGGCAGATGCACTGTCCGCACACAAAGTTCCCGTGGAAACTACACTTGGGCGAGTCCAACTCTTGTTGCTGGAAGGGAAGAGAGAAGAGGCATTGCTGAATGGGCCCAGCTGGCCTCAAGAGCATTTCAGGAATCAGAAGGGCAGATACAAGGGCAGAGTTTTGCCCTGAAGACCAAGCTCTGCCATAGACACCACACCGAGCTGGGAACAGGCAGGAGATCTTGGCCAGCCTGAGCATCACTGAGGGGTGGAGCAGGACCCGCGTGCATCAGCCAACACATTCCCACCCCAGGCTGGCAGGACGAGGACACGTGTCTGCATCACCCCACCTGTTCACAGGGACACACGTCGCAGATGACAGCAGTTGACACCGTGAGGCTGTCGCTCAGGGACGTGGGTTTCACGTGGATGACTCCCTGCCGGTCCTTCTCGGGGAGGCTGCAGACGTGCTGCCCACCAACGTACTCCAGAGCCTTCACGTGCATGTGGAACTTGCTCTGAAGGAAGGGACACACTGCAGGGATGAGCCAGCTCTGCTGGACCACATCCCAGCTGGACACGGAGAGCTCATCCCCTCACACGTGCCTTCCCTCTGCTGCCATCCGAGGACTTACCACTTTTCCACGGGTGATGTGGAAGGAGCCGGATTCCGTCTTTTCGAATTCCGGGGAGGTGAACTCTGTCTTCAGGGCTCTGGGGGTGAAGTCAGCCCGGATGTCCATCTTGGAGCGGATGCGCTGGTGTCAGAGGATAAACACAACGCTGAATTTCAGCAGTACCTGTGAACACCCCATGGCCTGTTCCAGGGGGGTCAGATCCTGCTCTCTCCTGCCCAGGAGGTGCCCACCCTCTGCCCTCCCTGTGAGCCAGAGCGAAGCTCCAGAGAGCGCCGTTACCTCAAAGGCTGTGCGGAGCAACTCCACAATGTTGGAAGAGTCTTCCTGGAGCACCCCGATCTCAGAGATGGGGAAATACTTGTGCAGCTTCTGCAAAGAGACAGGAGCTCTCTGAGCCAAGGCCTTGAGAACCCTCCTTTATTGGGAGTGGGCTCTGCTTTGAGACCTCCAAATGTCCCTTCCAACCTAAATTACTCTCCAGCTCTGTGCCTCCACTGCTTTACAAGAAGCAGAAACCAGCACAGGGAGACCTCTAGGAGCCTGGATTCCTGCACCAGTAATACACCCTGAGACCTCCCACAACCTAGAGCAGCCCTCCAGCAGAGTGTGGCACCTCCCAAACACTGAATGTCAGTTTAGCACTTGGGGAAAAGTGATGGGAAAACACTTCTTCCTCAGAGCTGAGCTGAGGTAGAGGTCCTGGAGGAAAGGTAATCCCTCATGTCATCACTGCTGTGCTCTCCTCACCTCATAGTAGCTGTAGGAGTGGTTGGTGACAGCAAAGATGGGGATGATGTTGTGCTGGCCCAAGAGGCGCACGAGGGTGGGCACTGAAGGATAGTCCTGCTTGGTGTCATACACGTAGGTGCCGTGGCTGTCCAGGTGGCACTGCTCATCGTTCCTCGCCAGGATCCCTGCCAGGACGTTGGTACCATCAGCTTCATAGTGAAAGGCAGACTCGGTGGAGAACACGAGCAGGTGAGTGCTGTCCTTTCTCCAGCCAATCTTATCCTGCAGCCGGGGAGGGGGAGAAGGAACCTTTACCTCTGTGCCTCCCAAACTTCTGCACAGCACTTGCAGCCCTTGGCAAGCCAGCACTGACAGGAGCTGGAATACCCAAGGGACAAGGCACCACCTGCACCTGGCAGCAGACACAACCAGCCCTGCATCCCCAGGAATCCCAGCACCCATCCACACCCCCAAAGCACGGGGTGTCTCCCACCCAGCAGCTCAGTGCCAGGCACATGTGTGTACAGGGGGCAAGCCCACGCTTCCCCGGACGTGTCTGGAGCTGTCCTCATCCCTCAGCCAAGCGGCCAAGCCCAAGTGGGCTCTTTTCCAGGGAGCAGAGTTTCATCACCACAGGCATGGAGAGGGACAGTGCAAAGAGCACACGCAGGGTGCCCAGCAGGGAGCTCCTTGCTGGGCATCAAACAGCAGAACACATGTTCTAAGGCTTAGGGAAAATTGGGAATGCAAAACTGCTTGGCACTGGGAGTGTGTGGCTGGAGGGCAAGAACCAACTACAGCTGAACCAGGGCTCCCTGGCTGCCCTGTCAGCTGCCCAATGCGTGGCTCTTTGCTCATCAGTGGGCATCTGGAAGATCCACTCATTAAAAACACAACCCTGGCTGCCCTCACCTTGCAAACAGCTGTCTGCAGGATGGCATCAAAGCCGCCCTCGGGGGCATCCAGGTTGCCAGAGATGCGCTCCTTGCGGAGCTCCTGGCTGAAGTGGTTGATGTTGCTGGTCAGGCGGATGACGTTCTTGAAGGAGAACGGGGAGTCGGCGTTGTGCCAGGGCTCACGCAGCCTAGGAGAGATGGAACCAGGGGTTCTGTGCAGGGCAGGAGCCAAGGGATGCCGGGGTGCAAGGAGAGAAATGTGGGGAGAGTCCCTCAGGGGAAGTCATGGAGCTGAGCAGCTCCGCCACCAGCACTGAGAGGGAGAAGGGATGAGGGCAGAGAGAGAGGAGAAGACAAGATGTGCAGTCTGGGAAGGTCTGAAAGCAGAGGATGACACTGCTGGCATTGTCACAGTGCTGAGGGATGGTGAGACCAGGGAGGACACTGGCAGTGAAGGTAGAGAGGTGGATGGAGGCTCTTGCACTGCCAACACTGAAAGCCACGGAGAAACAAGGCACTTTCTGCTCCCTCAGAGACCCACGGGCTCACTCACTTTTCGGGTCTCATGTCTGTCTGAGGGGACGAGACTTTGTCCACAAACTTGCCAAATCCGATGGTGTAGTTGGAAGTCAGGGCTTGCAGGAAGTCCGCTGGGAGGAGAGGAAAGGAAGAGGGAGACACATAAATAAAGAGATGCCTATGAACTCCCTGCTCCAGGGAAAGAAGTCCTTTCCTGGGCATCTTCTCTGCTGGTTGGTTCCTTAGATAAGATTCCCGAACTGTCATCTTTTAAGATCTTTGGGCTTTTATGGGGCAGAAACCTACAATCCCTTTGGCAGCTCCAAAACTGGAGCTCCTGCAATAGTGCCCAGCAGGTTCAGGATGCCAAAGGCCCCGCACAGACCAGCTCTGAGGGGCACCAGCTGGGCTGGAAGGGGAGAGCATGTGAGGATCCCTGCAGGACCAGAGAGACATCCCCACACAGGGCTGCACAGAGATAATGAGAAGTTCCAATTAAATCAGACACCTCTCAGCCCATTGCCAGCTGCACCTCCCTCTCTGGTGCTGGCAGAGGACTCGCAGCCACAGGCAGGAATGAGCTGCCTGCTTTCATCAGCAGAGGAGCAGGCTCCCCTCTTCTCCCAGCTCTGCCCTCACCTAGGTTATGCCCCATGCTTTTGAGGTTGTCCAGATCATCAGACATGGAGTAGGAGAAGTCCATGAGGATGTAGAGATCCACAGGGCTCTCCTTGGGCTGGAAGACATCCATGTCGAAGCTCATCTCCTCCCCAGCCCGCAGCCGCATGTACATGGCCTGGGGGGACACCTGGGTCCTCTGCAGGAACGTGTTGATACTGGAATTCTGTGAAGGAGAGTGACGTGAAGGGGATGGACTCCATCTCCAGCATGGGTGCAACGAGGAGGAGGCAAGGAGCAGGGAGGTGTGTGGGAAGTACAAAGGCAGGGATGAGGAGCTCCCCTCCCTCATGTACTGTCCAACAGCGTCCCCCACACCCACTCGTGTCCAGCCAGGCACCTCCTCCAGAGGGATGTGAGCATTTTGCTTACATCTGCTTTGTCTGCAAAGTCACCCCAGCATGGATCAGGGCCAGCAGCCCACAACTCCACCAGCTAGTGAAGGCATTGCTTTTGAGTAGACCCTACATAAACAGCGACCTGGGCTTTGTATTTTTCCTGCTGAGGAGCCTTAAGAAGGATGCAGGACCCCTCAGGAGAGGCTGAGCACGGGCTGTGTCCCCAGCACACACCTTCAGTGTCCTCATCTCTCCCTGGGTGTACACGATGCTGGCCTCGCCGCAGCCGGAGCGCAGCAGGTTCTCCCGCAGGTCACAGCGCGGCTCCTCAAAGCTCTGCCAGGGAGCAAGAACAGCATCAGAACAGCCACAGAAAGCACCAAATCCACTGAGAAAGGGGGAAATACACAGGGCAGGAAGCAGGCCCTGTGCCTAGAGCATTATGAGCCTTTGAGAGAAGGAGTGGGGCAGAGAGATGGAGATGAGTCACACAGAACCACCAGCTGAAATGTGACCACCAGTGAGTCGGTGGTCACAACCACAGTGGGTTGTGTGGGATAAAACTCTCCCTCCATCCCCTGCACACACTGCTTCTGGTACACTGATATTTTCTGATAAACCCCTGTATTGCTGCAATTCTGCCCTGGACTCCCCTCCCTCCCTATTTTCCACACCAAAAGGAAATCCACATTGCAGCCTTTCCCATCCAGAAGAGAAGCTGGATCCAGAAGCTGCCCCTGCTCCTGTGTCCCTCTCCCACTGAGGGTGGTGGGATCCCTCCATCAGCAGGGTGGGAAGAGGAGCCCCAGGCTGCCCTGCAAGGTCTCACCTCGTCGGTGCAGAAGGAGCAGTCCTTATCCACACGGATGCACTCGGTGCAGCTCTTTGCCCGGGACAGCACACAGCGGTTGTCTGCCAGGAAAGATCAGGGCATCAGGGATGGGGAAAACAAAGTGAGCTGCAGGAGGGCATGAGAAAGGCTGATCCCATGGAAAAATGGAGGTTTTGCCTGGTTAGTGGAAACTGGCTGCAAAACAGCAGTGGGGTAGCAAGGGTGGGTCCCCAAAAGCTGGGGAGATGGAAAACAGCAGGAAATGCACACAGCAGGTATTGTCCACATGAAGACTGGTGTTTCTGGAGCCCAGGACAGGTACACACAGTCCCAAGGGGAGGTGGCAGACAGGGCTACCACAGCTCCACTCACTTTTGCTCCATTGGCAGAGGCCGGTGGCGCAGAGCAGGGACAGGAGGAGCAGCCTGGCACACGCCCGTGGCAGCACATTCATCCTCTTCCTCCTGAAATAAAGGGATTGCTACATTGTAGAGAGCCAAGAGATGGAAATGGACCTGGATATGACCAGGGCAGCTCCCACAGAGCCCCTTCCCAGCCCTGCCAGGGTGGGACAGCCCTCACATCCCGGGCTGGAAACAATTGCTGAGCTCTATAGGGCACAAGTGCAAAGCCAAGAATGGTTTGTCCTCTGCTCAGGCATCTGCAAAAAGCTCAAAATCCCCAGCAATGCCACCTCGTGCCTGGAATTGGGGTGCACAGCTCGACATCAGGGGTTGGTGTAGGCAGCTGGAGCACAGGAGGCTCCCAGCACCATCCAACATGTGAGCACTGACCAGGCCAAGATATTGCTTTTCCTGGCAGGTTGAGGGAAAAAAAAAAAAGAAGGAAAACAAAGCGACTGTCCACATCTCTCCCCAAAAGCAACACTGACCCCTCCCTTCAGCTATTTCCTATCACACTAAGAGTTTCCAGGATGGTCAAGCCAACAATAAAGAGAGGGCGAGGCCTTGGGAAATGCCAGGCTTGGAGTTTTGGAGTTTGAATGAATCTGTGGTTTTGAGCGCCTGGCAGCTCCCCTTTGTCCTGTCCAGGGCAGCAGGACCCCTTGATGGACCCAGAGGTCAAATTCTAAACAGAGTGAACCATTCTCCCTGCACCACACATGACTGAGAAAACTCAGTGCCATCCAGAAGTCACCATTTGGATGTGGTAAACAGAAGGCACAAAGCTGGAATTTGAGTTCTGCAGCTGCTGTGCCAGAGGCTCGTCCTGACACCCAGCAGGGCAAGCAAGAGCAGTCAAGGAAAAAACAACACTGTAAAGATATCATTAAAGCATCTCCTTCCTGGTAGATGCAATTGTGAAATATAAAATGTGAATGGATTGTCTTATAGCTTCTTGCTGTGTCAGCCCTGACTCTAAAATTAAAAGAATGTGAAAAAGGGAAAGGAAACAGGAAAAGTTGTTGCGTGCAGTAACGATGTCCAAGTTCCCTGAGGGACATCCAGCTCAGAGCAGTCAGCTGGAGACTCAGCACTCACAGCCTGGGCTGCAGGGAAACCCCTGGAAAAACCCAGCCTGGTCTCAACAGCACCAGATCACACTTGGCCTCTGCAGCCAGGGGAATGCATTGAATGCAGCAATTGTGACACAGGGCTCAGCCAAGGCAGCATGGACACCACAGGACATCTGCCTTGGTGGCTGCTCTTGGCTCTGTGTGAGAGGCACTGGGTTCACAGGAGCAACTGACAGGACACTGGCATCTCGTTCATCCTGTCAGCTGTGCCCAGAGGGATTTACCACAGTCATTAATGCCCAGTGGCTCAAATGTGGAACACGGGAGCCTCAGGGCAGCATCTGCAGGGAAACCCCGGGAAGCTTTGCTGCTCCTCAGCACCTGTAGCCAATGTGCTTTTTGCCACTGAGCTGCTTTTCTTATGGTTAAAGGCACCAGTTGAGCAAGGGAACTGCTCTGCTTCCCTCCCTGCCACACTGACAGCCAGGCCAGACTGTCCCAGCCAGGCCCTTTGCAGGTTTGGCTTCGGGTGGTCCCTGTTCCCCCAAGCCCAGCTGCAGCGCTGGCTCTAAGGCCAAACATTCCTCAGCTGGGACGTGCCTGTGACCTCCTTCAGGGACAGTCCTCACAGCAGCACTCGCTGGCAAACATTGAGTCCCTTGGTACTGACACAGGCAGATTTTGAAGCCAGGAAAATCCCTTTTCCCCTTGCTCTGCCCCAGCCCAGGAGAGTGCTACAGAGGTGTGGGGAGGTGCCAATTGGAGGTGGGATGAAAGGGTAGGGAAGAAATCCTCAGAGCCCGTGGAAGGAAAACTCAGTTGAAAACATCACCTAAGCACTCAGCAAATCCCACCTCCCACCATGGCATGGGCCACAAGGAAAGGATTGAGTATGGGACCAGACTGCTCAGCTCACAAGGACCTAATGCCTCTTCCCTTAATCACCAGTTAGGAAAAAGTCACCAAGGAAGGGATGGACACACCCTGGGCCTCAGGCACATAAATTGCCATCGTGTCTTTTCAAGTGCTGAGATAAAAGGCCATAAAATCCTGCTCAGTATTAACATCCTGTTGCCCTGTGAGCCATCAACCTTCAAGGATTTTGCTGGGCAGATGTCAGCCTGCTGGGTGCTGGTGGCACAGAGCATGGACACTGAGGAATGCAGCCTGCAATACTTGAGCAAAAATAGGGAGCGGCCACCCCTTCCAGAATTGTCCTCTGGAAGGGAAAATGCCACTTTCACTTCAGGAAAGCTGCAGGATTTGGTTGGGTTTTCATGGCGACAACAACAACAAATAAATCTGTTCAGTTGTGTAAAAACAAGGAGAAAGGCAGAGCAGCTCCTGGCTGCACATAAACTTCCTACCATTTCCCAGACTTGCTCCAGCATTTCCTCCTGGCCTCCTCTTGCTCCCCCAGCCCTTGCCCTGCCCCTCAGCACAGCCAACAAACCTGCTCCAGGAATATGCCAAGAACCCCTGAGTCTGGAGAAGCTGGGGCTAGCTACCTCATCCCCAAAAATCCAGGCAATGCTCCAAACAAACCTCTGGTGCAATGGGACAGAGGACAGGGCTGGAATGGCAGACGGGGGAGCAAGGGGCAGGTTGTGATGAGCCACAAAGCAGCAGCAGGAGCCTGGTCCCAGCTGCCACATGGGGGACGCCTGGCAGGTTGTGACATGGGAGCGGGAAAGTGAAAGAGATGCTCAAGCAAGGAGTTTCCAAGCACAGCCTTTCCTCTCTTGGGTGGGAATTGCTCTTTTCATGGCTGCAGCCATGTGTGGGGGCTGTGCAGGGGATTGGCCCTGGTCCATGGCATCAATGACCATCCACGTGTCTGTGTGTGCTGAGGATGGGCAGAGCAGCCACAGCCCAGGGGATCAGGGACACGGCTCCTGTTCTCTGCCCTGCACACGTGGTGGCACAGAGCTGCTGGGACCATGCTCCAAAACCTGGAAATTATCGAGCCAGACTCCCAAAAACTACCAAAAACTCGACCCACAATCAAATAATCTCTTACACACAAAATCTTACTGGTCTTGTTTTGTTTGCCTTCCCCATCCATTTCTCCTCCTTTCCCAGGTGTGCTCCTGCAGCTGGGAGACTCCATGTGAGTGTCTCCATTTGTTGTTTTCAGCTCCCAGGTTGAGTTCCAGACCCCAGACATGGCCCCCAGCACCCTCCAGCCAGGGACAAAACACAGCAGGACCCAGCCTGGGCACGCACATGGAGCTGCTGGAGCTGCTTTGTGGCCAACACCCCCGTGCTGTGAAGGGCTGGTGGCTCTGGGACCATCTCCTCCTGCTGCCCCCCGGGCTCGGGCACGGGGGAACCCCAAGGAGCAGAGGCAGGAATGGCAGGACCCTGCCTGGGGTCTGCCCAAAAGCCAGCACAGCCCCGGAGCCCTCCCGTTCCCTCCATGTGATCTTCCTGCCACTTTCTCTGCTCTTTTAGTCCCACAAGACTTTTTCCCTCCTTCCCCTCCGTGCTCCTCATCCTCCTTTTCCCTCAGCTGACCCACGCCTGTCAGCCCCCTCACACCAACCCTCACGTCCCATTCCCTGTTCCCTGTCCATGTCAGATCCACCAATCTGCAAATACCCCAACACCTGCAGTTCAGCAAAGCCCATCCTGAATCCTCCCCCCTCTCCTGGCCTTTCCCTCCGGGATTCCCCCTTGCAGGAGCAACCACCAGGTCTGGAAAACAACCCCGGTGGGCTCCGCGGGTCGGAGGCACCCACAGCCCGCCTGACCTCGCACACTTTCACCCGTGAAAGCTTTCCCTGGGTGCCAGCTCCGAGGCACAACAGCCTTTTCCCCTGGAGCTGGCCTGAGGGACAGAACAACCCCTAAAACTCCAGCAACTGTCCCCAAAGGGCTCTGCTCTGCCGTCCCACCCCCGCACCGCTCCCTGACCCCCACCCAAATACCTGCGGACACAAACCCGGACCCGTGCAGCCCCCAAAGCTCTGCACGACCACGAGCGTTGCCTTTCCCGGCCAGCCCAGAGGCACCGGACGGTGTCCGACAGCCAAAAACCAGGGAAAAACAGAGGGGACAGGCGGGCAGGGGCTGAGCCCGCGCTCCGTGTCCTGCCCACCTGCCCGCGCTTTAATTCACTGCCCGGTTCATCCACGCAGCAAAGCTCAGGCGAGCTGGACGCTGCAGAGCACAGATGAATTAATTCCACAAACCTCATTAGCGCTGAGTCTGACTCGGAGTCCAAATCCTCTGCCGCAGCCCGAATAACAGGCACCCACACACCAAGCCAAGAAATTCTTCCGAAGGCAGAGGGGGAACGTGCTGCTTCGCTCTGCGACTTGATTTCCAGCTTTGGGCTTTTCTTTCCTTTTTTTTTTTTTCCTCTTTCTCCCTCCTCTCTATTTTGTGCCCCTTTTCTCTTTCCGGTTAAACGTCAAGTCCCGCTCCGGCGGGGAGTGCAGCCAGCCCGCGATCCCACATAACTCCCGGCGGCTCCCCGTCCCCTCAGTCAAAAATCCACTTTGTTCCCTCTGCCCGCGCTGCCGCCTCGCCCTCCCGAGGGGCTGGCAGGGAGGAAAGGTGGGAGCTGCGATAAATGAGGTTGGATCCCAGGTGAGGAGAAGTTTTATCCCAGCTGGGAGGGAGGAGGGGGTGCCCGTGAGGCAGGGCTGGCATTCACTGCTCCTCGCACACCTGGCCGGGCAGGCACAGCCCTCCGGACCCTCCCTCCGCGCAAGCACCATCCCACAGGAAAAGCGCTGAGCGGGCGCTGGGAAGGTGCTGCCGTGGGCAGCGAGCCCGGAGGGGCTGCTCGGCTTCACCTGCCTGCTCAGGGCAGAGCTGAAGGAGCTCCCCCACCTCCCGTGGCAGGGGTTTCTCCTCCCAGTTTCCCCCTGGTACGACTGGGAGGTGTCACTCTCAGAGCTCAGGTAAGTCCTTGCTGAAAATGTCAGGGAAATTCCTGCCCAGACAACCCGCAGATGCCGAGCCCAGCCTCGGTGCTTTGTGTGCAGAGAGGATGGATCTGCGTCCTGCTTTATGCAGGGCATGGGCACAGCAGACCACTCCTCAACTGCTGTAAATCTGCCTCAGGAGTCAATGCAACCCCTCAAAGCACCATGAAAGATTCCCATCCATACCTGCATCCCACCATGGTCCAGGGCTGCAGCGAGCAGCAATCCCACAGCCGATCCCAGTCCTTCTGCTGAGCTGGATCCAAAATCCCTTCCCCAGTCCAAAGAACAGCACAGAAGGGTTTAGAGTTCAGGTGAGGTTGTTGTTCTGTCCACAACACCCTTTTGCTTTAGAGTCTGGGGTTGGTCACGGCTCAGAACCACTCACTTTCCACAGAGCACAGCACACACATCCTGGAGCAGAAGCAATGGCAAAGGCTGGATTTTGACTCCCTGATAGATCCTCACAAGGAAAACTGCATCCCCTGAGCTTCAACACAAACAATAGCAACAGCCAGATGAAAAAATGGCACATTTCCTGCCTCTGAGCAGGGCAATTTTGCCCTCCTTGCTCTCAATGTGGCATTACAGAGGCTGCTGCTCTCCAGAACTGATCAAAAGGTGAGGAGCAGGATTCCTTTAACTACAAGAAATTAGGAAGCTCAAGTTAATATATGCAAACTGCCTTAGCCTCAGGATAAAGGAGGATGTGCTTGTGCCTTAAAAACTACAGCAAATGGGAAACAGGCAGGGGTGCAGGGGAAGATGGCCCGGGCAGTTTAAATCTGGCATTTCTGAGTTTCCCAACACATAACTTGGCAACCCCAGTCCTTTTGGAGATGTGATTTCCTAGAGTTAAAAAAAGGTTCTGAAAATGAAGGAGGCTTGCTGTTGGTTTTTTTTTTTAAACATACCAAGACAGCAACTGCAACGTGAGAGCTGGGACATGAGACAAAATAAAGGCAGAGCAGGACCAGGCTGTGAGTGCTGATGCTTGAGCTGCTGGTGAAGAGCAGATCGTTCCTGTGGAGGGGCTGAAGGCAGAGGGTCCTGCTCTGCCTCAGCAGCCACAGCTGCAGCAGATGTTGAACACTGCACATGAATCAAAACTGGGCTTCAGTTCCCAAGACTGGAGGGGAGCTTGTGCTGGTGCTCACAGATGTGTCTGGTCACCTCACCTGGCCCTGTCCACCAGCAGCTCCCACCAGCCCCACCCCACCTCCCACTGCTGCAATTTTCCTCTTCGAGGTAAGCAATGCTGCCACTGCAGCTGAAAAAGCCAATTTAGGCTGCAAGAGGCATAGTAGTAAAAAAAACCCAGTTATTTTAGGGATAGATTCCTAACAGGAATCCTGAAGCCAATCAGAAAAGCTCATGGGCACCCACCTTCCACCACAATACTCAGTGTCCTGACTTTCTGGATGTCTTTCTCCTTTCTCCACCTAAGATGGAGAATGTTTATGTTACCTCCTGTAAAAGATCTCTGGTGTCACCTGCAGACCCTGACAGCCCCAAGACTGCCTGACACCCTCTGCCTCCCCTTCATCCCCACAGCCTGGAGCAGCAAGGAGGGACCAGCTCCCCTCAGCCTTTCCAGCTGTGAGGAGAAGCCCAGCTGCTCCCTCTGGGTGCTGCCAGAAGAGCTCAAGATACCAATTTTGCACCTTTCTTTGAAACACATCCCCCCAGCACCTAAGAGATCCCAAGCCCATGAAACATGAGTTTTCCCAGTTTGGGTTGCTTTTTCATTTGCAGGGCTGATAAAGGCACTTTTCCAATATAAAGGCAACTTCATCACCAAATTTCTAGGGGAAAAAAATCAGAGAGGAATTAGAAATTTTCTGTAAATACTCATGAGAATATAAAAGGCTTTAACTTCATCTTGTCTTAAAAAAAAAAATTAAAAAAAAGGTTGTTTTATGAGCTGTCTTTCAGGCAACTTCTCCAAATTACTTCCACCAGGGAAGAACACCTGGTGAACTCAAGTTCTTGCCTTGGTTCCATACCTTGCTCTCCCTGCCTGCTGGATCAGGCTTTTGTCACACACATTTGCTGTTTTTAAGAACAAGGGACAGGGATTCAGAGGCAGGGTGAGCAGATTTCAGTGCAGATGGCTCCACCACAGCTCACAGCCACATCCGTGGTGAATATCCCATTTATAAATCAGTGATTTTCTGCGGTGGCAATGTGGCCTAGAAATTTTTGCCCTAGGAGGGAAAACATGTAGTTTTATAGCTCACATGAAATTATTGCTCTCTCTCTCTGCTGACTACCAGTCTGAGTGCCAATTACTGATAATTACAAGTGATTTCAGGGTTAATTATTTTCTTCTTTTTTTAATGCCATGCCAGCTTGCAACAGAGCCTTTCTTCTTTCTGTCCTGCCACCACAGCATGCCTGAGACAGCTTTGGGGCTTATTTATTGTGCAGTTACAGCCAAAATCCTGCTGCTGGAGCACATTCATCCCCTTTTTAAATTCTGTAGCAACACACATTACTAAAAGAAAAATAAACACTTAATCCCATCACTGCACTGTACACTGTAGTGACAATATCCTGCTATGTGGCTTAAATAAAAGGAATGTGTGATAATGTATTATTAATGTACATTAACATGCACATAATTTATTGCACTAAATGATGCTTAATATCATTCCCTGTTTAATTGAAAGTACCAGATGAAATCCTGCCATATTTTCTCCCTCAGCCTTTCCCCCAAGGCAGCATTAACTACACGTGTCCCCTGTTTTCCAGTGGATGTTCCTTGTCATGAACATGTTCCTAAAAGAAAATCTCTCTGGTGAACATTTGCCTCTGGGACAGACTGACAGCAAGAGGGAAGTGGGACACAAAACAACACCAGAGGAAAACATCAGTAAAGGATCCAGGATACAGCTTCAGCCTGGGACAATCCTGTCACCCATTTGGGGACAGGAGGGCCTTCCAGGGATCCATCAGCACCTTACCTAACTGCCACAGGCTGAGCACACACCAATGTCTTCTATGTAAAAAGGCAAAACCTTTGCCAGTGAAATCCCAGAGCTCTGCTGTTTGCAGCAACACAGAGCACGAGCCTGGCCCCACCAAAGACAAGCTCCAAATAAACACAGACCAACTACTGGAAGTCATTGGTGTCCATGGTTCTCGCTTAGAACAAAAGGAAGGAAGTGGAATATAAACAGTCAGAGGAACAGCATTGCAGGGAAGGCTCAGAGGTGGAAAACTGCTCTGTAAAAGCCATGCAGGAATGTGCTGAGGTAAACGTTCCCCCCAAAGGGAAGAGGAGACTTTGGTGGAACTCTGTTTCCCTTTCAGGGGGTCTTGAGCTTCCCTGAAGCCTCCCCCTTACATCAATTTATTTATCTGAACATTTGAGAGTCTTGGGAAGCCCTGCTGAGAAGACCTGTGTTTCTCACTCCCTCTCTGGAGATATTCCAGAACTGTCTGGACACAACCCTGTGCTAAGTGCTCCAGGAAAAACCCTGCTTGAGCAGGGAGATTGTGCCACTGCAGCCCTTCCAGCCTCACCCATCCTGTGATTCCCTGCAGGTACCAACTCTGGGCTTTCCCGGGCTCGCACCATTCCCCAGGAATGAGCAGCTCCTTCCCTGTGATGACTCTCTGGGCACATTACAAAGCCCACCTGTCTGAGGGGCTTCACAGGAGCTAACTTCTCCCCTGCAATGGAGAAGAGCTGGAAAGGAGCTTGTGCAGGTGTTGGCTGCAGCCATCACCTCCCTCACTGCTGGAGCTGTCATCAGCAAAGCCTTGGCATGGCCCAAAGCCTTGGCAAGGAAGACTCCTTCTTTCATTTTTTGTTCATCTCAGTGCATAACTCCCCTAAACCAGACAGTGCAGCAGCAATCCAACTAAAACATAGCTTCAGGTGCTCCCATTCCACGGTTTGAGGTGGGGCTGGCAAGGGCTGCCCTCCCCACCTGCTCCCTCGGCCCGGCAGCGCCCAGTGAGACCGAGAATAAAAGCAAGTCCTGAGCACACAAAATCCCTTCCCACACCAGCATCAAAGCAGGGCAGATCTATAAAGCACAACAAGCAAATAGGAGAGAAAATCAACACCTCGGGGCATGGAGGTGGAAGAAAAGACTTCAGAAGGGAGAGGGAGAGCAGAACCAACTCTGCCAAGGATGACTTCATTAGTGCAGCTCTCCTGCCTCTGCTGGGGCAGACACACAGACTACTTGAACATGGAGTTTCAGCTGAGACCAAGCTCCTCGAGCTACGAGACACCCCTGCTTAGGAAGGAGATGGGCAGAGAGAAGCCCTGTGGTGTTCAGGGAGCAGAGACTAATTCTTGGACTAAGGAATGATGAAAATGGGACTGGTTTTACTCTCCTGGGTATGGTTAGCATCGCTTTGGAAGGAGAGGGAAGAATGAGTATCTACAGCTTTTAGAGTCATAAGTGCAGCCTGAGCAGTCACTGCTGCAGCAGCATAAGGAACTTTTTCTCTGTGTCAGCTCTGAGTTTGCCTCAGGGCACACTGGGGCACAGCTGGCTGTTTAGCACCCAGACACTGACACACTCAGCAGGTCCCCCCAGCCCTCAGCAGGGCTCACACAGCCAGAGCTCCAAAGCAAACCAGTCCAAACTCCTGTCTGGGGGCTTCAGGCCATGGTTCCCAGGCCAGGAAGGATCCTTTACCCTCAGTAAAGGGGTGTGTCACCCTTGTGTGCCTGATGTTCCCTCCAGCTCCTCTGGGGCACTGTCTGACCACAGCCCAGTGCAAGTCATCAACCTGTCCAAGCCAGAGCTGGGAAAAAGGCATTTCCCTCAGAACTGCAGTTTCCAACCTGAGTATCCATCTGTTACCTCTGATACAACATGCAGGACAAACAAGAGCAGGGAGTTATTGGCTGCAAGTTTGTTATATAGGTGTTAGCATCCTTACTCCAGCTTTTTTGGGGGGAAAAAACCCAAACCACGCCTGTTTCAAGCTGCTTTCTCCACTGCAGACAGCAAACACTGACTCCTGGGAGCTCAGGAGGGAACTGCCACAGTACAGCCCAGTCCTGCAGGTCTCTTGCAGAAGCTGTTACTGCAGGAGTCTGGAAACTGCTGCTCCAGGGGTCCTGGATACACAGATTTTTTTTTTTTTAAAGCTTAAATGACCAGCAGGACAAAGTGTTTAACACGTTTTAAAATTATCTGCCTACAAGCAGGATATCAACCTATTATTTCTACCTTAAGTCTTCATAAATGCAAAGTCTTGATCAGTCCAGACACAAGCTACATAAAAAACTGAAAAGAAAAAAAAAGAAAGAAAAAGCAACCCCAAACCACTGAATTCTCACACTTTTGCTGATCTGGCAACCATCTCTCCTATCACTGCTTTATACACTAGGACAAAGAGGCTCTGGGTAGAAATTTAACTCTAAAGAAATGCAGACACATCAATGACACAAGGGGCTTTTTAAAAAGACTTTTCAATTTTTATACAACAAAATTTTCAACTGAAAATACTTTTTCACAACAGTGGAGCAAGCAGTAACTGCCATGTGTGCATTCACAGAACATCACGAGCTAAAACAAAGATGGACAACATCACAAACAGGATCAGACACTCTCCTCTGCTTCTGTCCAACCTCATTCCGTGGCAATGGAAGTGTTTCCTGCACAGGTCTTTGCAAGTGAGTTCACAAATCAAACCTCTACAGCTTGAGGGTTCTGCATAGAAATCTCCATCCCTGTGAGATGGTAACAGGATGTTCCAGCACAGTTTCCTCAAGAGTTCCACAGTTTCACATGTGGTCACTAAGATCTACACAGAGAGCACAGGGTACAGGTGTCAGTGCTAGAACAAAGAGTGAGCCTACACTCACTGATGTAGTTTGCTTCAAGTCTCTGCTACACATCTGGATGTGGACACTGAGTGGTTGTCTCTGCTTCAACTCCCTCAGAGCTGAGCTGACTCTGGAGGGAGGCACCTACACAGGCTGCAGGCAGCTCTGGAGCACCACCTGGAACACACAGGGGTAACACTGACAGTCTTTCACTGCTTGCCCTTTTAATTCATTTTCTTTTTCCCCCCTAAACCAAACTTTCAAGTAGGTAAGACCTCAATGCAGAAATTAACAAGCAAACTTTTACAAGCTGATTCCAGATGCCACCTTCCTCCAGCACAACACAGGCAGCTGGTTCTTCCCCTGGCAAGCAAAGGCAGAGGCATGGTGGGCAGAGGTCCATTCCTGTGGGCACACAGCTGGCATCCTGCTCCTGCCCCCAGCCTTCCAAAGGGGAACTGTGGGCTGCTTCAAAGAATCTTGTCATCTTTTACCAAAGGAGAAATCCACCCCTCCCTTCCAAGGACAATGGCTTCAGTGACAAACAAGTCCAAAATTCCAGGCCCAGCACAGCAGTCACTGCTTGGCCTTTTTTACAATGGTGCCCACAGCTGAGATCACCGTGGTTTTGGAGCCACTGGCACTGGTTGTCACTGTGACAACACCTGGCAGTGTTGCAGTGGTGGTGAGGATGGTGGGCTGAGCTATCGTTGTTACAGGGATGGCAGAGTCCCACTTGCTCTTCCTCTTCTGGGCATCTGTGAATTTGATTAAACCAAGCACACAAGGATTAGCATTACATTAGAGGTCACCAATCCCTTCTTAACACCCTGTCTTGCCAACCCCTAATATCCCACTGCTTGACTAGACAGCTTCCCCTTACACTAATTTCAGGATACACTGGCAGTAAATGGTGAGGAGCAAAGGCAACTTTTCTCTTGGGGTACCAGGAGTCAGAGTAGAACTCTTGACCTGAACTCCAGCAAAAGGGGAGACAGGATCACTCCCTGCCCCAAAGTAGATTTAATTTCAACAGAGCACATGTATCCCACTTGCTCAGCTACAGGCACTGGACACACTCATCAGCCTCCAGTGGTTTTTGTCCCTTCTCCTCAGCTTCCAAGGCAGGAGAATGATTTCCAGTGTTTCCAAATCTCAAAATCTATCAGTCCCAGGAATACTCTACAACCACAGACAGCAGCAGGCTTCTTGACCCACTAATAAGTCTCTTCACTATCCCACCTGGCCCCAGTCTTTCATTCCAGAAGGACAGCCATGGACTACAGGGACTAGAGGAAAGCCAGTTCAACACCCCTCAGCAGAAACACTCCCTTGCATTATCTACAGGATCATTAAGGAGTATTCAGGCTTCAGGAAGCACTAATCCCAGCATTACTGCAGCTTAAGGGGTACATTCACAGCTTTTCTTTACCTCCCACAGTGGTGCTGGATGTTGTGGTGGTTGTGGAAGCAGCACTTGTTGTTGTACCCTTTTTAGTGCCAGTCACAAATTCAATCTGGGAAGGGAGAGACACACGGGAGAAAGAGGAGAAGATAAAAAAAAAAAAGAATTGTTAAGATACATTTCCTTTTTTAACCCACAGCACCTCTCTAAGTTTTTTTAAAACAGCTTTAGTGTGATGTAAGACACTGGACTGGCCTCTGAGCTGCCCATCATGTGGGAAGGAAGACACAGACCTCAGGCAAAGAGAATTAAGGATTAATTAAGCTGCAACCTAGCTCTTAAGCCTGATACAATAAAAATGTGTTTGTCTACTGGTACAAGCACAAGATTTGCTACAGCTCAGACAGGATAGATCCTGGTCATTTAACACTGCATTTATACAGTTATAAGCTGATATTCATTTTCCTTTAAGGAACATGCAAGGCAAGTCTCTGCTTGTAGAACTTACTGTGACTGCACCACAGCAGGAAACCTGGCAACAAGAGCTCCAACAGCACTGCAGCCTCATAACTGCAGATCTGGGCAAGGGCATGATCAGATACCTGGGCTACTGTGCAAAAAACCAAAACAAGCAGCAAGACACAGCATGCACTGCACAAAAACCCCTCCATGTACTGGAGATAGAAAGAGCCTTCTGCAGCTTAGGTGGCAAATCTCTAACATTAGACATGATCTAATGCCAGCCACTGGCTTAAAGGAAACACAGGACAGGAATGAAATCTCTTCCAAAGCCTGTCTTTGTTCTTTTTGGGGCATGTCTAAGAATAACTGGGCTTGTCACAAAATGCACAAAGTTAAAATAGGCCCAGTTTTTCTGGAAATTGGATGCAACAAGTTAATATCATGGAGAACAGAAAGCAGGTATTGTCTCACACTGAGACATGGTGAGGAAATTAAGCTTTAACTAGGCTAGGCACCAGGCAAAATGTCATAAATTAAGGAAAAAGCTGTTCTTTATTCATTATCTCGCCTGTATCTGACTTACTGAATGCCATTTTTAGAGCTCTGGTTTAAAAATACTGACAAAACAGCAGGAAATCCAGTGGAATAAACAACCTATAAATGGACCTATAAGGAAGGGCAAATAACTTCATCTGTGAAATTTGAGAAAAGACATGCAAGAAGAAAGGAGAGATCTGAGATAAAAACAAGCAGTTTTAGCACAGAAATAGCAAAGCAATAGAATGAAATCCAGCAGGGAAAGAAACAGAAGCCCTGCACCTGCATCTCTTTAGATTTTGAGCAGGTACCTTTGTGCGTTCCTTCTTGGCCTTCTCCAGTTTGTCCATCTCAATCTTCTGGGCTTTAGCTGAGAAAGAGCAGAAGATGTGAAGCACTAAGAACAGTAAAATTCAACAGTTCTCATTCACATACTTCCCATGATAAAAAAAAAAAAAAAGATTCAAATTCTATATAGAAAAATTCAACTGCCTTGAAAGCAACTGCTGCTTTTTAATCAAAGCATTGCAGCACTAATTTAATGATTTGAGAGATGAAAACATTGCAGAAGCAATTTAAATTAAAAGCCTTTCCAAACTGATGAAGCATCAATAACATTCAGGCACATCCAACCAGAATGGAGTCATTAAAGAGCAGCATGTGATGACTTCTCATTTATACATAAAGTGAAGACTCCAGTGCAGTTAATTAAGTACAAAACACAAAGACCTAAGCTAGGACAAAAAAAGAGACTTCCTGGAATTACCTAGTGCCTCGTAATATGAATCCTCTGACCAGCCATGAGGATCAAACATGTCCTGAAAAAAAAGAAATAAATCAGATTAGGGCTGTTCCCACAGAAACACAAAACCCAGTGCAAAAATGTTTTACGTATTTCTGTTCCCTGATGATAATCAGAGGTGACAATGAGAATCATCACTGATTTCTTCCTGTATCCCAGTGACACAAAGGTCCCATGAGACCTTCTTTTATGGGACCACGTTCTGTTGTGAATGAAGAAACAGCTTTGAAACAAAAAGGATGCTGGGGTAAGTCATGCATTTTTCTGTTACTCAGCTTCTTTCCCCCCTCAAGGAGTTCCATTCAGAGCTCCACACTTCAGCAGTTTTTGTGCAGAATCATTGTAGCAAAGGTTGAGGCATTGAGGCTCAGTGCTACACAAAAATGTTCACTCCACTGCAGAGACTCAGACTGAGGTTGCCTTACAGGACCTCTAAGCAAGCAGGGTCAAGAAAGCCTGAGGTGAGACTCTGGATCTCTGTGTTACCTTTACCCACTCCTTTTCCACTCAAAAGCACTGCCCCTCACCTTTGGATAATTTGTACCGAGTTCATCAATGGAACAAAACTGGATCAGCTTTTCATAGATGCTGCAAAGGAAAAGCAAGAGGTCAGAACAGAACCAGGGAGGTAGAAGGGAACTGAAGTGTTTCAGATGTGCCAACAGAGAGAGGCTGTCACCTCTTCACACTAAGAAGTGAAATGAGAACTTGGGAAGCTACACCTGCTATGATGGATGTGGCACCCCATTATCCACAGTATTTTGATTTCCCCAAAACATCTCCCAGCTCCCAGTACCATCACATCTTCTAAAGTACTTCATCCTGAGCCTCCACATTAAAATCTAACCAACACACCAACTCCAGCTGCTGCTTTACCAAACACAAAGAAGAGTTTTAGTGTTCCAGTCACAAAATTGAGAAAGACAATTCATAAGCTGTAGTCCTTCCTGTTCAGGATCCTTCTGTGACAACTCCAACAAAGAACAAAATTCTTCAAATTTGCTCTGTGATGCTGAGGTCACAGGAAAATATGGTGGCTCACCTGGGATTGCGAAATTCCTTTTTCCTCTGGATGATGTAGTTCATATCCATGCCCTCTTTCACCTTCCTCTCATAAAGCTTTTGAATTTTATCCTAAAGGAGAAAGATTATAGAGTGATCCAGGATGAAAAGGAGCAGCACACCAGCTGTACATGTGGAAAGAAGCCAACTCAACCAGTGACCTCCTTGAACAGAACTAGGATTTCACCTTTACACCAGGGCCAGGCTGCTCAAGAGACACTTTTCCCTTGAATGTCTCAACTGTCTGATTGGTAAAGGAATTATCTTTGCACTTACTGAAGACTTTAATGATTAGGCAGACTCCTCCTTCCCAGGCTGTTGTTTTTTTTTAGAGCCATGACACAGAGAAGCCAATATTGAAATCCAGAGGTTCTCCCACAACTCACAGCAACCACCAACACCCACCTGCAGCCTCAGGTGAGCACCTGAGAAACAGCAGCTGGGCTACACTGCCCACAGGGCAAAGCTGCTGCTCATCTGTTACCCAGGCAGAGCCAGAGCCAAGCTCTGCTGGAGAACTAAACCCAGTGTGATCATCAGGTATTGCTGGGGTGCCCACTGCAGCCAAATGCTCTTAGGAACAATGTGCTCATAAATCCCTGCTTTGGTACCAGTCAGATGGAATCAGCTTCTCTCTGCACATCACCCACAAGGCACAAACCCATGCCAAAGGCAACTTAACTGACTCAAGCTGCAGATGTCCAGCAGTCTACTCTCCAAAAAGGTTAAAAGACTTCAAATCAAACATGATTTTTTTTCCTTCCTCAGTAAGGTGGATGAGAGTACATAAAAGTATTCCTACTCTGGTGATGGCAAAGGGGCAGCAGAGGCAGGAGCTTTCAGACAGATCAGAGAGTTAAGTGGTGCTGCTAAAACATCCTCAGTAATTTCCATCATCTGTTCTTTATAACAGGAATTCCTCATGTACAAGAGGCACATAAAACAAGACCAGAGCTGAGCCTTCAGTCTTTCAGGATGGGAGAAGCTGAGTCAATTTTCCTTTGTTGCTTCTGGATAAGTCACTTCATGTCTCCCTCCCTGGACAGTCAAACACAGAGCTGACTATTGTCTGAGGGCTTGCTGCAGCCTGAATAAAGGAGGACTGTTAAGAGCTGATATGAAACTCAACGACCTTAACTTTTATAAGATAAATTTTCATCAGGTTGTCACAAAATCAGCAAGAGGAAATGACACCATCTCCACAATCCAGCAACACATAGTGAGGTTTGAAGGAACAAACTGCAAAAAGGTGAATCTGAGTAGTAGAAATGATTGAATAGGGGCTCTCTTTTATCCCCTCCCCATGGAATAGCAATGAGGTTCCCCAAGTCCACAGATGGGCAACTACTCAGTCAACTTTATAGTAAGAAATCTTCCCTTTGGCAGAGTTCAAAATAAATTTATCAGAGGAAAAAATTGACAAAAGAGCAAACCACCAGTGAAAAACCCAGAACATTCTGCATTTCTAAGGAACAATCCCATCTCCTTGCTCAAAGTGCTCTAAGATGTGGTTTGACCTGCCAACAGAGGACAAGCTCCCCTTTGATGTAACACACTAAACTTCTGTCAAAGGGGAGAAATTCTGCTTTATTCTGTCTGCCCTGTCAAGCTCTGTGCATTCCTCAGGTCTAACACACTCCAGTTCATTGATGTCAGAACAGTAAAATCCTCCTACAGCACTAGAGGAGGTTTGGGTGTGCCCAGGTATGATGTGTGGAGAAGAAAGCATCATCTGGATAGTGAGTCACTCTGAATCACCTCTGCATGTCAGGGGCTACTTTATAGAGCAGTCTAGGAGTGATTCTTTACTTGTATTTCTGCTGGGTAGAAAACCAGAGCTGAAACTCAAGTGTGTGTTAGGAGACAGCAGTCCCTGCTCTTTCATTTGCACTCCGTGAGGAGAACACAGAAGGTTATTGCAAACTTGGTCACTGCTGTTATTTGGGTGTGCACCAGAGAAAACATGTGTTTGTGTTCTTTTGTTGCCTCTAAGCCACCAGCCTTCCCTCTAAATGTTTACCATCCAGAGACATGTAGGTGGAAAAGGAATCCAGGCATTGCTGCCTCAACTATTCCAGTTCAGATTTCGGGCCCATATAGAAAAACAATTTGTTCTTTGCTAGGGAGCTGAATTTGCTGAGGTAAGAGGAAAGCAGCCCTGACAGTAAACATTGCTTCTGTGTCACTGCTGGGATCAAGAGCTGTTTTAAAGCATAAGTAACCCACAGAGGCTGCAAAGCAGCTTAAAGCTACTTTGAGATTCCTAAACTGGAACTGCTCTAAAGCCTAAAGCATTAACACAGTGCATTCATAAACTCAGTGTGGTAAAACCCAGCTTTAATGCTGGAGCTTTGCCTTGTGCAAAATTACTGAGCAGGGTTCCCAAATATGCACTGAACTACAAATCTTAAAATAAAAAATAAATGAAGTGGACTTATACCAACCTGCAATTGGTTAGAACATCTGCCAGGAGGCTCAGGAGGGATTTTGATCTCATCTGGAGACATGTTCCGCACTCTCTCTGAAAAAGAAGCTGGAGAGAGCAAACTGGGATGAGTTCTTGGCACTACTGACAGGAATTTCAGCCATACAAGTCATTAAATTGGTTTCATGTCTTTGTCAGCACTACTCCCTCATTGGGAACCCAGGGCAAAGGTGACAAGAATGCTGACAACTGGTACTTGTGGTGTTTTCAAGGTGCTGAGCAAGAAGCAACTAAAGAACCTGAAAGCTGGGTAATTAGAAGAGGGATGTGATGCTTGTTTTATTGATACCTACATTCTTGGAGAGAGAACTGGACCATGCATGTGGAGGAGCACAGGATCAATTTTATGCACTCTGCCATTTTGGGGGAGATAATCACTTGGTGAATATTTAGTTCAGGACATATCTGGATGAACCAAAATGGTTCAAGGAGGGAACAATACTCCCCAAGGCTGTCAGGAGTTAACCACAAGAAATTATATTTCATCCTTAAGTTAACACTTCCTTAACAGGCACTTTGATCTTTGCTTACAGAGACAGATTATTGCTAGAAAGAACAACTCGTCCTGTAGGACTGGGAACAGCCCAGATTGCCAAATTTCCACAGCTGTTTGTACTGGGATATACCACTAAAGTACCTCATTGCCCTATAAAGATTACTTTACAGAGTTATCAGCAAAAGAAACGGCCACATTTCCCCCCATTGCTTGCTACTTTCCCACTATTATAGGAAACCCAGGCAGTTCTCTGGCCAAGCCTTGGAGCAGAGATTTGTGCCCCATTTAAGCAGCTGGGATTGTTTTCAAGCGTAATTTGTTGAGGGAACACATCCCAGAGTTGCTCTGTAGTGGATAAGAGACTTGAGAGCAGCACAGAAGTCACATCCACCAAGTTTTTCCCATGTGCAGCTCCTCAGTTACACATTCCTCAGTAAAGCTGCCTGAGCTACAACTCCAGCACCCAGAGTTCAGCCCCTCTGAATAAAGTGCCCAAAGGCCAGCCAGGGCTGCTGGAACTCTGAAGAGCTGAGGGTACACATAAACAACATCACACATGATCAGTGCTGCTACAGTTTCCATGTCCTTTGTAAAAATGTGAAGCACTAAGGACAATATCCTTTGGAGAGGCAAAGCTGGCAGGCGACCACTCATTCTATTTGATCAAGATGTTGCTGAGGGTTAAATTCTTCAGCAGTTGCCAGTAACGAACAAAAAGTGTCCTTTGGCATTTACCAAGTGGGAGCCTTTATGGAAGGAGGAAAGCTTGCCAGAGTACCCAAAGAAAGGCAGGCAAAGGGAGCTCCCTGACAACAAGGCACACATTTGTTACAGGTTACAGCTGCTGGTGGGATGGGGTGGCCTCTGGGTTAATTAGAGCCTCAGGAAACCCAGAAAGACAGTGGCAAAGACACAGAAGTGTGGATAATACACAGCACACAAGCCTTGCTGGGAAAGGTAAAAGCTGATTAATTGCTTAAGAGGTTCACAGCNAAAAAAAAAAAAAAAGACCATTAAATCCAGATTTCATAAGGCAAAGAAAGGACCTGAAAAAAAAAAATTTAAAAAGAAAATCAAGCCTAGTTCAAAAGCCCAATCAAATGTGGATGACATTAGACATCCCACAGGCTCCCTTGTCTTTGCAGATGAGCCACAGAGAAACAAAACATTTATGGGAATGGGAACTGTGTCCTCATATAAAATCAAGAACTCTGGGCAGGATCTCTGTTTTACCAGCAAAAATAGTCAAAGTCATAAGAATATCTTCAGCAATCCATTCAAAGCCCCCTTGAAAAAGAAATAATTCTGGAAGCAGAACAAGAGCTCCCAATGAGACAATATATTTTGATGCACGTCTTTTCAGATTTGGTGCTAATTTCCTCTTTTGTTTGAGCTTTGTGAAAACAATCCTTTACCAAGATTATGGGGGAAAGCACCTTTTAATGGTTTACAAGGAGCTGGAACTAAAGAATCCTTGCCTCCTGCAATCCCACCAGAGCTGGAGGCAGCTGAACACTGCCAGCAGCAAGGCAGGACATGCACCTCACAAACTGAGCACAAACTTGCAGCATTACTCAGTTATTTCATCACTTTGCAGCCAGATTGAGGTGCCACATCATTGGCAAGAAAAGGGTGAGTTTAAGGGTGAGTTTAAGCCCTTTGGGCTCATTTACAGTAAGGAAGTACAAATTATCCATGCCCTCCAGCAGTCCTCAAACTTGCTCCCCAAACAGATAGAATGGCTGATTCCACAGCATCTTCCCACCAGCTCTTTCCCTAGAGGAAAGGGCAGCTGGGATTATAATCCTGGCACTTACATGTCTGGCCACACACTCCTGTATAAAATATTTTGTGTTTTCCAAGTCCCAAGGGCACCATCTCTACAGCAATAACTGTAGATGAACAGCTCACAACAAGGTGTGTCCTCACAGGATACATCCAACTGCTCTGTGCATCCTGTTATTCCTGTCAAGACCAAAGTTTTACTTTGACATGAGTCACAGGTAGTGACACTGGCTTCAGCCCCTAATGTGCCCTGTGATTTGCACGCTCACAGCCTAGAAGATCTCCAAGTGTGGACCTCAGGAAGTGGCTGTTGGCACAATTAATCACTCCAGGCACACCCAGATTCTGGCTCATAGTAAGTAAATATCTTCCCCAATCAGATTCTCAGTCCTGACAAAGAACTAAGGCTGTGAAGCAGATCCCATGAGTCAGATGGGGGTTTGAAAAAGCAGGGGCCACTGCCCCTGAAAGCTTCCTGCAGGCCAAAGCACTGGCAAATATTATCTTGCAAAGACTCAGCACCTCAGCAGTCAGTGAAGGATATTTCATAGATTTCAAGGATTTGCTCACCACATCTTGGTGAGGCAGAAAACTAAATGGAAATGCTACATTTCATGTGTTCCAGTTTGAGATAGATGGATTATGTGACCTATACACAAGAGCAGGAGACAATCTGCAAAGCAGGAGAAAAAGTGGCACAGTGCAAACTGTGAGCTGCACTTCCAGAAGGAAACGACTGCTCTCAGTCCAAAGGCTGTGCTGGAGACACTGTCAGAGAGCATACAGGAATTTTGTTTCCTACAGATGGGTAAGAAAGTCTTCCTAGTGCAGAGAAAACCAAAAGAACAGAGAGCACAGGAGCTGGCTGTACAGGACAGACATGGTATGGATCATGGCTCTTGGATTAACGCTGCTCCCAGCTGGGATGAAGAACTCCTGTCCCTTTCAGGGGTCACTTATATGCTGTGTTTGAAGCAGCCACAAGGGATTAGAGGCAGTTCAGGTGCCAGTTTGTTTCTAAAGGTCACACTATACAAAAAAAAAACAAGGAAAGGGTGATCAGAGCAACAAGGGCTTCCCCTGGAGACATGCAAACCGGTGGTGCCTGCTCTCTAAACTGCATTCCCTGGCACTCCAGTCAAGGCTGCTTGGCATAAACCAGGGTGTGGGGGGTTCTGATTTCCTGGCACCAGAACAGCCAAATCAGAGGGAAGAACTGGAGACAACAACATGCCAGTGAGTCACCCATCCATGGAAGGACACCAGGTCCCTTTCTGCTCTGTGGGCTGAGAAATGCAGAGGGAGACCTGCAATTCAGCCATACTTTCTGCTCTTATGAACACTGACTTTGTGCTTAGATATCCCAAGGGCTAGAGAGAACATTTCTTAAAATCCAAAAGGTAAACAACCATGCTGCAAAGAACTTCAGGGCAAAGAAACTACATCCTAAAAGTATTATTTTGCAAGGCTGCAGGAAACAGCAAATGCAATGTCGTGGCAGCACCATGAACTCTTCAGAGTGGTACAAAAAGCTCCAAAGAACAATGCTGATGTAGAAATCTATGAAAATAATTTTCACACATATTTCCTTCTCAATCATGGGGCTGAAACCCTCCCTCTCATTCTGTCAGCCATTGATTATGTGATAACTACTTTGGCATAAATCAGGACAAACATGTCCTTCCCAGCAGCTCATCCCTACTGTTTTCTTTGTGCCAGCTCCAGTGCTCACCTAGCATGCACTAAGCACATCAGGGAATGGATCCAGCTGGAAGCCTCAGAGGGAAAAAAAAAAAAAAAGAAAAAAGAAAAAAAAAAAAGAAAGAAAACCAACAAAAACAACCAACAAAAAACGAGCAGTGAAGATGGATCCCAGCTGGCTCCCACTCCCAGAGCTGCTCCAACATTATTGTGCATCCGGGGAGGTAAAATACAAACAGAGCTTTTGGCAGGAGCCTACATTTATTTAATACTTAAGCAACTGCACAATCACAGACTTTAATAAGGGTGATGCTGAAAAATGTAGGGTTATCTTCTAAGAAGGGCAGGCCTGTATGCTTTTAATGCAAAAAGCAGTTGTGGAAAACTGTCCAAAAAGGATCTTTATTTCTGTAGACTGATAGACAAAACTTGAGGTGTCCAGATTGGAGCAGTTACTTGTTTTGTGTCAGAAAATCTTGCACCTTTTTCCATTAAAGAATTTTAACTGTGGAAGTCCAAGTTTCCACAAAGGGAGTGGTTCTTGCATTACTCCAACTGTAAGTCTCTTGCAACAGTTCTTTTTCAACTAGATAAGATATGGTCTAATGGAACAGACCTACAGAATCCAGCATGGCAAGTATGCTGACCTCTAATAACCTGGTTCTAAACAAAGCCAGCCTGCACACTGCAATTGGGAAAGGATATTACAGATAAGATTCAAGAGACCTCAGTCCAGGTCTCAGACTCTCCAGCACTGTTCACCCATGAGTTGTGACACTACCAAGTGCTCCCTGTGCTGCTTTTAAGCCCATGTGCAAGTGGGCCATGGTGAGACAAAGAAATCCAGTCTGAGCAGTCACTGTGGGAAAAGGGGACTAACAGAATTGTAACCTGAGCCTTTCACCTTCATTAAGAAAGGACTTCCCACTACATTGCTTTACAACTGCACAGCTTCACACATAAGTAAAATACAGAGGAAAAGAACAGTTGGCTTCCAGAGATTTTGCTGTACTTTTTTCCCCAAATGCTGTTGTCTCATCCATGGTTCCAGGGTGCATTTTGAGGAGGATGAGTAGATTGGAGAAAGATTTCTGTTGCATTTGATGATGAGATTGGTTGAACCAGTTTTGCCCTCTAAAGGCAGAAAATCCAATAGAGCAAAGTCTGTGCAGGCCAACTAAAAAAGACTTACAAATCCCAGACTTCAGTGGAGTGTAGGAGTCACAGCTGAGCACCTGAGTATTTACCATCTTAATTAACACTTACCACATTTTATGGCTGAAATATCAAACTGAATTGAGAAATTAAGCAACTTCCAAACTCATTAGTTTTTAATGATATTATTACATGATACCACACAACTGCAGGAGTAACCTCAGGAACAGAGGATCAGTTCAAGACAGTCAGAAATGCAATATAAAATACAGTTTCTGTGCAGCTCCAAAGAGACCAAGCAGAGGATTGTATTTCAAGCTGACAACCTAGGACTTTCCAAATCTAGTAATGGTGCAATGAATAAATGAGATGTCACAAAAATGAAGTTTAAGTAACTATTAGAAAACATAGAGTACTATGTCAGCACAGCACAGCAGCTGTAAATCTGTGCTCACATTTAAAGCTGTAAAAATTTAAAGCTGTAAGTGACTCACATTTAAATGGGGATACTTTTGGTGAGTTTTGGAAGCCACAGAACAAAGTCATCACTCTTAGTTCCACTGGCTCTGTCTAGACAAAGCTACACTATTGGTTTTTAGTTCATCTAGAGAAACACCAACACTGGCCTTTACATACATGTTTTAAACATGAAATTATTTTTGTATTTTTAGGCATAAAGCCTTTCTCCCAAAATAAAAGTTCACTGAAAATATTCAGGCAGTAATTGAAATTACAGCATTGCCAGGGCAGAGGGAAGATGTTTTTTACCAAGTGGGACTTACAAGGTCTAGCTTGAATAAAATCCTGTGAATAAATACTTTTGAGTGAACTTACCAACTAGCTCCTGAGGATCTCTTTTCTCCACTTCTGAGAATTCCTGCGAAAAAGGAGGAAGAAGCAGATTTTAGTCAAGTTATGCCTCCAACCTAAAAAGCTATGCTGTTTATTTAGAAATTTACAACTTTTTTCTGAGACAAGAGAATAAAAATTAAGAATGAAACTCAATTTATTAGATAAAAGGACAATGTCTGGACCATGTAAAGTCAAATTAGCAGGATGCTCCACTTCTTTGCAAAGCTAAACTTAATGAAAGAATTAAGGCTTTGTTTCACCAGGTCTTGGACACTGAACTCCTTTGGAATTCCACAGAAACTGCTGTACACAAAGCCTTTCCTCAAAACAGTTCAAAGCATGGATTCTTTATTTTTGGTGAGTAGCTCTGGGCACCAACCAGGAGTCAGTGTTTAAGACCACAGTTAGGTAAACACAGGCTGGATCCAGCCCACAGGACACTCCTTTAGTCCTGGGAATGCCAGCCACAGGCCTGTGCAGCTCCCAGGGCTCTGAGCAGGATCAGCATGGGGCATTCCCCAGGGAATGTGACAACAGCCCAGGTGCTCCCAGAGCCAGAGCTCAGGGACTTGAGGGCAGCTCCTGATCAGCCTCTCCAGGCTCTGGGAGGCTCCCAGAGCTCTGCAGGGTCCCAGGCTGCAGAGGTTTGCCAGATGTGTGTGTGTGATGCTAAATTCATCTCTGCCACTGTGCCATGCAGGGCTTTGGCTGACAAACCCTCTCCAAACCAAACTGCCAGGGAGTGTGGTGGTGATGCAAATCCTGTGTTCCTGTTTCAGAAGGATGATCCCACTGTCAGTTCTCTTGCTGCTGCTTTCCAGGAGTGATACAGCCAGCCTGCTCTACCAGGGACTCAAGAGCACCTGCACTGGCTTGCAGTGCTCTGTTTGGAGATGGCCACACACCTAATCCTTGCCTGGTTACAGAAATTAAGGACACTTCATTTGCAGATGTTTGCAGCACAGTGTGCTGAGCAGAAGGCATTTTGTGGGATAGATAAGACACTCTTGAATATGGTTTCACCACACTGAGACCAACACCCAAATATTTTGGTGCCTCTGGGAGATCCCAGGAGAGTCACAAGCGATACCAAGTTCAGCACAAATAAAGTTTCTGAAACAGTACCAGCTGTATCCCAACACTGCCCTCTCCCTCTGCCTCCCTCCCAAAGACCTTTTGTGACTCACTGGGCTGTTCATCCAAAATTCCTCAGTGCCTCCAAACACTGAAGCCATTCATTGAACCTGACACTGACAGAAAGCTGCCTCCTTGCTGCTTGGTAACAGCTCCCTGACCCCCTCCTTTTCTCCATTTCCAGTCAGGTGAGAGGTGCATCAGGTGAGGAGAGAGCAGTGAGGTCATCAAGCCAGATGTGTGAACAGCCTGTGCCAAACTCACTCTGAAAATGACCCATTTTCAGAGAAGCCAAAATCCTCTGGAAGCAGAAGAACAAATTCTTTGTGTGGCACTAACTGCTACAGGGCATTTTTTACAGCCATTCATGGAAGACACAAAAAAAAAAAAAAAAAGAAAGCACTATTTCTGCATTAGTACACTTGGATCACAAAAATACAAGGCTAAAGCTATTTTAGAAGAAGAAAGAAGTACACAGAGGAACATGCATCTTCTCCCTGGCCAGCTGGCCACAGGCCCCTCTGAGATGGGCTGAAGTGTCACAGCTCCAACCTCTCTGAGACAATGCCTTTGGTGTGTGTATCAACAGCTCTTCTCCCAGCATCACAGAGAGAGAAAAATTTTAACAGGAACATGACATTTCAAAGCAAAAAAATTATGCCAAAGCAGGAGCTCTCTTTGGTGAGGGCACTGGACAGGAATCCAGGGAATCCAGACTCTGTTCTCCACAAGCCTATGTGGATGGGGAGTTCACAGACTGAGCTTCAGGTCACCACTGGAGAAGTGGGAGCAATTCTGTGGTAACTGATGGGCTGTGAGGACAAACCCAGATGAGCACGGAGGCTGGAGAAGCTCACAGAGCTGCAGATGCAAGGTAACGTCTGTCCAGGCACATTCAGTGACTCACCAGCAGTAAATACAGGGGTCAGGAGGCTGCTCATTCCCTTTCAGGGGGGAACTTGCTAATTAATGGGTAATTAAAACTATTTCTTACCTTGGTTTGAGACAACAAGCAAATGTTTGTTGAGGTCAAAGGAGGGAACTGCTTTAGCTCCAACCTTGACTAAACTACATCCTGCACTCTTATCTCTTGAAAGTTTTAAGTGGAACTGAGAGGGAAATGAAGAGACAGGCTGTGTCCCTGAGCACCTCTTGATCCTTCCTCATACCCAGCACTGCATTCATTATTCCATTACGCTTCCCATCTCCTTGTGCCCCTTGTCCTCAAAGGTAAGAGAGATAATCCCCCAAAATAGCAATATTGCCAAGCAGGCACTTAAGCAAGCCAGTGGCACAGCCAAGTTCAGGTGCATTAGACATGGGCTACGTGGCCCCAAAAAGGCTGCCCTCTTATATGGGCCACTAACAGCCTTGCAAAGGGCTGTGCTGCATTTGTGACTTTTCCAGAAGCTCATTTTCAAGTCTCCTGTATGCCTGGAGTTAGTACCAAGCATAAGCACACAGCTCTCAGGAAACATGAACTAAAATATGCTGAGAGAGAATCTGATGGCCAAACCCTTTCCTGTCATTAGACAAAGATCTCTGAAATGTCAGCTGTGTTAAATGTTCTGTGAACTTCCAGAATCATCAGTAAGTTTGCTTTAACCAGAATTTTCTTCTTTAATTTGCATCCTTTGAGTCTGTCCCATTTATAACAGGCTAAGTCAAGCCAGTCCCATCAGGCTCCACTGTTTTGCCCTGGCCCACACTTTCCCACCACAGCCACTCCAACAAGTCCAGTCCCCACGTCCAGAGACCTCAGCCAAGACATCAGAGAGCCCAGAGCTACACCAAGCAAAAGCAAACACGTTCAGCCCTGGATTGCAGCCACACCTCACTGCCCAGGGACAGGAATTTTGCTTAGTGATGAGTTCCTTCATACCTCCACCCACTGCTCCATCCTGAACGAGCTGGAGACATCAACACAGCTTTTCATTACCTTGGGCTGCTTTCAAACCTCTTAAATGCCTTCAAAAAACAAATGGATGACCAACTTCTCCTCCAGTGCTTGTTCATATTTGCTCAGTTTGCTGTTGAAAACTACGAGGCAAGCATCAACAACTTGACTAAAGTTTGGCAGATGCAAGGTTTAAGGAGTCTTGTTCAAACCTCTGAGTATCTACTAAAGATCCAGAATGTTCTAAAAACTTCCAGTGGAGCAATCACACAAGAACTGTTCTACACTCCCTTAGGCTAATTTAAGTTTGAGACACACGATGAGTACAATGAACTGATTAGGAAAGACAGCATAAAAACCACAAATCTGCAGATTTAATCTAATATATTAAGTGGAATGAAATGGAGAATCACCAAGTGGAAAAATAAGGTACAATAAAAACTGAAAAGTTGCTACCTTTTGGTTATGAAAGAGAAGAAATATTTATGTATGGATGAGAGATTTCTAAAGGAATTCCAAAGCATTTAAACAATGGAAAATTTGAAGGTAACTGAATTTTATATAGGGAAGTTATCTAAATCCACTTAGGCAAAGGTGATCTCTCTGTAGATTACATCACCAATACCCACTGTGTTATGTATCAGTATCTCACATGGAGAACAAAATCAAGCAGGTGAGTGGATTTTATGTCAAAACTTCCTATCAGAGTAAATATATGAAATTATTAGAGATTTCAAGCATCCTAGAGCTAAAGGCATCACTTAAAGAGTTCATTTCCATTTGAATTCTGAGGCCTTTCAAAAAACAACAAGGTTAAGATTTTGCTAGTGACAATTGTACCACTGAGTTTTCACAAACCAAACCCCTGAAAATCTGTACAGAAGCAACTCTAAATTCACTTACTGCTTGAATGAGTTAAAAAAAAAGAAGAAGAAGAAAAAAAGAAGATTAAAAAAGCAGTACTGTGCTTTATCATGCACTCAGCAAGTTGATTTTCTGGCTGCCATCTACTCTGCAGCCTTGATCTCACAAGATCAGCAGTTTAAGGGCCCAGAGCCAGACAGCCTCACTCCAACAGAGCCACTGAAAGGAGTCAAGGGATGCCATGGTGCTCCAGAGCCAAGCTGGAAGAAGTCTGGAAACACAAAAACAAGCAGGAGGAAAACTCCTTCCCCCTTATCTGGAGACTAATAAAGAGCAGACTCTGAAGAGCACAAGCTGCTATGGACAAAGTATGAAAAAAACCCCAAACTGCACCTTTTTCATAGATTTCTGTGCTTCCAAGAACAATCATGCACATCAGCTCACTGATAGCAGACAACACTTATGCTGTTCCTAATCCTGTTTGAGTATAGGAAAAGGTTTTTCATTTTTTCCACTTTCCCAAAACAAATGTGTTTTTTTTTTCCAGCCCTGGACAAGATGACTGCCTGCAAGAGCCTGGCTCATGAGCACCAAGGGCTGGTTCAGTTTTCATGTATCATCATCAGTTAAAGAGGAGCAAGATGAAGGGGTGTGTGTACACACACATAAGGAAAATGCTGCATTTTGCCTGAAGCTTTCACCTCACTGGGGTGAAATATAGACCATCTTTTCAGTCCTACAGTGTCTCCATCCAGTTACATAAAAAAGTGTCTGCTCAGGCTCCAAGGAAAATAAAAACAACCAAACACAATCCTCACAGCATGGAACAGAGATTAAAGGAAGGAAGCAAAACAATATGAATCTGAGACTGATGAATTCCAGTTTGGACAGGCTTGCCCAGAACAGCTTTATTTAATGGAAAGAATGGATTGACTTAAAACAATGCTCACTAAATCCTTGTTGAAACAAGATCCATAAATGCAGCTCAATGCTCACATCCAACATAACTGCTGGCATTAACTGTCACCACAAGGTACAAATTCAAGCAGTTCTTGCAGAAGCAGGTGCACATGTCAGTGCAGGTGCACTTCAAACCACCAGGAGAAATGGTTCAAGAGGGAGGCAGAGGACACAAAACCAGAGCCTGATGGCTTTGACAAAGATGCAAATTTTAAGAAATGGTGAATTTAATGCCAGGTTTGCCACTGCTCAGCTGCATTCCCAGACTTGCAGCCAATTGAATCCTGCAGCTTCATTTTTCCACTGCCTTCCAGATAATATTAAATGCAACTAGCTCAGGCAGTACCTCCCCCTCAACATTTTCTATTTTTTTTTCAGCAAATGCTCTTGTGTTGCAGAATTTCTTCTCTCTCCCAACTACTTCACCTGATTGTTTGCATATAAATTTAATGCAAATTTAAACTGACAGCAACAAAATGTACAGACCAGTCACATCATTGTCTAGCAGTGTATTAGTTTGAAGATATTGCAGGGAATTTTTCAGTACAGTGCTTCCACCAGGAGCCAGGGGATCTGCTGCTGTAACAGCTGTTACAGTGAATTTCTTGAATCTGAGCAAGTGCCAGCAACAAGTTTTTGTAATTTTCCCTCCTCTCTACAATTCAGAATGTCTCCTGTAGTCCTGTACTCCTTACTTGGCTGAGTATCATGGAAAGAAACTATAACTTAGCAGAAAGTGTCAGAAGATTTGTCTAAGCCAATATTGATGATGGCCTTGCCAGAGCAAACAGGTGAAATGTCTACATCATACAGGCAGCAGAGAAAGACAACCCCAAACCCTGCATCAATGCTTTTTCCCCTCCCCTCCCCTTTCTTTTCTTTTTTTAAAGGAACATGGTAGCAATTATGTTCTTGCTTCTCCTCTACAAAGATCAGAAGTGCTCATGGGAACAGAACACCAGAAATGTCTCATTTAATATTAAAAGTGCATGACAGGATTTCATTTCTTGCTCCCCAGATCTGCCTGATGTTGGTGTGCACCCAGGCTGAAGGCAGCAAACAGAGTGCATGTCAAGTGCATTTAGAGTCTGGGGAAGAGAAAGCCAGGCACCAGGAGTACAATGCTTTTATTCCTCCTCCCCCCAACCTCCTTTTTTTTTCTTGTATTGTGAGAGAAGAGAATCCCAAGAGAAAGCTTGAAACAAGCACATTTCCTACAGCCATATCCTGTTTGCCAGCTCTGCTACATAGCTCCAGGCAAAATGCCCAGCTCAGCATAAGAAATTTAACTAAGAAAAACCTGTAGGGACCATGATCTAGATACCAAGAGAAATTCAGCTGCTCAGAAATAAGCCACCATAGGAAAAAACCCTGATACATCCACCCTTCAGTGACACTTCTACACAGGCTTTACAAATCTGTTTGGAGATACAGTCACAGATAGAAAGGGAAGGAAGAACAAATCAGAGTCAACTCCTGAGACATTCCCTATCAAAATGTGCATAGCTGACACTGCCTTTTACTTTTCCAGCTAAATTACAACGAAAAATACACATTAAGTAATGAAATGAAAAAAAAAAAAACAAAAAAACACCGAAAAAATCCCAACCAAGACCTGGCAAAACATTTCAGTGAGAAAGTGCCTTAGAAAGGGAGCATTCATAGCATAAAGCCTTTAAATAGCTTCTTTGAAACTTGACTCCATTCACCTGACATATGCTATCTCAGTATTTGACAAAGATTATTTGTTAGGAGTAACTTCCAGTCAAGGAACTGTGTGCCAGAAATTTTGCTTTCCATGTGGAGGTACAATTCACAACACCTGCTTGCCAGTGGAGCCTGGTCCCAAAGCTGCCTGCTTCCCTTCACAGGGAGCTCAACAGCTCCTGATCTGCACAGCCCAAAAATTCTTTCTAGGCATTTTTGTTTACTACAGTGAAATAGAAATTCACTGGTCAAGTACCAGCAAGACATGACAAGGCTGGAGGTGACAAGGTACTTCGATGGTTTTATTCTTTACAGCTTGTTGCAGTGCAGAATCAAGTAGAAGGTGAAGGTGGGCTGTGAAAATTCTGAAGCCTCACAGCAGCAAAGGAAAGTCTCAGGAGAGCTGACAAAATTAAATTCTTGCACAAGCTTTCTCCCCTAGCACACAGTACTAAAAATTCTTCATGATTTGGAGTAGAGGCAAGCTGGAATAGCAAGTATCCTCAGTGAGAAATTCACTCCCTCATGAATGGATCCCATGGAGTTTATCCAGATTTTGCTCCTTCTGTGCCCAGAACAGGGCAGCTGGAAGGAGCTATTTTCAGCTATTTGCTGGTATTTGAGGCAATGCTCCATCTGTGCTGACTGCTCAGCCTCTCACTGTGACATGCACAGACCTGCACACTCAGAACAGCCTATTTGAGAACAGCAGCCAGAAATAATTGCAGCTACAGAGCTGGACTTGAAGAACTCAGACCTTTATCAGGTGAAATATGCGAGGGGAAGCAGCTCCAGAAAGGACTTTTCTTCAAGTTTAAAGACAAACAGAACAAGCCTGGCTCTTCTTTGGAGGAAGGCAAGCCACACCTGTGTCAATAATCCCTGGTATTCAGTACTGCAGGGAGTGAAGAGTCTGCTGCAACATGTATGCCCGGCGGGGAGGAAGGAACAAGCATGTCCACGGACATGTCTCATCTTCCAAACAGCTCCAGAGCTGGATGGAAGCCAGGAGCTCTCCAGGAGGTATTCCAGCTTCAGAGCCCGACAAGGCTGTGATGTGTCTCACTCTCAGACAGAGCTGGAGACAGGAGTACGTGTGGCAAGGGGCAAAATAATCCCAGATGCCAAATGTTGTTTTGCTTCCTGCACGCAGAACAGCTTTGACTGTCTGTGATATTCTCTGGCAATAACCAAGGTTCACCCAGATAAAATGGGAACCAGGCTTCAGCTGGTTTCAGGTCTGAGCACTCATTGTAGCAGTGCAGAGACAACCTTTACAACTGAGTTACCTCTACTCCCCTCTAAACTCTCTGGTTCTCTCTACAGAGCTCTGAAAAAGCATCTGTCAAACCTAAAACAAGGAAAAAACACACGGAGTTGGAAGCACAGACAGCATTTTACCCAATTATATTAAAAGGAAGCTAAAACACAGAAAAAGAATCTGAGACTGCAGTGTTTATCACTGGCACCTTCAGGCTGTGCTTCCAGGCAAAGGCATGAGTGAGGAAACAAACCACTGGAGTTCTAACCTTGACCCTGACCCTGGGAACTGCACAGTTCATGCTTTGGAAGTGTTTACAGAGGTATGCTCACAGCCATGCATAATGCAAGGATATTAACTTAAGGACAACTTTTCCCAAACATACTTTTCCCCTTCTATGAAGCAAAATAATTAAACCTGAGATGAAAGTTAACGAGTAGGTTCAAGCATTTTTTGAGAAGCTGGCTTGATGAATGCATGCTGAATTCAGAAAAATTAATAAGCCATATCAAAGTAAGAGTTAATTTCAGGGATTACATTATTGCACACACACCCATTTACTGGTTCTCAGCACTTACCACTTTTACTTTAAATCAAGATAATTTTGGTATTTAAACAAACAGGTCAATGGGTAGGCAAGATAAAAAAACCACCGCAGTCAAAAGCCTCTAAGTATTAGTACACACCTACACATCATAACACAGTAGAATTACTTTACAGGTATGCTGGATCAATAAAAGCTAAACATAATAAAGAGCTGATGATTATCAAGAGGAGGTACTTAGACATGCTTAGAGGCACAGTATTCCTCTGTAAAATTTGACAGCCTTCTGAGAGATCCCAGTTTGGCTGCCTCTCCATACAACACCTCGAGGATGCAGAGGGGACCCTTAAAACAAAACCAGGAAAGGAAAACATCAAAGTAGCCACCTGTTCTGAAAAACTGCTACCATGTGTCAGGCATTCACCTGCCAAGGGAGTGGCAAATTTCTTAGCTTTCCTGCACTGGCTGGTCTTGATACAACAATCAAAACTCAGGAGTTAATGATTTCCCTCTGGGAAAGCTCCAGGAGCCAAGCTGCAGGGCTGGGCTCTGTCCTTGATCAGCACTTGCAACCTGTTATTCATCCAGCCCTCCAAAATGAAGCACAGAACCCCTCAGGTGAGGCTTGGAGCACAAGGTCAGTATTTTAAGGTTCATTTTTCATTTTCCAGCAGGGCTGGTCCATTTAGTGAGCTCTGAAAGCTTGTATCTTGTTACTGCATCAGGTCTGTAACCAGAGCCAGCTGCTGGCCAGAGCCCCAGCAACCTGCACCCCATTAACCCTGTCCTTCCCAACCAGAACAATGCCACATTTCACACCCAAGCCCAAACCTCCTTCAGTTTGTACCCAGGGCTCCATCAGCTGAGGAAAGGGCACAAAGAACTCATCCAGGCTGTGGATTTCACTGTTTTAACATCACTGTTAAATAACAGATTTTGTTGCCTATTTCTTCTCCCTTAAAAGTGGAAGGTTTTGTTTCTAAAGTGGTTTTAAGGCAGATGCTTGTTTCCAATTGGTGACAGCTCAGGTAAAGGTGATTGTGGCCATTCACAAACGTGTCCTGTTCCAGAGCCTGAGCATCCACCTAGCTTTGATTTCTGGAAGAGCAGTTAGCTCTACCCAGCTTTGAATCTCCAGTTTCCCATGACTGCCTGAAGCACTTCCAAATGCAGTTACAGGATGCAACAGAATGTATCTGAATATATCTGAATCTGCTGCTTTAAGAGAAGGATTCTGCTTTTTGCTGCAAGCATAGTGTGTTTCTGAATAACTCTCAGATGCTCAGTAACATGAATTCCATGGGCCAGAAGTCTGCTCTGGAATAATGCTTCCAGGTGACTGATGAGGCTTAAATATTCTCCTCTTCCTGGCACACCTTTCCCTCCAAACAGGTGTATTAAAACTTCTCTATCTCGCCAAGCAGTGGTTTGACATCACAATGTTAGAACTTGGAAAGCTTATTGTGACTTGCTCCTTGGCAAATAAATAACCCACATCAAAGCTGCATTCCAAGCAGCACTTTGTACTGGCTTCCAGTGAGGAACTAGGGCTGAACAGCCAGAGAGGTGCCCCTTCATCAAAACCAACAAGGGCAGATTCCCTGGAATCAAGAGAAAAACCTGAGACAAATACAAAATAAGTATCTTCCCAGTGGGACTATTTGAGGTAGGCTCCAAATTCCAATCTCCCCATCATCACTTCACCAAAGAATTTTTACATCATTCCTCACTTTCTGTCTCCTGACACCACCCACAACTGACACCAACTGACCCTTCTGGAGGTTTTGTGTCTGGCACTATCCAAGTGCACAATGAGGCCAAATCACAGAATGCACCAGCAACAAGGGAACTGCTCCACACAACCTGGCTCCATTATTCAAGGTATAAGCTCTAGGTAGCTCATTCACAATATGCACAAAGAGGCAAAACACCAGGGAAAAAAATTTAAAAAAAAATATATCTTCAGGGCTTGAAATGGCTATTATTTACTGATGAATTGCATTTTTTTTCCTCATTCATGCATTTAAAATTATTTACTTCCTGCCTGTGGTCAGATTCAGACCTTGGAAAATCCCTAGCCATATATGAAGAGCATGGGGAATCTATCTAAACATGTTTCCAGGTCTCTGATGTCTCCATGAAACCGAGTAGGCACAACTACAGCACTCAGCAGGTTCAAAACAAAATTAAGTTACCCAAAAGCATTAGTTAGTTATAATCAAGGGCCTCCCTTTTTGCTGCACTTTGGATTTACAGTAACTGCAACACTTGTTAGCTGTCACAGACATTACAAGCTCCAAGCAGTGAGGATGGAGAACACTGCCACTTGGTGGAAAAAGGGGATAGGAAACATTTGCAACTGCTCCAAGTACAAATACTTCCACAGGAATTCCATCTTTTCCCCATCCCAAGGGAATTTCCTAACAGCATGGCTGGTGCAGCAGCACCAGTGCCCCCACAGCCAGACCCCAGAAGGGCACTGGGCTGTCTCCACTGCTCCACCTTGCCCAGTGCCAGCTGGCTATCAGCCAGCACTTAATATTAAAAAAAAAAAAAAAAAACCCAAAAAAAAAACCCTACAAACAAAAAACCACCAAAAGGGCAAAGGACACAAGTCCCTTTTTCACCTGTGTTTGAAGACATCTATTAAGGATGACACTGAAGTGTGAAACTGCTGAGTTTCAGATTCAGTTCAGCTTTGCCTCCCTCCTACCCTTCTCAAACCCTCACCTTTCATGCCACACTGGGATGGCAGGAACTACATTTTACCATTCTTTTATTTCTTTCCTTTAATTCCCATTTTCAGTTCTTGCAGAGTTACTATTGCACAGTCTACCAAGGTACAAAATGCTTTTTATTTTTAATACATTCATTATTTGCTTTCTCACCAAAGCTGGAATGCTGCTCTGTGGCCACGTGTGGCTCTTCTTCAGAAGCACAAAATGCACCTGGACAGCAGCACACAAAACCCACTGAAAGCAAGAGGCTTTTTAAACAAGCCAACATGAAAATGACATATTAAAGCAGCAACCACACAATTCAGTGGTGAGATTTCTGTCAAGTATGATTACTCAGATAAGAGCAACTACAGCCTAACTCTGTTCTCTCTCTCAGCCAGACCTATTCTCCACTGCCCTGAAGTCCTACAGCCCTTTCAGAGAAGACAGAAATGCACACACTTGCAACAGGGCCCTACTACACAACTTCAGAAACTTGATTTACACCAAATTTATCTCCTAAGGAAATCACATCTTTTTACTTCAGAGTACACATTTGAATCCAGCAGTTTTTACAGAAACATCTTGCTAGCATGTTTACCAGGGCAAAAATGTAGAAGTAGAAAAAGGATAAAAGTGAGAGATTCTCTTTTCCTTTCTTTCAAATAAAAAATTCTTTCTTGCAACAAGGAAAGGACAATACATTCCATTTCCAAGTGCCTGGGAGCCATTTCACACACTGAGACTTTACCAGCTGCAGTACAGCTGCTAAGATTTCCAGCTGTGTATCACTGTCAATCCATAAGAATATTGTGGGACCTGGAAGAAGCTGCTGCTATAAAACTAATTTAAATAGAATAGCTAAACACATCCATTTGCCTTCATCTTAGCTTATCAATGCCCTGTGGTAAATCAAATTATCTACAAAATTTTGCTTTGCAGCACAGTACTCTGGTTTCTGTAGCAGAGTTTAGGGACTGTGTGCATCCTTGAGGAAGCTGCTGGATAAAATAAATGCCCTTGCAATTGTTCACTCAGCATATCTGATGAACAGGACTGCTTCTACTGCACTAACATAAAACATTTAAACACAGTTGTCTATGGTTTCAAATGGATTTGGTCTTTTGTCCTCCAGCTTTTAGCCTGATCCATGTCCTGTGTGCTGTTAAACACCTGCTGTTCAGCAGAAACAAGGTGAAATCCCAAGATAAAGATGATTTCAATTATTTATGATAATAGCTATTATCTGGGAATCTTATTTTACTTTTTAAATTCATCTATGACCTTTACAAATCTGCTTCATTCAGAAGGACAGAGCTGGAGAGAACTGAATTGATTTTGACACCTTCCACGGCTTGTAAGAGCACAGAATCATTTATTCATTAAGTTGTTCTAAACAAAGAAATTATTCCAACTAACACTGGTCATACAGAATTCTGTACTGGATGCTGCACCTCCCACATCACTGCAAAACAGGTGAGATGCTGTCAGCAAACTTCAGATCTAATGCACAACATGAGCAAATTCATGAAGGCCAACCTTCATTGTGACACAGCCTGTGATCAACTGCCTTTGGCAGAAGCCAGAACTAAAGTCAGAAACACAGGTTAAAGCTACAAAAGGTGTGGAACTAACTACAGATCACAAATGAACACCAAGCCATGCTGTTAAAACTTACTCCTCTTGTACTGAGCTTCCCCACCACCACCAGACCACACTTTCAAATACCTTTAGGTCACCAGCCTCAGGTTTTTCAGTCTCTGAATCGTCATCTTCCTACAAGACAAGAATTTACAGGATTAAGCTTAAAGAGCAGGCCTGGCAAGTAACTGAACTTACAGCAAAGGGCATTCAGCAGCCCAGCAGCAGCAGTCCAAGACCCTTTCCATGGAGGGTAGTTTTGCCCCACCCACTCATAACCAGAAAACAAGTCCTAGAGACAGGGGAAGAAGTGTTTGTTTGGTTTTGGGGGTTTTTGTAGGCAAAAGCATCACTCAGTAGCAGTTGTCCCTACAAAACTCATGCAGCTCTGGAATGCTCAGAAGTAGACAACAAGAAGCAGCAGAAGTGGGGAACAAAAGCATTTGTCCTTTGATAACTCTTCCCTCCAGTTGGCAGGTGGGGATTGATGAGCCTCTGTTCAGCAGTACCCACAGAAAAAGCAGCATTTGCAAGCCCTGTGATAGTCCCAAGCATCAGCAACACACACAGGACACACAGCTGGCCTGCCACCAAACCAAACATGCAGGCTTGGAGAGGGTCTGGCCTAGCACCAAGTTCCAGGGATCCAGCAGACACAACCTCCTTGCTGGTGCAGAGCTCTTGTGCCTTGCTTGCAGATGCTGTGAATCTCCACAGAAGGGAACACTGACAATTTTCAGGTGACAGTCTCCACTTTTTAAAAAATTATTTTATGAATCAGAAATAAACCAAAGAACTGGGGGAATTTTCACCCTGTGAGAGCTTAAAATACTGAACATAGCACTGTGTGAAAATGCACACCAGGTGAGCAGGAAGCTCCAGGCTGGTCCCCACTGGCTGTAAAGCTGCTGTCCCCTCACTGGGCATCCTCCCAGTACCCCTGTTTCTAGACATAAACACATACTCTGGGCTCAAAACAAGTCTGAGGAGCAGAAAGTGTTTTTCATGCTCACATAACTCAGCAAAATGGTTTTCCTTCTAAACTTTCCCACAAATTTCAATGTTGTCCCCAAAATAAGAACTTGGTGTCTCAGCTTCAAAAAGGGCAACAAAAGAAAAAGTGAAATGAGAGGTGCAACTGAAAGGAAGAGTTTACAAGGAACTGCCCACCTCAAAGCATTGGCACATGAACCAATTCTAACAAGGCAAGCTAGAGGCTGACTACAATAACATCAGTAAGTTTTAATTGACTGGGTTAAGATGCCTCTTACAGATTTGAGACACAGACTCCTTCACTTCAGCTACTCTCCAGCTTCCCTTTCTGAAAGATGCACATATGACAGTAATTCAGTGCAGACTGCCAAAGGTTAATTACAGTGATTCTGTAACTAGAAAAGAACCAACTAACTTGGTGTTTACCACAACTGAGATTGCTCTCCCCTCTACAGTCTTTATTAGACAGATAAAAGTGATTTTCATCAAAGCAATAACAGGTTGAATTATCCATGTCACACACAGTAACTGAAACAGCTCTCAAAAACTTCTGACTTAGCAGGGAGCAACAACATTAACAAACAAAGCAGCATTATTGAAAACTGGCTTTGAATAAAAACAGAGCCTTTTCAATCCCTGCTAAAGTAGTTAAATCACCCACTGAGCTGTACAGAGCAAAGCACAACACAGCCTGAGCCCACTTCATCCTGCTTTCCAAAAACAACTCATAACCCCATGAGCTACCAGCACAAGCAATGCCAAAGGAGTTTTCAATCCTGCTCAGAGATTATTTAATGGGAAAAAATGGGAAGCAACTTGTGCAACCTGCACTGTCACCACAAACCTATGCAAGATCCAGTGGCTGGCAGCAGTGATTGACTGATTGTCATTTCCTGAGCAGCAGCTGATGATGCACAGCTCCAACCTGCACCAAAAGCTGTGCAGGCAACAAAGCCACTCCACTTACAAACCCTTTACAACACTAACTAAACACAGCTGGCCTTGGCAAGCACCTGGATCACACACAGGGCTTCCTCTGAACTAGAGAGACACCACTGAAGCAGAGTCTAGAGGTGCTGGATATAGAAAGAAGAATCACTGAGGCAGTAAAAGGGGTTCACTGCTTTGCTAAGGGAGACACCAAGGGAACAAAACAGAACTTAAAGCAGGAAGAAGAGACTGAGAAATTTCTTGGCTGCTACTTGGGCAGAAAATAGTGTCTCCTAAGAGACTGATCCAACACATACAGAGCAGATTTCAGTGAGAAAAAGTGATAGGAGAAGCCCTGGGTTTTTGGCTATGTGAAGAAAGAACTGGAACAGGGAGAAGATAAAAGTGGTAAGAAAAATAAAGTAAGGAGATGAGAACTTTCTTTTTTCTCCTCCAAACTTAGTGCTTCACTCCTCCAGACCCAGGGCAGAACCACACATCCTGCTGTGTGATGCAGCTGCACTCACAGACTGTGAGCTCCATGCCCTGTCCCCACACTGCTGTTATCTCAGAATTCAGGTGATATCAGACATGTGCCATGCACCTGTGACAGACAGAAGCCACCCACATGTAGACAGGACACCGTTGCATCAAGGTGACTTGATGCAGGGAGTGGATTGAGCTACACACAAAAGAATAATTCAAGACAGCACAGAAGTTTATTCTTTTTAATCCACCAGCTGACAGTTTGGTTCTCTTACAGGGTTCTTATACATCAACTATGTTTAAGGAACAGCTTATATTTGGAGTGGCTGTAACAGCTTTTTTCCCATAAAAGAGTCCAAGGACATCAACACAGTAACGAGCAACACGAGCTGTGCCAAGCTGCTGATGGGTTTCAGGACAAATGCTTCCTACTCGAAAACAAAGTGGAAAGGAGGAGGTGCAAAGTGCTGAAACCCACACCAGGAGTCAGATATTCCATCACGGGTCGCTATTCGGGGTTTTTGTTTGAAAGAGAAAGCCTCTATAACCTGTGTGAGGGGTCAGGACAAGCTCCCGGAGCAGGAGGTACTTACTGACTGCCTGCTGTTCTCATCGTCCTCCTCCTCGTACCCTTCCTCGTCCCCATCCACGCGGGTGAAGTCATCTTCTCCGTACCCAACTGACACCAGGCCTCCTTTCTCTCCTAAGGAGGAAAAGAAAAGTTAAACGGTGAGGAAGGGGGAAGCGGCAGCGCGCGGGGCCTTCCCTTCACACAGGGGAAAGCGCCAGGCCGGCGCGGGCCGCGCGGGGGAACCCGGGCGCCCCAGCCCGCCGCCTGTCCCG
>WBNO01017875.1:527494-656330 GCA_013400575.1 Peucedramus taeniatus | reverse complement strand
CGGGGACACGGGAGGGTGCCGGGGACATGGGGGGGGGTGCCGGGACACGGGTCTCGGGAGGGACGGAGGGAAGGGGGGGTTCGGGAGAAGGAGCCGCCTGCCCCCACACCCCCTCCATGTCGGGTTTGGCGGGCACTGAGCCCCCTGTGCTGTGCCCGTGGGGAGGGGCTGACCCACAGTAAACACTGCAGCGAGGGGGTCTGGATAAGCATCCCTGAGAGACCCCACCGAAGGCGGAGTGCGGCAGGGAAGCGCTGGGGAGGCCGTGCAGGGGAGGCTGGCAGCGCCCGGGTGTAGCTCAGGTTCCTCTCGCCGTTCGCAGCATCCTCAGCATGAGCGGGAAGGCTCCCCCGGGCCTGGAGGGCAGGGTCCGCAAAACCCTGCAGAAGGTCTTCGGCTTCGAGTCCTTCAAGACTTCCCTGCAGGAAAGCGCGACCATGGCTGTGGCGAGAGGTGAGGCTCGGCACGGGACACGTGTGGAACGCGGCTGGGTGTCCCTCCGTGCGGGGGTGACCCTGCACTGTGCCTGCCGTGAGCAGAGCTCAGCCGGATGGGGCAGCAGCGCCCAGCCCTCCACGCCCTCCTCTGCTCTCAGGTGGTTTTGGTGGCCCAGGGGCAAGTGCTGCACACGAGCTCTGCATCTTTTATTTGCTTTGTGACTCCATCATTGCATCATGGAAATGGGAAAGTGCAGCATTCTTGGTGTCTTTTCTAGCTGTCTCCTCATACCTGCCGGTGTGTTTGTGGTCAGATGACATCAAGCCTCTTAACATTCAGACATTTTCAGAGGAAAACTGTCCTTGTGTTAAAGACAATACCAGTAGAGGACTTGATTTCTTGGCATGGCTGAGATCCTCAGAATTATGGGGCAGTTATCAGAAACATTTTTGTGCTGTTGTTGACACATGCCTCAGCAGCCAGCTGAGGGTGGACAGGCAGCTCACACAAACAAGCTGCCAGCTCCCCCAGCAGCTCTCTCTCTGTGAATCAGAACAGTGCCCAGTTCAGTTTCCATCTATCACCACTCACTGTTGACAACAGACCTGCCAGAAGTGGGATTCTGTGTGCAAGGTGTCTCTGCCTGTTAACCTGGTGTCACTGGCACCTTCCTGGCTTGAGCTGGATCCTGGTTAGTGCAGGAACAATCACTCACTGCAGGATGTTATCAGTGTGGTTGAGATTTCCAACTCCTGTTTCATGTGAGAGGCCTTTCTGGGATAAGCTTTAAGAGGATGTGGTGAAGTTCTCTCATGGGGCTGGTAATGTGGTAAGTGGAGGTCTGTAAAATGAGTGAAAGCAGCTTTCCTGGAGGAGATTCAGCAGAAATAACTTCTCTTTATCTTGCTTTATGTGTATCTTCTGGTACTTTTGTACAGCTGCCTCTAAATGTTTACAAAGCAATCTGAGGTTCTTTGGAGGAAACCACTGCTGGCATGCAAGGTATTGCTGTGTTTTTAGAACCTAAACTGAAGGGTTTTGTTGCTGTGCCATCTGGTACATGTGCTGTTTCTGCCCACCCCTCCTGCCTGAGCCCCAGGAACTCAACACCACTCAGAGGCCTTGAGCTTTCTTCTGTTGTTTTTGCAGGAGAGAAGGATGTCTTTGTGTGCATGCCCACAGGGGCAGGGAAATCCTTGTGCTACCAGCTTCCTGCAGTTCTGGCAGTGGGCATCACCATTGTCATTTCACCTCTGATTGCACTGATTCAGGTAACTGTCTCCTGTTAGCTGGGAATAGCAGACAGGGAAGGGGAGATTCTGGAGGCACAGCAGCTGCCCTCTTGTCTTTCTGCCCACAAGTCTCTGCTGCTGTCCTGCCTCTGGATTCTCTTGATGTCTCAGTGTGCTTTCCTTACCCTGGGAGAGGTGAGGACAGCAAAGTATCTCTAGTATGATACTTTGCATTTCTCTAAAATGATGGGTTTGCCTTTAATATTAACCTGGTGGTTTTTATAACTGGGTCTTTCTCCATTTTCTCCAGACATTAGCAGCAAAGCAGAGTAACTCAAATACACCAGAAGATGGATTTTTCCCCAGAAAAAAACCCTGCCACTTTGCATGTAAAGCAGTAACTCCAGGAGTGATGAAGTTGCCTTTGAAGGCACAATTCATTCTGCACCAAAATGTCTTTTCATTGCAGTCAATCTGTGATGGGAAGAAGCTGGTTTAGTAGAGCTGCTCCATGAGCACTTTAATCTGTGAGACTTTTTTTTCCTCTGTTTTGCCTTTTCTACTGTTTCATCACCTGTTGGGAGAAACAGTAAGAGCAGCTGTAGCATTGCTCAGACTTGTGTAGACCATTAGCACTGTGTGACATCTGCTGCTGCAGGCTGCTGATTTGGGAATTGTTATTTGTGGAATTATTTTAACTCCATTACAGTCTCACTGTAATACACCTTAACAATTATAGCAGGCTTGGTGATACTTCTCAGAAAGATACTATAAAGAGTGAATTTTTCGCCAAGTGTGAGGATTACTGATTAAAGTCCAGCATGGCCAATATTAATGAAATGGAGGTTAAGATATCACTGATAAAAGAGTTACAAATAGCTTGAGATGGGCTCAGTGAGTCTAAGGGAAAAGGGCTGGAGTAAACCCCCAGAGTCTTCTCATCAAGCCCTGAGAAGGGGTTGCTGTGCCTGAAGTGATCATGCTGTATTTCAGTGTAGGCAAACCTCAAGAGTTCAGCCTGTGCAGTTCATTATAGGGAGAGCTGAGGGGTGACTGTGAACAGAAAACAGAAACAGACATTAAATCAATTACTGAAACCAGATACTGAGTAAAATAATGAGATACCTGTTTTTCAGGACTCTTCATATCCTGAAATGTCAGGTGCTAGTCAAGTGCAAGTGAGCAGGGGACAGGGAAGTGAATTTGTATGGCCAGTGTTCATCTGGATGTGGTGCCACGTTTTCTTCTTGGATTCCATTACACAATTCTCATCCATGCTTCTGGTTCTGCTGCAGTGGTGGTTTGCATGATCCTTGTGCTTTGTCCTGTCTCAGTTGTGTTAGGACATTCCTCAGATATTTTGGAGTGACCCTGTTCTTGCAGGGTGGGAGTGTTCATTTTCCATCTGTGACGACTCTGTAGTGTAAATACTGAGATGTGTTCAGGTAATGGTGCTTGTGATGAGTTGTTCTGCACAGATCCCTGCTGCTGTGCCATAGCAGCAAAAAGACTGTCTTAAAGTGAATGGATGCACATAAATGCAGTTGAATGTAAAAGCTGGATAAGCTCACAGGTGAAGGAAAAGGCATCCAGAATTTAAGTTGTAAATAACAGGACTGTAGGTATGTGTTGTCCTAGGATTTGATCCTGGAAGTGGAAGCTGGAGCCTCACCTGGGTTTCCTTACTAATCTTTCCTGGTGCTGGTGACTTTATTCCCATTTGATTTTAATTTCTATTTTGTATTTACTCTAGGATCAAGTAGATCACCTTCTGGCTCTGAAGATCAAAGCCTGCTCTCTGAACTCCAAGCTGTCTGCCCAGGAGAAGAAAACCATCCTGGCTGACTTGGCAAGTGAGAAGCCTCAAGTAAAGCTCCTGTACATCACCCCAGAGATGGCAGCTGCCTCTTCCTTCCAGCCAACACTGAACTCCCTGGTGTCCAGAAACCTCCTGTCCTACCTGGTCATTGATGAAGCTCACTGTGTTTCCCAGTGGGGACACGACTTCCGCCCCGACTACCTGCGCCTGGGCTCCCTGCGCAGCCGCATCCCCCACACCCCCTGCGTGGCCCTGACTGCCACTGCCACCAAGCACGTCCAGGAGGACGTGGTGGCAGCACTCAAGCTCAAGCAGCCACTTGCCACCTTTAAGACTCCTTGTTTCAGGTCTAACTTGTTCTATGATGTGCAGTTCAAAGAGCTCCTTACTGATCCGTACACCAACTTGAAGGATTTCTGTCTGAAGGCGCTTGAAGTGAAGGGCGCCACTGGGGTAGGTTTTACCTTTGGGGAAGGAAACTAAACTGGACAAAATCTACCTTAATGGTCCCTGGCCTTCCAGGGGTTGGTGGGGCCCTGACAGGTCTGTGGCAGGAAATGAGGAGGTTCCAGGAAGGAAAGTGCTCGTGTGTATTTTCTAAGTCCTCTAAAAGTACACATGTATGTTTTTTAGTTTCTCTAAAACAGGTAGAATGTGAATGCTGTGGTCCTGTTAGAGGTGTCCTCAGAAGGGGGTTAGTCTAAAAGAAAATTGATTAGGAATACAGAACAAGCATTCCCACTTGGTTTGTCACATCTTCTGTGACCACTGTGTGTTTGTGTTCTGCTCTATTAGTGTGGGTGAGGGTGAACCGAGGCATTTGAAGTGTTGAATTTCCTGCTCTAACACTAATTCTCAAAATAACTCTCTGCAGCTCAGCTATAACCTCTGCACCTGGGTGTGTTTGTGAGATGCTTCTTGCATTGTGTCTACTAGGAGAGGATGAGGGGTTGTATTTGCAGCTTTGTTGTTTGACTTCAGGCAGTGTCCTGGCCTTTGTCTCCTGGCTCCCAGGTGTACTCCGGCTGTGGCATTGTGTACTGCAGGATGAGGGATGTGTGTGACCAGCTGGCCATTGAGCTGAGCTACCGAGGGCTGAAAGCCAAGGCCTACCATGCAGGTACTGCAGTCTGCATCTCTCCCTAGCTGGGAGAACTGAATTCTGCCACCTGGGTTGGGGCTACCTAGAAAAGAGCTTTCTAGGCATGCTCTGCACTTTGTGTGATGCTCACACATCAGGTCTGTGAGGTAACTGCAGGACCTTCACCACAATGGGATTCCCTTGTCTCCAGAACTCTTGGTTTTGTAGGATCTTTCATGGCCTGAATATAACAACTGGTTTTATCCTGGGTGGGGAGCCAGGTTTTTCTTCTCCGGAATAAAACAGCTGCCGCTCTGACTTCTGCTTGGTCCCAGGCCAGTTTAAACATTGGGAAAAGAGGAGTATGTACATCAGTCAGTTTTAGTGAGGGAGTTTGCTTGCAGTGGGGGAATGGATGAGAAAGAAAATCCTCTTGTTTCTTTCCTTCTTGCTTTTTTGAGGGTTGGTTTTTTTTTTTTTTTTTTTCTTTTTGGGGGGTTGTTAATTTGGTTTGGTTTGGTTTTCTGTGGTGTTTACTTTCTTCTCTTTTCCTTCCCAGGGCTCAAGGCAGCTGACAGGACTTCTGTCCAGAATGAATGGATGGAGGAGAAGATCCCTGTCATTGTTGCAACCATCAGTTTTGGAATGGGAGTAGACAAAGGAAATGTCAGGTGTGTGAGACTGAATGTTGTGCACCATCAGAGACTGAAACCTGAGCAGGGAGAAGGAAAAATCTCAGGCTCTGTTACCTAATACACCTGACTCAACTGCCTGATGATCATTTGCTTAAACCAACAAAACCAGTGCTGGAAGTTTTTTATTTTAGAAGCAGCAAAACCAAACCTGGGAGGGCTTTGTAAAAACATTAAACACAAGGCAGCAGAGCTCGTCTTTGCCAGTTATCCTCAAAATCAAGAAAATGGGAGGAATGCTTTTCTGCCACACCCTCCAGGGTTTCAGAAAGAGCCATCTCAGTGCAATCACAGCTGTCTCTTTCACTTCTTAGTGCACCTAAAATAATTCACCCATCCTCTATTAAAATACTCAGAGCCAGCTTTTTTTGGAGATCTCTTGCAATGCAACAGGGAAAAAATAGCCCTTCAAAAATGGCAATAACTATATAAAAATACAGCTCCAGTCCAAGGACAGAAACTTTGCACGTGGTTTGCCATTCTGTTCCTCTGAGATTGCTGTCCCCATAAGGGCTCTGGGTTAGAATTCCTGCCCTGCAGTATGGCTGTGCTGAGTTATTACTGTGATCACTCACTAGAGGGATAATTCAGGTGCAGCTCAGGCAACACCCACAATAGACCTGATCTGTGAAATCCACATACAGAAGTTGCTCTGACTGTGAGAGAAGGGCAGGATATCACTGAGCCAATCCCATCACTTCACAGCTGTTCCATCCCTGTGCCTGTGCCACTGTGCTGCCAGGAAACAGGATCCCATAGCAGTGACAATTTTACTCCTTTATGCATCTTTCCAAACAGAGAAGAGAGGAGTCTCCTAGCACATGAATTAATGACCTGCTGAAGCACTCTGCCCTGTCCAGTGGTCATTAAAAAAGGCAAAGAGTAACTGAAATGCATAGGGCTGACTGAAAGTGAAATATAGCTGAAATATGCTTGTAATCTGGTTAGTGTACAAGGAATGGAGTTAAAATTACTTTTTACAGGCATTTAAAAAAATAACTTAAAGAACATTATACCCAAGCCTAGTTAACAAGGCACTGCTGCTTAGTCTTTGCTCTGTGTTGGCAGATTTCTGAGTATTCATGCATATGTTATCAAAAAAGATCAGGTCTGACAGCTTCTGGAGGTGACTCTTCTGGACAAAAGGGAAAACAGAGGTTCTGTCCCTTTATATTCTGATGGAAGCTGCTCTTCTCTCTTCACTGTTAATTCAGTTCTGCTTAAAAATATTTATCAATTTCTTCAGCAAACTTCCTGATGAGGTTTAAATGTGCAGGGCTCTGATGCTTCCTGCTTGGCCTGTTCCTGGGTTGTTTGTGTTTGAAGAAACATGTTTGCTTGCTTTTGTCATTTAATCTTTAGCTACACCCTTATGCATCATACCTGCCCTTGGGTCATGCTGGCTTTGAGGCAGACTTGAAAACATTGGCAGCATTACTGTGCAGTCCTCTCAAAGCAGGTATAAGCTGAATTGCTGAATAGTCAGGTACAAGCAGGTTTAAAGCAGTCTTGCAGTGCTGTGTTGAAAACCTTCCTACAGAGATTACTTAAAATTTAGTAATGATTCTGTAGTCATATTTGCTGGTTAGGAAGGTTGCCTTCATCTGAGAAGCACAGTGAGGTGGAACTTCCCATGGAGATTTTGGCTGAATGTCTTTTTAAAGGAGAGTATTTAAAAATGTGTTTCTTAATAGTGCAGTTGTGTCCCACAAAATAAATATGACTTTTTTATTAATGCTGTATTTTATGGTAAAATCTCCCAAACTACTTAATTCAGTGTCCTTATTCTCAGTCTTCATAGCTGCACAGTTTAGAATACTCGTGCTCATTCTTTTCTGTCCATGTGGAGTGGCATCCTGCTCACATGCTGCTCAGGTGCATTTGCTTTCTTACAGCTCTGCTGCTTTCCATGTCTTGTGTGTTAAGAGGACTGAAACTTCAGTGTGCAAATTCTCTTGCTGTGTTCCATCCTCTTTTATGTTTTGCTGCCCTGTTTTTTGCTGTTGTTGATGCCCACAGGCACCACACTGGTGTGTGCAGTGCTCTGAGAAGCCTGCAGCCTCATGTTCCCTGTTTCACCACAGATTTGTTGCCCACTGGAATATTGCCAAGTCAATGGCTGGATATTACCAGGAGTCAGGCAGAGCTGGGAGAGATGGAAAACCATCCTGCTGCCGCCTCTATTACTCAAGGAATGACAGGGATCAAGTCAGCTTCCTGATCAAGAAGGAGCTCTCTAACATCCAGGTGAGAGCTGCAGAACAGTACCCACCTGCCTGGATTTCTCTGCCTTGGCTCTGGGCTGGTTTGCCTGCAGTAACCTCTGAACATGAAAAGATGAAATGAAATGTTCTGAGTCTAAAGCTGTGTGGAGCCCCATTTCAAGGGATAGCAGAAGGAAAGGAAGAGGGAAGGAAAAGGTTGCCAAAGCCAGCTCTATTAGACAGGAATAGAGCAGAGACAGGGAGGTGTCTGTAGCTGTTTGCCATGTAGCTCAGAAGGGTTGGATCATTTGCTAGAGTTACTCTATGTGTAAATTTAAATTGAAGACTATAGTTCCTTGTCCCATCTATTTTCAGGAAAAAAAAGGCACCTTAAAAGAGTCTGACAAAGCTGTGATGACAGCTTTTGATGCCATTGTGAACTTCTGCGAGGAGCTGGGGTGAGTGCATTTCTTTCACACACCACTGTTAATGCTGGGGAAAACATGCCCTGTTCTTCCAGGAAACTGTTATGGCTGAGATCCTGCATGTGTCCCTGAGAAATCTCTCATCACTCCCACATCTGAGTTAACTGAGATGTTGGTCTTGGAGTCTCACCAAGTCAGGGGGATGTTTACCTTCTCTGGTGATACACTTTACAATATTCCATATTTGATGATGGGTTGACTTAGTTGCATTTCCTTTTGTTCTGTCTCTCCTCCTTCAGTACATCACCTCTCTCCTACAGGGTTGGAGAGCCATGGGATGGAGGCATTTAGATTTAATGTATCTGTAAGTCTCAGCATCTGCAAAGTGTCTGTGATTCTCACTGACCTTAGAAGGACCTGACAGTGCTTAGAATGTTTCAGAAACAGGCTCAAATTATGGATGTGTCCTATATAAATGCAGACTAGCAACCACAACATGCCTTGTTCAGGTTTAGTTCATGCCTTGTATGCTGTAATTGTACTAATTGCTGTTCTATGCTGGATCAGACATCAAAGCTATAATTTTGCCAGGAAGAGAGCAGTATATGTTCACTAACTGAAAGTGATCTTTGTGTGTCATGCTTACAAGTTTTCCACTTTGTTTCATTTTTCACACGTGGGTCTAGGACAGCTTTTTCAGCATGAATGTAACACATGCTGCTTTTCTGGTGCCTTGGTGAGAGTGTTCTCTCCTTGTCATGTTTGGCAAACAAATCCTGGGTTTATGGGATAGTCTTGCTCATACTGAAGTGTGGCACAACACTGAGCCCTAGGACACTTGAAGGGGCACTTCTTTGCCCAAAGTCAAGGTGGTGCTGTGAAGTAGCTGCTGGGAGACTTCTTGTTCTAAGAATTTGATCCACTTGTCTGAGGAGCTCTGTGCCTTCTGGGGTGTGTTCCCAGATCACAGATGGCTGTTGTGGCTGGGTTTTGTATAATCATAGAATGGTTTGGTTTGGAAGAGACCTTAAAGATGACCTAGTTCAACCCTCTGCCATGGGCAGGGACACTTTCCCCTAGGCCAGGCTGCTCCAAGCCCCATCCTACCTGACCTTTCAAGGGATGGGGCACCCCTAACTTCTCTGGGCAACCTGTCCCAGTATCTCACCACCCTAAAAGTAATAATCTGAGTAAGGGAATATCACTGACTTAATCAGAAATCACCCCTCCCAGACTTTTTCTTCCCTTACTCAGCTTGATCCACTCTTCCAAATGTATATCATGGGATGTGCATCCCAGAGTCACATACTGCAGCACTCCTGCCTGGCTTCCCTGCTCATAACTCTACAGGAGACTGAAGTGCTGTGGAAAGCAAAGCCACGTTGCATTTTTTTTACATATTGAATTAATACAGTTCTACTCACTATCCAAACAGTGAAAGCAAACCTCAAACCCTGACCTTGCAAGGTTATAAATAAGAACAAATAAAGACAGACTCTGTACTGGCAAGTAAGTTTTTGCATAGTGTATTTAGGCCTGAGTATGACAGGAGAACAATGGTCTAAGCTGCTTTTAGAGAGTGAGTTCAGACAAAGCTTTCAGTGGCCAGAGTCTCCTACTGCCTTTTTGCAAGGTAAAAAACCCCCCAACCCACGTAGCTGCAGCAGCAGAACACATCTTTATCAGCTTTAGGTGGTGGCTGACCATTTGCCACCTCTAGCTGGTGGTTTTGCTTGAAAGATGAAAATCAGAGACGAGTTTACTTTGGTATTTGCTGAATGTTGCAGTTCCTGAATCCAGACAGCCTTGTGTATTGAGTTTGCTGTGCCCTGCAGAACAACTTGCTGGCAATGCTCTTGATGCAGGGAAGTTGCATGGAGAGAAATAACCACCCAGGGAGTGAGATGAGAATTTTCTGTGAACAACACAATGGGCTTGTACCCAGGCTGGTTCTTGCTCAGCTGTACCAAGTTCTGTGTCCCCACTTTGCTGTCTATGAGCCACCCTGTCTGTGCCTTGGAGATGTGCAGCACCCAAAGATAGCAGCAAATAAAATAAGAGCAATAAAAACAAAACAGAAGATGCAAATCACCACCAGCCCTCCAAGAGCCCAGTCACTTGTTGCAATCAGTCTCTTTAGGTCTTCCACATCTGAGGATGCCTCTTGCTCTAGTGACATGCTGGCTTCCACCCTGCTGGGGGCAGACAACAACAAGGTCAGGTGTTGCATTCTCTCCATGCCCTCAGCCACAGCCCCAGAAACAGTGCAGGTATGCATGGTGTCTGTGCCTGCAGGCATCCCCCTCCAAAATGGGGGATGAAACCAGAGATGGTTTCTGCCTCCAGAAATGGGAGCAGAAACCAGAGGAAATACAGCTGAGATTGGTTTAACAATCAGATTTATAGAGATATAAAGAGGAAAAGCTGCTTGTTCTACAGCTTTTTGGCAGTTGAGATTTATTTTAATCATAGCTTATCAATATTTTCAGTAATACAGTGGCTCCAGCACATTCATGAAAATCAAAAATGAACTCTTTGTCAGCTGTACAGCCTATACATGAAAGACAAGTATTCAGTGAGAGAAATTCCTTGATACCATTGGAAGGATGTCTAAAAGGGAGAGTTGGGGGCTTAAACTCTGAGGACACAATGGAGATTAAATGAACACTTCTTTAAAAACAAACAAGCAAAAAATCCCACCCATAAGAAGCAAGGATCATGTACAACTTGTTTCTTCCATAGGGCTTAGAATAGTCCAAATGTGTTAAAAAGGGTGCCCTAATTTTATGTTAAATTCCCACTAATGAAGTCTGCTTTAATAATGGTTTAGTAATGGTGTCTGTTACTCTGCAATAGAAGCATAAATTTTCCTCCCACAAGGAGGTCCAGTAATAATTTAAACTGGGATCTCAGTGGGTTCTACTCACTTGCTCTTTCACTGATACTTTGAATAACGACTTTGCTGTCAGCTTTCTAAAGAACATCCAGCATCTCTTTGTGAGCATCTTGTGGTTTTACTAAAGCCTCCTTGCTTCTCAAGGGAAAGGATGGAATATTTCTCATACTTCCTTGCAAATGTGACTATGCAGATGTAATACAGGAAGAGATATTGGTTATTTTTGAAAATTTGCTCGACTTGTTGCCTCTTATGTCTGTATCCTGAATATTCTTTAGAAAATTAATTACTCCTGTAAAGTTTTTGATCCTCAGCAGGCTGGATTTGACTCAAAGCACAAGCTCACACTTGCTAAAGTTTTTGTTTCTTTCTCAACAGCCAGATTCATTCAGTTCATGGTTTGTTTTCTGGGTAGATGGCAGATCACTGTGCTCAGTCTTTAACCAACCAGCACATGGGACATAAAAGCTGCTCTGGATTCCTTTGCCTTCAAAAAGGAGGCAGCCTAGATAGAAGATCCACAGACCCAAAGGCAGAAATCCCATGGGACTGCACACCCCAGAAAAGTTCCTGTCTCTTTTGCTAACTGCAGTTCACCTCCCAGAACAGGAGTGCTGTATGACATTTTATAAATACCTGAAGCTGTTGTGGTTTGCAGTGTTTCCTCTGTTGCCTCCTCTTCACCCCTCCAAGAGATCTTGGCCTGTGGTGAGGGACCCCTCGCTGTACCTGGAGACTTGTAGAGGTAGCCTGGAGATTGCCTATTTGGGCTGCAGTAAATGATTAACAGCTGATTAATTCCTGCAAAGGTGTGGCAAATCTAATCAAATCAAAGGCCTTGAACCAACTAAAAAGTTCTAATTCAGCTGTTCCTCAGACATTTCTTCCTCTTCATGGCTTTATCCACTCCTACAACTGTTGCAGGCCTTGTGAAGGCCCACTGTGGCCTCTGTCTGGGGCAGGCAGCAGGGTGTGGTGGAGAGAAGAGGGCTCTGTTTCCTGGATCCTGGCTTGATCTGTGTTGCAAGCTCCAGTAGGAGACTGGAGCGAAACAGAACAGGACTGCCCTGCAGTCCAAAATTCATTGTGACAGTTCAGGTGAATAAACCCAGAGCATTGCACTGCTGTGAGCTGCAATAAAAGTCTATATCACTTTCCTGACTGGAGAAGACCAGAGGGATGGTGCTGGAGAGAGGAGGGAGGAGAGAAGGAGGAGTGTGGTGTGTGAAACCATCTGTGTGTAAAAGGAAACTTATTTTTCACAAGCCAAGCAAACCAGAGGGATAATGTTACAGAACAGAAGCTATTCCATTAAGTCATCAGGAGAACTTCAATCACTTGTGCTGGAGGGGCTGGCCTTGCTGGCTCTTTGAGGTTCCTCAGGGAAAGAAACAGTTTCAGCACTTTTTATCCTCACATCTGAAATAACAGTATTCCCGTGCAGTTCCTCCTAGGCTTTCACAATATGAATGGCAGTTGCTGTGTTTGAAGCAGCCTTACCTTATTCTGTGCTTTTCTGAATTTCCCTCTGCAGGTTGAAACAAGAGGATCCATCCTCACTGCTGCTCCTTATAAGTGCCTATATTTGAGTACTCATTGAAGCCAAAACACAAAAGCTTGTGTGAGTGCTGAGCAGGGACCTAGGGACCAGCAGGTTTGTAGTCAGCAGAGGCTGAAGAGCTGCAGGAAGCTGGGCACTTCCTGGCATCTTTCAGGCTACCCTGAATGCATGCAAGAAAGCAGATCAGGCAAACAACTGGCATGTCTGAATCCCAGCTGTAGGAATAGTCCAGCTGAGTGCAATGGTACAAAATAGTCTAAAGCAGAACATTAGACCTGTGAGGTCCAAACAAGTGTATAGAAATTGACCCTATCTACATGGTAGCTGGTCCTCTGCTCCAGGAAGCCACCTGAATCCTTTAGAGGATTGCCTATTTTTCTTTCCTTCCCTTTCTTTAACAGCACTGTGTTTATTCTGTTTCTAATTCAGGAACTGAAAGTGGCCAAGATAAGACAGGAGCCATTTCTCTTGTTCCTCTGCCTGGTATCTGTCAGTGGTTTAACTTGTACCACCACTGGGAAACATGCATTTGTGGCTTTTCCTGTTGAGATAAGGCCTGGCAGCTTGTTCCCAGTGACAGCAACCTGTCAGCCCTTGGTGTGTGTCCAGCCTGCCAAGCTTCCCCCTGTCTTTGCACAAGCTGGCTCGTGCTGCTGGAACAGCCCTCAATGGGATGCTGGTAATGTCTGCAGCTGGCACTGTCTAGCACGAGCCTGGAGAGAAAGTGAGCTCTGTTCTTCCCAGGGTCTCATGACTTAATCTAGATACAAAAACATCTGTTGAGTCTGTCTCTGCAAAAGAGGTTCTGAGGCTCCTGATGTCACTTTGCCACTTGTTTGTGAGTGAAATGAGCAAAGACTTATGTGACAGGAGGCTGGTGTGATGCACCTCTGAATGTTTACATTGATGACATGCTTGAGATTGCTTTCCCCTAACATGTTGGTTGGCAGTGAAAGCTTTGGGACAGCCTAATAATTTTTTTTTTATTTTCTTTTTTTTTTACACTTTGTTGTCTCTGTGTAACTGTGCATGCAGTACCTCATGCTAGTGCAGTCTGCTCTTGAAAGTTGTCAAGTTGAGTCTCAAATATTTATTTCTAAAGAACATCCTCATTTTCTACTGGAAAGTTTTTCTTTTTATTAATTTAAAAGTAACACTGGTAGTTTCAGGAATTTTATTTTTCTTATAATTCTTAGACTATTCACTATGTCTCTGGCTGCAAATATATTCCAATGTGCAGCAGTACAAAAATACCAAATACCAAGATCCGGTTTGCTGGCAAAACATAAAGTGCATTAAATACATAAGAAGCTGATGTAATGTGCCTTTTACTAATATGGGTGCAGGCAACAGAGAAAATACACTTCTTTACAGAGTTTTCTTTATTTTCTGTACCTTCTGAAGTGTAAAGAGTATTTTAAAGCCCTCTTAAGGACTTGATGATTCTGTTCTCCTTAGCTAGATGTTGGCTTTGGTACATACACTTAGTAGGGATACAGAGGCAAAAGATGACTTCTCTATATGCAGGTAATTGTTTATACCTTCTCACAAAGGTTGTTGGCCTCCCATTTGGGGCTGAGACCCCAGTGGTTCAGAGTTTAGTGCAGAATTGTGGCCTTCTTGTGCTGTGCCAGTTGTGGAAGTCGTGGCCTGAGTCACAGCCTTGTACATCCATAAATCCCTTTCGGAAGTTCACTGGAGTGTAAACCAAACACACACAGTGGCTGCAGCATGGAAAAGGGATTTATTTGCACTTGTTAACTCCAGCCCAACAGCTCATTCTTGGATCTGCTCTGTCACAATGCCTGCTGTCAGCTGAAATGATGGCTCCCATCATGTGTCACTCCTCTGAAATGCCTCTGTGCTTGCTCATAAGCACACCCCTGGCATCATGTTCATGTCTACTAAAATAATCTGCACACAGTGCAGGGAGTCAGGCACACAGATCCCTCAAGTAAGGACTGGGATTTGTTCATCTCCTGGAGCTCCCATGCTCTGCAAGAACCATTCATCTGCAATAGGCAGAAGAGTAGAACCACAGGGGGTGGAGAGGGAGCATGTTGAGCAGAGAATGATCAAAATAAGCCATAGGATTGGTGAGTTATTCCCTTTTGCCTTCATCTTTCTGTTTACAAAGAGTATTCCACATGATCTGTTTTTTTCTTTGGCAATTTCCCATCATCATATCACCAATGAAATGACACTGAGGGCAGCTGTTACCAGCTGTACTCAGAGCCTCAGCTGGCACATCTGGATGAGAGGGTCCACCATTTGTTCTTCCCAGCAGATATCTCAGCTAAACGTGTCTCCTGCAGCAGGTTTGGCCTTGATCCATGATGCCCTGAGCAATTGGACCTCCCAGTGGGGTCAGTGGGTTTTGCTAATGCCCAGTACCATCCTTCTGGTGAGGAGAGCAGGTAGTGCCTCATGTGTGGCTGTGTGCATGGCCTCTGCTTTGCTGCATGGCTCTGTGTCCCAGAGGGGATCCTCAGCTGGCCCAGCTGCAGGGATGTCTTTGGAAAAGCTCTCTCTTCTCTCAGCAATCTGTGTCCTCCCACCCCATCCTGGCCCAGAAGGGGGACACAGTGATGGTAAAGGAGCTTTACCTTGCTGGTCACAGTAGTGGCTGTGACAGAGAGAAGGAATTCCACACTGTGATTTCTGGTCCTTTGAGTCATGTTCATTAATATTGTTATTGCCATTTTCAGTGGGCTAGTGTGGAAGGTCATTCCCATAGCACTGAATCATGATGTCCAGGCATGTCCTCGATAGCAGGTTGTGTCACTTCATGAATGAGCAGCCGGGCGGATTTGGCTCTTCTTGCGTCTGGGATCAGGGCGTCCATCACAGCCACAGCAGCTGGAGCAGCAGCAACTGCAGGCAATGATCATGAGCACCAGCACAGTAACTGCAAAGAGAAACAAAGGATTGCTTCATAGCATAGGAACAATCCCTGCAGAGTAACCCTATGTCTCCTCCAAGCTGGTGAGCAGCAAAATGAGGAAAGCCTGGTTTCTTGAGAATTTTTTTCCCTATATCCCCATCTTCTCCTAAGTTCCTGCTCCTTTGTACTGGTTTTCCATTTAATCTGGACAATCATTACCAGGCATTTCAAGACCTTAAGAGCTACATTCCAAACCATGTGAGGGTTTCTTTACCCATTTAATGGGCTGTTGTTCGGGAGCTGACGTGCAGTTTGTAAGCACAGCTATGTGCCTGGAAAGGACAAAAATCCAGCTTTGGATTTTTGAGTAATCAGACTCAAGGGAGTTTGGTTACTCAAACTGGCAGCTGTATTTCTGAAGAGTGAGTTCAGCATACTCTTTAAGCATAGAGATTAATGACTGGGTTGGCTTTACTCTTCTGTATTTAGTTTGAAAAAATAAGATACTTCAAGGGGTTAGTTTCACAGAAAAGTGGGCTAACTTACTGTCCTCTACTCTAGCCATGTGTTGGCAGGGATGTGTTATATCTGGAGTAGAAAAGGATGACATGTTCCATCCTGCAGAACATGTAAGAGTGTGAGCATGCCTCTGTGCATGCATGTGTTCCTTTAAAGCCTGGACCTGGGCTGCCAGGAAACCTGACCTGTGGGGAACCAGCTGTAGGGATGAACCAAATAAAGCAGCAGGTGTGAGACATTGTGAATTCCAGCCCAGGGAGGAGTGTCCAACTGAACACACACCCTTCCTTTGGGCTGGGAGCAAGCCCTGTCTTTGAGGACCAGGGCCTGTCTTCCTTCCTGCTTATTTTCCCATTGTATAAACAAACTTCATCCTCCTTGATCCAACAGTTCTTGATCCAGTTGTTATTCCTTCCATGCCATCCCCACACAGAGCAGCAGGAGGGATCTTGCCATTACCAGAGGAGAATAAATAGGCACATCTGGAGCATACTGGCTTCCACTGAGCCAATACAGGAATGACACTCAGAGTCTCTTAAGTGTCTTCTGTGGCAGGGAGATGCTCTAGTACCATTTGTCATAAACTATCTCCTATGCATCAAAACATTACAGCAGCTCTTGGTTGGTTAAAATATTGCTAATTTAACTAATATTTAAAATGGGAGCTTTGGGGAAAGCTGTACTGTTGCCTGTCATGCCCTTCAACCATGTAAAGGTGTTAAAAAATTACCTAGGAATTAACCTGGGCCTTAGAGCACAGCCCAGAAAACAACAGCCAACACCACCAACCCACCTACACAGCCTGTGGAGCAAGTTGCCCCCATAAGAGAGGAGAGAAATTCTGACACCCCTTCGCCTCCACCCATAAACTCACCAATAAACAGAAGAACCACAGAAAAGCTGACAATCTCCACTGGCTCAGCCTTGGGCAGTTTCTGGAGCTTAAGGAGAAACTTCTCACCAATGGCTTGAACTTCCTTCAGAAAGCCTTCAGAAGACATTCTGTCACAACCTCTCCAGGCTTTATGCTGCAGGAGAACCAAACAGAGAATAAACCTTTTCACTGACTAATGCTAGGGAGCTGCCAGCCTTCTTATACAGCTGGTGATCACAAGGAAAACAAGTTTATCTGGTCTCAGTCCTTGCTCCCAGTAGCTAAGGTGGAGGACTATTAATTGTCTACGTGTTCTGGCACTGTTTTAATTTCAAAATCCAGCTTCGAGGGTGTTTTTGTCAACTACACTGTTAAGCAAAGTCCAAACGGTGTTCTTCTACAAGGACACTTCTTCCAGCAGGCACTGAGTTAGACTGGACAGTGCCTGCCCTTGGCTCTCACCCAATCAAAGTACTTTTTTTTCCAGTTGTGCTAACTTGTTGTTCCAGAAACAAATGCAATTCTAGCCCAACTTGAATTCTGAATGCTGAACTTCACTATACATAGTCTTCAGTTGTTTGTTACTGAATAACACAAGGAAGACTCCCTTGAAGGCTTCTTGCACTTTGAGCTACAGAACTCCCCTTCAAAAACAAAGGCATTTACCTCAACACCTCAATACAATAGCATTAATAATGTTTTATTAACCAGTTTTACTGTATGTGATACTAAAAGTTAAAGTCTGCATTCACTAGGGACAGCTGGATGCTTTTCAAGTTCTTACAGATGAATGCAATTTTATAAAAAAAGCTAAATTTAGGGTTTTTTTTGTTTGTTTGTTTTTTTAAAGCCACAGAGCAATATAAGAATTGAACAGTGGATTCCACCCATCACTGCTGATGATGAGCAAAGCAAAAGCCCCTGGATCTGTCAGGGAGATATCTCCCTTGTGGAACTAATCCCTCCTGCCCTGCTCAGTAACCTTAGGCCTTCTTTATTCCCAGAGTGATCATCAGGAGCTATTGTTACTGAAAATATTATTAGTCTAGTTAAAGTTAAGTGTCTCAGTTTTGTCACCAATATTTGCTGTGCTTTTACCCCATGAGCAAGATTTTAGGAGGCATTGCAACAAACTAGCTGGCATGAGACCTATGGATCTTCAAATTTTGCTTCAGTCAGAAACTGGAATTGGATATTTTTGAGAAATATCCATAGTTCCACCTAAAACAAGTGTTTGGACAGGTCAACACGTGAATGGGTTATAACTCTTATTTCATTGTTATATCAAAATGTACTGGTTTGTGTGTGTTGTAACAGGCAACACTGGGTTTTGGGACTTGAACATTGCAATTTAATATCCTGATCTTGGTGATAACACAAAGCCAAGTGACCAAGACAGCACTTCCAGAACAAACCAGCTAGCTCCTTATTGCACATCTGGCTTGGTTACTCAAACAAATGGATGCTTGGAGTTCAGTTTTTCTAAACACACTGAGGAGAGAGAGACCTTGGCTGTTTCTTTGCATGCTGGGCTTAAGTACTACAGTGCCAAGTTAAATTAGTTTTGTATGTTTATGCAATTCAAAAAGGGTTTTCTTTGTTCTTTTAAATCCAAGCTAAGGAATAAAAATCGGAACCAGCTGGTTTCTTAGAAATGGGGGTGGATGGAAAATCTACATCCACAGAAAGATTGCTGTGCAATTCAGGAAGGAGGCAGAGCTGTGGTCTTTTAACCTGAAAAGGTCACTTTTGAGACTAGGGTTAAATACTTCTTTCCAGATGATTGCATACCCCAAGTGAGCTTCTCCAGAAACGGCTGCTTTATCCTCAGTGCTGCAGGATTCTGTGTCAGCAGGTTTTCAATTTTGTTTCCATTCTAAGAGATGGTGGAAGAGGCAGAGGTGAAATGATTTGTGCTTTCTGTTCTTGGCTCTAGAAGAAAAAAAAAAATCAAAAAATCAAATTTCTGGCTTTAAAATTGTGAAAATATTTGTTCCCTTTGGAGGTGTTTCTGCCTGTCCAGAAGCTCTGCTCATAACAAATTTGCTGTAAACTTCCATGCCATGCTTTGGGTTGCACCAGAAGCAACAGGTACAAGAGCCAGGCTTGTGAAATTTGGTTATACAGGGCAAAATTACTGATCAGGATTGTAGAACTCCATATGCATTATCAAAATGCTTAGTCAAAAATGATAAAAGCCTGTCTCTGTAATGGACATTCCACTCTACCCATGGTACCTGATCTGGAGCTAAGTGAAGGAGTTTTTATTCTAAAACTTGCAAGGAATGTTGCTTGTTTACCTTGGTCTGAATTACATCAGGGACAAAGTTTTATGGTGGTGGTGCAGTCTCCAATCTACCAGTGAGGAAGCAAATGTTTTTCTGATTGACTGCACTTTCTGCTGCTTCAAGGGCTCTCTGCTTTGGGATTTCTGCTTCTGCAGCAAGGTAAAAGGGTGAAGAAGAAAATAATTCTTAAAGAAAAAAAGAAAAACTCCCCCAAGAAAACCAGCCACATTAATGGACTTTTTTATGTTCCATTCTACTTGTGATGTAAGATCTTTGTTGAGAACTAGTTTTAATGTGACCTTTTCCCAATTGATTTCAGTGGAACCAAGATTTTACCCTTGAGATTAGCACAAGGGTAAGGATAGTGGGATTCAAACCAGTTGTCTTATGCATCTGCCTCATTTACAACACAAAGGTGATGACATTAATTACAATAACAGAGTGGAGCTGTGAGAATTAATTCCTTTTATTATATTGTGTTCATATAAACTTCCAGTCACCAACAGTAAGTAGTAAAGACCAGGTGGTGCAGGATATTCAGCTGAAGCAGTAACTGTGATGATTATTATTAAAAAAGGGAGGTCTTTAGAAGTTTGAAACTTGAGGTTGTGGACCTTAACTGACAGTTTACTTTCTAAGCCTGGAGTGCTATTTTAGAGCCTGGAAGAGCCACTCAAGTTAGTACCTCAGAGATTCTCAGAGGTTTGGAGCAAACATAATTGTCTGCCAATGTTTTCCTCAATTGGCAATTTCTTCTTTCTCATCATTGTCCTTCCTCAAAACTTCACCCACTGAGGATGGGAACCCTCCAGAGCAGAGGAGACTTGGCTGTAGGGCAGCAGAGTTGATGTATCTCATCCATGTCATGGAGAAACTCCTGAGTGACCACAGTGCAATGTGGTCTTTGTATCACATTGTCAGACTGATGTCAGTAAATTGTGCTCCACAGCTGTAGTTAGAGCTCACATGAAGTGAAAATCAGATGAGGAGAGGCAAGACAAGAATCTCAAAAAGAAAAGAAAGTAACACAATGTCTTGCCACAGGCAGTTTGTGACATCCTGCTGGGATGGGGTGGCAGCCTGAAATTCATGGTTTTTAAGAAATAACTCATCTAATCAGTGATGCCAGTGGAACTAAATCATCAAACCTTTCTGCCCTCCTCTAATGTTGCAAGGCCCAGCAGGGAGAGGGAATAAAACAAATTATTTAATTTGGGTTTATTTAGTTTTGACCAAAAAAAAAAGGCTCATTCTGCCATGTGCCAAGAGTTACTAGCCTTGGTTGAAAGGACAGAACACAGAAATGATGCAGAGGAATGGCAAACAGCTGCAGGTGTGCTGCTCAGCTGCAAGGATTACAAGACCCTGTAAAACCAAAGTGCATGTCCTGTGTTAAGGACTTACATAGATTTAGATTCCCAGAAAGCACTAATGCAGATTCATCTTGCTGTGCCCACTGAAGAAAGCTGTGAAAATTGCCATAATAGCACTGAAATTATCTTTCTGAGTTGTTTTAATGGACTCATGCCATGCTGAAGCACTCAAAGAAGTTGGCTGCACAGCCCCTTGGAGAATAAAGCCATTAAAAAGCCTATATCTAGACATTCAAGAGAAAAGCCTACAACAAGGTTCCTTTTTGCTGTGAACTGGCTGCATATGGAGGCTTCTTTTTCCAAAAAAAATATCTTTGGGGTGACTATGTACAGTGGGGTTTCATATCCTTGTATCTGCCTGAAGCTGGTGAGGCTGCTGTGAGTCTTCTGGAATTGCTGTAAATTGATCAAGGTTTTTTGGTCTGTCCTGATCTGTGTGTGGACACAGCTGCATCCAAAGGTGAATTGTAAGGAGTGGGTGAGCTAAAATTTACTGCTGAGAATGAGACACTTGTTTACACATAGCCTGGGGGTATTTGAGCAGCCTTTTTTAGTGCAAAAAGCACAAATTTAAGTTTGTGGTTTAGCCCCAGGACTGGAAGTTAGTAAATACAGGCATTCTCCTTGGCCTGCTAGTGTTGCTCCCTGGTTGTGTGACTTTGGGTAAGTCATCACGTCCCACTGCTGGGTGACTTCATCTCTGCAAGACAGCGGAACATGGAACCACATCAGAGCTTTTTCTGTTAATTGTTGTGTGTCCAAGTTTCCAGCATGCTTGGGAATCTTTAGATAGAAAAGCAACAAGTCCCTGGTTTTGCTGCAGTTACAAACTGAACTGGCCATTGTTTTGCTCAGTACTTTGTACACTCTGTTCACTGAGCCTGTTTAGGATGGATGTAGATGAAAGTTTGGTTTCCACTCTTGTTTGCTCCTAACCCAACCATGCTCCTCATACTGTTCTTGCCATGATCCTGATCCATTGGTTTTACTGTGCTTACATGGGTTTGTTGCTCTAGTAACCTAAAAGTGGAGCTAAAGCTTTGGAGGGGGGAATTTTGGGGAGAACAAGAAGCTGCCAATGCCTCTAGTCCTAATGCAGCAAGTCCCAGTGATGGTTGGCTCTCCTCCACTGCCCACTGCCCACAGCAAGAGTGCTCCAGAGACCTTACAAAGCAGAACCTTCCTGATGTTCCCATCAAGGAGAATGCCAGGGCAACATTCTCATTGCAACCTTGGCTTTTCCTTAAGACTGTGGCTCTGAAGAAGCAAATGTTGTGTTGTTCTTACTCAGACTAGTCCAATAAGTTGGTTGAAACTGGACCTGTACAGGATGTATGGATTGTGGGGGCTTATCTGGTAGGAAATCTTACAAGGCAAGCCCAACCTCAGGGAAGGAGGGTGCTGAGCAGCCAAAGGGGAGGGGATGCTTTTTATTCTGGTCTAAAACTCTAAAATAAGCTCTGACTGTACTTGGCCACTTTTTAAAGAACATGAAGGCTTGGCCAGTTTCAAAACGTACCAGCTTTGTTCTTGGTCCCTGAAATGTCCTTCTGATTTTATATGGGTAAGGTCTGCAGTGCTTCCTGTTCTCAAACAATGCTGGGTTGCTAGGTGTGCCTACAGTGTGGATGCATTTTGGCATAACGTGTCACAATTCCTGCATGATTGTTTATTGTTCTAAGCTTTTAGTGTACTGCTGAGATGAAAAGGGCCATAGAAATTGTATTATCAGTGCATGGTTTTCTCTCATCATTGTTAATGCAGTGTGTGCTGCCATGACTGTAGTTGACCAGCCATGTGAATCTTAACTATAGTTCAGACAAGCCCATTTTTCTTAAAACAGGAGTGCACAGAGCCAGACAGACCTATAATTCATTTCCAAGCAGATGAAAATAGTTACCAGTATCAAGAGAATTCAGCCCTTGAACAGCACACACCCAAACTGGTAAATTGTAGCTCAATGCCATGGGAGAAAAGCTGGGACTTTAGTCAGTTGGTTTGGAACAGAAGGCCACACATTCCTGAGATTTTAAAGCTGCCCTGCCTGGGTCACCCTTTGGCTGGAATACTCTGTCATCTCCACCACCCACTATTTGGAGATGGGTTTTGAGGCAGCACTGTAAATGTGCCTTCTCTTCCCTACAACCTAATATTAGATAAATGTAAAAAGGCACTGAATTCCCAGTTTCAGTAGCAGAGGTACCCACTGGGGCACTGAGCTGGGAGTCTTTACACCTCTGCAGATCACCCTGGTTTTCTCCAGTCCATCCCACAACCATGTCCACAAAACCCCATGAGATAATTCCTCACTACTAGAAAATTTTTAAGTGGGGAAACCAAAACACTGAGCCATCCAGTGAAAGGAAAAGGTCATTTTTAAAAATAAACCTGTTGCTCTTCTACAAGAGAACTTTTTTTAGGGTTGGTGATGCTTGAATCTAGCCTGAAAGTCTATTCTAATATTAGCAAAATATCTATTTCCCAGGAAGCTGAGTGAGCAATAGCTGTGTGCCTGTGAAAGCCTTTTAGTGACTTCACAAACATAGTGGGATCTATCAGTAGTTGGTGCTTGAGGTCCAGCATCTGGAGGCCCTGAGAGTGCTGGAAACTCCTCCACCTTTTAACAGCCACCTCTGTGCCCTGTCCTTGATCTCAATCAACAAGTTTTTCCAATTACATGCATTTTTGAGCTTTTTGAAATATCCTGGACTAATCCTAGTAAAGGTGCCACTGGGGTGTAGGAACTCAGAAATCAAAATCTGCAGCAGCTGCTGCCTCAGGAGGAATTTTTTGGAAGCTCATCAGCTGTGGCTGCACGGGGTGGTGGGGAGAGCCTGCATGGAGGTGTGGGGTGGGTGCTGCTCCCACCCCCAGCTCTCTCCCAGCCCCTCCCAGTCCCTGCTGGCCACTGGGTGCCTCTGGCCCACTGCAGGCTCAGGGGTTGTCTTACAGAGAGGAGCTGTTCTGTCAAACTTGGATTATTTTGTACCTTCATTCCCACACCCACTGTTGGTTGCAGTCAGGCTGAGGCCCGTGCACTGTGACAGCTGTAACACAAGCCATGTCCTGCTGCTTTTATCCAGACATGTGTTTCACATTGCTGTGCCTCTCCCCCCACACATGAACAGCATGGCTGCAGCTGGACAAGCCCCCAGCCAAACCCATTAAGATTTTCTTTCGGCCAGGAAAACTTGGCATGTTTCTCTACCTCCTTCCCTCCCCTGCCCTTCTCCTCCCTCCTTATTTTTTTTCTTTGTTTTTTCGCTAAACTTTGTTTTTTTCACATGCTTTATTTAAGAAACTCTCTTAACTGCAACAACCAACCTACAGAGACTCTCCATTAGCAGGGTGGAAATTTCCCTCCATCCCCTTGAGCCTTAGGGCCAGGCTGGAGGCGTGTGGGTCTGAACTACTACATCTCCTCATTCAGGCAGTTCCAATTCCATGTTTGTACAACACGTAGGTCAGAAAGACCTGCCCTCCATTCCTCTTTAATGGAAATGGAGAGAAGTGGAAATACCTGATCCTTAACATTCCTTCCTAGAGGCATGTGTAGGATTGGGGAGACCTTTTTCTGTGAGAATTGGCTTTCTGCTCCTGTTTGTGAACAGCTGACTGCCCATGAGCCTCCAGGCAGAGGCTGAGAGGTCCCAGATCAGTGCTGGGAGCTGCAGCAGCTTCCAAACTGAGAATTCAGCTTCAGATAGTAGAAAATGGGGATTTATATAGCCAGTCTCCATTACCAGCCCCTCTTCCCATACCCAACAGCAAAGCAGAGATGGGAGCACAGGTGGGACACCTCTGTAAAACCAAAGCTTGGACACAATGGCCTAAAATGTCTTTTTCAACCTAAACGATTCTATGTTGTATAATTTCATGCATTTAGGTGATCCTTTTACTCTTCCTTCCCTTCTCACTGCATTCAAACTTGACGGTCTGGTTACTGTAAGCCATGAGCTGTGTATGTGCATGGTCGTGCCTCTCAGAGCAGCGGGTTCTCATGCTGCTTTGAGCGCTAACCCAGCATCTGTGCCTGATACGCTGGCTGAATTCTTCTTCTTTTTTTAAATGTTCTCATTAGCAACTCTGTAAAATCTTTCCGTTTATTTCTATTGGACACAGATGCTTAACTTGCACAGCGTGCTAGTTCCCCGACCAGGGTTTGTTTTCTAAGCTCTCTGCTTCAGGATTTGGGGGATAAAACTTAGCTGCAGCTGGGAGGAGCTCCGGGGAAAGCTGTGGCTGGCACCCGTCGGGTTTCGTACGCGCCTGCCTCTGCTCCCCGCTAAGGGCACGCACAGCCTCGGACCCGGCTGCCTTGTCCACACCGACTATTTCTGTATCATCTTATCAGGACATACATTCCGTACGAGCACAGAAACCCGAGCAGCCTGCCTTTGTCAGCGGCAGAGGAGTTGCAGAGTCCCGCTCGGGCTCGGAGCTCCTTTTGTTACAGGGCGGCTGCGGCGCAACTCCCCGCAATCCCATTAAAAGCTTTTCTCCTGCCACCTTCGTTCCTCGGTGTCCCTGGCAAGCAAATTCCGCCTCCCAAGCTCTGCTCCACGGCTGACCGAGCAGGGGGAGCTCCCCAGGCTCCAGCCCCTCGCTAAGCAGCGGCGGGTGCCGCGCTTGACCGAACAGCAGCGATAGCCCAGCCTTACCCCGACCGCGAGCTCTGCTTCTCCTCTTGTTTTTCTTTCCGTCTTCTTAAACTTTCACGTCATCTCTCCCCTCATCCTAGCTTGCTGCTCGCTCGGCTCCTCTCTGCTCCGCTGCTGACAGCCAGCTGTTGTCTCTGCNTTTTTTTTTTTTTTTTGTTGCTGGTTGTCCTGGAGATGCGAAGTTTCGTGTTACATGTGTGCCAAAGAGGGAGGGAGAGGAGCCACCGCAGGCTGAGCCAGAGCCGGTGCCAGCTCCCCGGGGCGCCCAAGGGCCGGCACTTGTTGCTGGCTTCCTCTGTGCATCTCCTCCGAGAGAGGAGTTTCTTCTTTACCTTTTAACGACGGCTTTTCCTGGCGTGAGACTTGAATCTATTCCCTGCCTGCGATAGTTTGGGGCGATGTTAAAGCGAATAACTTTTCTTTATGCTGCCCGGTTTCCTTCCGGCTCCCGGGAGAAGGAGCTTTTCTCTTGTGTTCATTGAAAGGGCAGAGCAAGCACTCACAAGGACAGTGCAGCACTGCGAGAGACCCGCCACGAGCAGGGCAGCAGGGACAGTGCTGGGGCGGTGAATTTGATGCTGGGATGGTGAATTTGCTCCGTGCCCTTGGCCAAGTCATTTACCCTCTTGATGCTGAGCTTTTCGCTTCTTGTATTCTGGGGACAGCTGACTGTCACTGTCTTGTCTCAGAGGGTGAAGCTCGGGTGATGATGAAAGGACACGGTCCTTCAGACAGGTGCAAAATTAGAAGTTCTCATCAACCTCATGACTTGCTCTTCTATTTGATAAAGCTCATTAAGGGCTTTCGCTTGACGTCTGCATAACTAATTTGCCCTCATATGATTTTTATCTTTTTTAACCCTTTCACTTCACATTATTCCAAGACTTGCTGAGTTGTTTATTTCAGGGAGCATTTCTGATGAGGCTCTGTACCCTTTGGCTTATACAAGGGAATGCTTTATCCTGGTGTTTTTTGAGAGAGACAGAGCTTCTTCTGGGATATGTGACTTTGCTTCTTCTCTGGCTGTCCATCTGCTTCTCCTAATTGCAGGAATAGGGCTCCTGTTTTATGTGGTGTATAAAAACAAGGACTGCCAAAACTACACAGGTGCAGGCAGCTTTGTGGTCAGTTTAGCACTTTCCTGAAATGTATTGCCACAGACAAAAATGTGTTAATAAACCTCATTGTTATTTGCTCTTCATCCCATTCCATAAAGTCTCATGAGGGGGGAGGGGATGTCTGAAATGACATAATGATTTTGTTTAGACATTTTAGAGACCAATGGTCAGCTCATACATACTCTTTTTGAAGGGCAAGGGGAGAAATAATACAGCTGAATAGTTAAAAGATGCAATAATTTTAGGACATGTATAATAATACAAACTACCATTATTTTATGTAAATCATCTCTATCTCGTGGGCATTAGTCAGGTGTTGGTGTGACAGGGGAAGCTTTCCCCTCACATGTTAATGCATAACCAACTATCTTTCAGGAACTCTTGTGTTAAGCATTAATCCAGTGAATTAACCCCAGCATCCCTGTTAGGAACTTTGTTTTTTGCCTTTCGACCTTAATTATAGGATTGCAATTTTAGTTTTGCAACTGAATTTCCGTTATGGCCCAACTCCTGAACACCGTTGGCTAAAGTGGGGCTGTGGCCCCAGTCTGGGTAATTCTTCAGGAAGAAAAAGGCAATTACAGGAGGCTGGGTGGAAAGGGCTTGGCTTTACAAGCCTGATGGGTTAGAAACTGGAACTCTAAATTCCAGTGAGCTCACAGCTGATCTCTGCTTCCACCAAAGCCCTCCCCTGGGGGATCTAAAGGACAGAGGTGTGTGTGGCTGTCCCTCCCCAGCATAAGCCTGGTGAGCTGTGGGAGTGGGGAGAGGGCTTGTCCCTCACTGAATGCCTCAGTTAACTCTAATACAGATCAGTGCGTGCCAGGGGAAGAGACAGGGACTAATGAGAATGCCTGCCTGTTTTCTTTTGGGGAAACAAAAAGCTGACTTGCAGCTCGCTGACATTTCTGTAGTCACGTTGCATTGGCAAGCCAGGCAGCACCAGTAGTTCTTTTGGAAAGGCAGGACAAGGGTATCAAATGTGTTGCCCCCATCTCGGTCCCCCCACCCTTCCCCTCCATGTGAAAGGAGCTCTTTGAGTGCAGAGCAGAGTGAGTCAGTGTGGCTCTGCAGGGGGATATAATGGCAGCTTTGTGGGAGCCTCTCCAGGCTTTGGTGCCCTGCACGCTGCAGACACCCTGCTGCAGCTCCTCACCTGGGCACTGCCAGCTCCCTGGCACTTCAGCACACTCAGGTCACTGCTGGGGACAGGAACCTGTGCCCTGCTGCTGTGCTGCCTTGCAGATCAACCTCCCAGGCCGTGGGAAGGAGTGAGCTAGCAGCCACTGCAGCCTCTCTGGGGTTTGTTTGTGATGCTTTGGTAACATGCACTTGTGTTCCCCCCAGACACACACAGACAAAAGTGAAGAAGAAAATTGTTTGTTAGATCTCTGGCAAGTTCTGACATGCCTTAAAGGGTTTAGAATAAGAGTAAATTAGGTGCTCACTCTCCTACTTTTCCCCTCTGTGACCCACTTTTTGCAGATGAAGTTGGAAGCCCACTAGGGCACACCTTGGTAGAGGAGAAAAATTTCCTTGTTTTCCTTCCTTTCACCTTGTTGAAGAACTACTTGTTCTTCATTGTAGTAGAATAATTTTCTTCTAAAATAACTTTTGTTCCCACTTGGCTGCAGGATTTGATCTCTAAATGCCCAATGAAGTGAATGTTTTCATATATTTATTGTCAGCATTTTGACTAACACACAACCAGCCACCTCTGCTGAGAAACTTTAGTTTTAAAAGCTCCTCTAAATTCTGCTTTCTTAAAAAAAGTGGGGGGGGAAAGTAACTGCCTGATCATTCTTTGGCAAAATCAGTGTATTCCCTGGTTTAAGTTAGGGAGTGTTTCAGAAGAGAAATTACTTCCTGCCTGTATTGCTAGTGAGCATATTGTCACCAAATTCTTTTTTATGTACCCCAAAACACTGATGCCTGCCAAAAATCTTTTGAAAATTTCTGGAAGAATCTAATAATCTTCTCATGACTGGTTTGCTAATCCTGGTAAACTGGTTGTGCAATCCTGTGTGAGCAAATGAACTGGTTTTCATGCATGTAGGGCTCTACCCAAACTTTGGGTGCTGATCTGGAGCATGTGTGAGCCCATCAAGATCCAGGCTGTGTTTTCTGAATGGTACTCCCTTGTAACCTCACTCTGGGACTTTCTTTACATTCCTGTGTCTTTAAATATATATTTCTTCACCTTCAAATCACAAATAATAAACCTAGAAGCTCTTCAGTGTGAGATATACTCTGAGGTGTAGTGATCAACAGGGCCTCTTTACCTACAGCCATCCTGATAGGACATATATTTAGCCAATTATACAGAATTAATAACTGTATATTTCATCAACTGCTCCTTTTGTAGATCTCAAAGATCTGAAAGGGTTTAGCAGAAGAGATGAACATTGCTGTTTTTTTACATATGGGGAAGTGGAGGCAGAGAGACTTTAAGAAAGGTGCCAGGAACAAATTCTGCTCCGGGGATTAAACCCTGTGATTCCTGCTGGAATAGACATTCTCTGTGAAAAAAACAAAACTCAAATCTTTATCTAAAGACACCCTGCCTTTGGAGGGTAGAGTTTTTGTGGACAGAAGTGATGACCAGATGATTTTGCCTTGTGTTTCCAAGCTGTCGCCACGCTGCCATAGCGAAGTACTTCGGCGACGTCACCCCACCTTGCAACAAGTGCTGTGACTTCTGCAAGAACCCAGGGGCAGTGAAAAGGCAACTGGAGGCACTGGAACGCTGCAGCAACAGCTGGAGCAAAACCTGCATTGGGCCCACGGGATCCTCTTGGGACAGATACGACCCAGAGCTCTACGAGGGTGGGAGGAGAGGCCTCAGGGGCTTCAGCAGGTCTGTACCAGAGAGGTTACACTCATCTCACAGCAGCCATCAGAGAAAAGAGCATCCACCAGCTGCAGGCCCAGACACTCCTATTTTCAGCACATGTTTCTGTGTGGATGGTATTTTCCTGTAACTTTTTGGCAGCAGCAGCTGGAATTTCATTTTCCACACACTTTGGCAGCCTCGTTCACATTCGTGTTCCAAAGAACCAAAAGATGTTTTGACAGAGCTAAGAATTGCCCTGCACGATGTAATTGGCTCAAGAAACTAGCCTGAAATTTTTGAGAGCAGCAAGTTGGCTTAGCCTGTTCATAGTCACAGGGATCAAAGATGTTTAAAACTGAGGCCAAGATGACATGGTCCAGAGTTCATACCTGATTTAACACAACTGACTGTGAGCCAGCAGGCCAGGGGCCACTGACAGGACTTAGTCACCACAGAGAATGTTATGAAGTGCCAGTGTGAGATTCTTCTGCAGATTGCTACATTTTCCTATCAGGCTGACAGCAAAAGGAGTATGTGGAGTGGGAAACATGATAAATTCTGTAAAATGCTTGGCAGTGTGGAGGTGACAACTTCTCTTTCCCCTTGTTCCCTGGCAGAGTTGCAGTGGCTGTGCAGCTGTGTCAGGATGAAGTTTCTCTGCTGGCACTACCCATGAGTCTGTGCCAGGATACACAGTGCTGTAGGCTGGCCAGGCCCTCTGCTTTACCTTAAAAAGCTCGAGATTGGTACCTTTGTTCCTTGGCCAAGTCCAGCTGAGTCAGAAGAAACCAGGACCTAAGCCTGTGTTTGGTCTCAGGACCTGAGAAACCACTGCTAATGCTGTTGTACAGAACAGTGTTTGCCACTTGGTTTATTGAAAGGTTCAATTGATTGAAAGGTTCAATTGATTCAACCTGATTGTAGGTTGTTGATTGTAGTTTTGCCTTGGAAGTTGTAATAGTTAGCAGCTCTACAGCTCAGATTTGTGATACCTGTAAGTTTGGCAGCTGTGGGAGGCAGTGAACTCTGGGCTACATCTGGTGAGGATCAGCTGCTGCATTTCAGTGTAGTAGAGATGGGGATTTCATTTATTGCAACAGTCTGTGAACAAGTGAGGCTGAGGAATGGATGTTGTGCCCTTTCTGCCATCTCTGCTCCCAGGGCAGGAGGGACTGACAGATGGGGTACATGACATGAGGCAGTGACTTCTGAACCCCCTGGGAGCATCTGGCAGAGCTTCTAAAATGGAGCCCTCCATTCTCAGGGCACTAGTTACAAGCTCTTAGTTCATGCCACTGCCTACTACTTTATGGGATTAACAAATTCTGTGAGTTTTTGGAGGATACTCACTGCTGTCCTGGTTGGGCAATGGCAGAGAAACTCAAAGTGAAGACATGTTCAGAAAGGATGTGGGATGCATCACTGGGGTGGCTTCCCAAACTTGTCCCCCAGTTCATGCTGCAGCTACAGAAATGCTTGTTCCTCTTGCTTTCCTGCCTCATGCAGGTATGATGAAGAGGGCAGTGGGAATTGGGACGAAGAGAATGAGGAGCGTCGGAAACGGGAGTGGGACAATTTCTACAAGAAACAGATGAGTCTGCGCAAAGTGAGTTGGGGTCAGTTTTTAAGGGCTGCACAGAGGGTTTGCTGTGAGCTTGTCTAACAGCCATAAAGGCTTCCTGGCACTGATGACAGTAAATTATTTCATCTTGGTGTTGCTTGTTGTCTTTCACTTCTTGTACCTCTCTTTTTGTTGTGCTCTCCATATTCTGGGCCAGTCCCATAATAGGAAGAAATGCAGCTTATTCATGTGCTGGTTTCTCTGCAGTGCTAAGCAAGAGGAGCCTGTTGGTTTTAATACCCATGGTAGTAGTAAAAGCAGATTTTCCCATTTAGCTTCTCTTAAATATTCCTATAGCAGAGGTGAACTTTTGGCTTTGATTCTTGTTCTTTGTCTTCCTGGCCCTGTTTTGGCGCTTATTCAATGCTTTATAACTTCAGCTTAAATTTTCCCTAAAGCAGGGATATAAAACATGTCTTTTGTGCTTCTAGATCTGCATTTGTGTAGTAGGAATGGAAATGTTTGACTGATCTTCATTTTCTTCCAGGGCAAAGAACCAGAAAAGGAAGATTTTGTTCCTCCAAGTAAATATCTTTTTTGATTTATAACGGGTTTTCTTTGGGAGAAGAAAGTCTTTTATTTTGCAGCTGCATGCAATTTGTACAGCATCACCACTGGAGGTATCAGTCCCTAGGCACAGAGGTCAAGCTTTTGGCTGTGAAAACTTGGCTGGAGGAGATGGACCACAGCTTAGCTTTGGTCAGGGTGAAGATATGGAATGCATCTTTCTGAACAACATTTCCAAATAAGCAAGAGAGAAGGAAAACTCTGCCTAACCTGACTTTGTAGTGTTGGCTATTTCTGCAGTGGTTATGCAGTGTAATAATAATAATAATAATAATAATAATAATAATAATAATAATAATAATAATAGTAATGCTATAAGGAAACTGCTGAAAACCTTTGCTGTTTGTAACTGTCCTGCTTGGGACCCTGTCTGGCACTGTTGCAAAAGAACACTTGATAGGTCAGTTTATTCTATCCAGCCTGATTTTTTTGGTTGATATTGTGATGAGCTGAAAATATTTGAGTTTCCTAAGAACCTTAAAGAAAGGTTTTCTGAGATGGGAAGATTTTGGAAAGCTGTTAGTTGTAAACTCCAAAGTAGATGTTCTCAATCAGAGAAAACATTATCACTTTGGTTTCTGCCTACTCTTTTGGAGTGTGTAGCTTCTCCAGGTAGAAAGGGTGACCACAGTGTTCCTTGGGGTGACAATGCAGGGAGGAGAAAGCCAGGCAGTCCTGGACCTGCACCTCCCTGTGACAGCTGAGATGTTCTCCATCAGCCTAGCCCTGCCATGGCTCCTTTCCCAAATTCCTCTCCTGTGGCAGGTGCAGACTGTCCCTTGAAGGAGGCTGCCAGCAGGAGGATCTCCAAGCTCACTGTGAAGGTAAGTGATGTTGCAAAGAGCAGCAAGGCTTCTGCCTGGCCTGTCCTTACTCCTTCAGGGGTGGAAGTCCAAGGGGCAGTGAGACTTCTGTAGAGCATGTCTGAGTATCCCATGTTTCCTAGGGCCGGGAACACTGCTTGAGGATGCTGGAAGAAGCTTTGAGCAACAACCAAAAGACTCCAGCAGCAGAAGGAAAATGGTATGAGATGAGGAAAAAGGGGTGCATACTGAGTCCCTTAACACAGGGCCCGCTCTTCCCTGAGCACAATTACCATTGTAATGGGTATTAATTGTGCTCAGGGAAGAGCAGGCCCCGTGTTAACACAATAAGAACACAGGGAATGCTTTTTTAAGCTTTTTTAAGTTATTTTGTCCTGGATGTAGTTCCACTTAGCATCTTTCTGGCTGTGATGTTGAAGATCAGAACTGAGGATTCATGGCTGATCACTATTATCAGCTTGATCCCAGGAGTGGCAGTTCTTCCCTATCCCACAAGATGGGGATAGTGTACTTCTCAAACGGAGCAGTGGGCAAGAATATTGATTTAAAATCAAGATTTTCATCACCCTTTCCATTCTCCATCTACTCACCACTACATCCCTTAGGACTTAACTGGAAGTTTTCACTTGTACCAGAGGGAGTGGATTTTGTACTTTCTGGGAGATACTTAAGCATTAGTGTTCCCTTTGCAGATACAGAAGTGTGTCTTGCCAGGAATCACCCCAGGCTGTGTTTCAGGTCAGACCCTGGTGCTTGTGCAGTGGAAATGGAATATGAAGCTTTCCGGACCAGCAAAATGGCGAATTCCTACAAGGCAGCTGTGCTAAAGAAGGTAGGGACAAACATCTACACCTGCTGCTCCCTGGAACCTGGGAGCTCCAGAGCAAGTAGGGCACAGTTTGTGTGGGAAGGATGAAGGACAAGCTCTGTTTTACCTTGGGTATCTTACAAATCTTTCTTCTTGATTTTGCTTCCAGGAGGGCCCAGAATCACCTCAGGTTCATGTCTTTGTTGGCTTTACAGGCTCTGAAAACCTACATAGCAGTGCAAGCTTATCCAGATATGTTGTAGCAATACAGGGATTTGGGCATTCCTCAGACTGCTGCTGACACTGGAGAAGCCTTGCTTTAGGTTATCTGGTTGCCATCATTCTCTCTGAAGATGTTTCTCTTCTTGAGGCAGGTGCCTCTCCAGGCAGATATTTGTTTTGTTACTATGGCTTTTAGTACGTACAAAGGCAGGAATACATAAAGATTTCTGACCACTAGAGAATATTTCTGTTCTCTTTTCAGGTGGCAGAAATCAATAAAGCCTCCAAACAAGGGGAATTGTTCTCAGTCTTTGGGTCTGGAACAGGTGGTAACAGCAATTTGGAAACAGAATCTGTGTCTCTAGCAGAAGGGGACTTTGTCCCTGCATCCCAGGTTCCCTCGGTGAGTACTGGTGGGATAGACAGGAGGGAATGGTGTGTTTTGTCTGTCTGCCTTTTTATAAATTTGAGTCCTTTCTGTGGCCACAACTGCATATTTCTATTGTAATGCTTTTTCCTGTCTGTCATGTTGTTATTAGTGAATATAATCTGTGTGCAGGCCACAGCGTAAATAAGTTCTTTCTCATCTTGCTCTATCCAAGGATGCTGCCTTGTTTTCTTATTGCTGGTTGAGGACTTCCAACTAATCCATTTCCCTCATGTCTCTGTTGATGGGTGTGATGATCAGTCAGATTTAGAGCCTTCCCCAGCTTACAGCTGCCCACACTGGTGTATTGTGTGCAGAAACTTAGCTGCTTTCATGCTGCTGCACACAGGGATCTCACATCCAAAATTTCTTCTTCGTCCTGTCTCCCCAGTTCAAACCCAAGCGTGTGGGAGCAGGATTTCCAAAGACATCCAGCTTGTTCCAGACAGCTTCAGAACTGCTGAAAATCCAGGAGGAGAATGATGTGAAGCCTATCAAAAAAGACTGTCCAAGTGAGCAAGACAACAGCAGCTACAGTCTGGACCTGGACATCAGAAATCCTGTTCTCCAGAGGGAAGAAAGTGCAACCAAAGCAGTGGGTGAGAGTGCAGGGGTAGAACTATACCCAGAAAAGAAGGGGCAGCAACCCAGTGCAGACACAAAAACTGCCCTTGGAGAGAGCCCTGCTAAGAAGTCCAAACGTAGCAAGAAGCAGCAAATGCTTGCAGAAGCAGCTAAAAAGGAATCACAGGATATTTCCAAATTCTTCTCCCTCCCCAAAGCTGGCTCTAAAGCCCAAAGCTGCAGCATAGCAAAGGGAGATGGCTGTTCTGCAAGCACACTACCTCAGGTTTCTTCTCAAAGTGTGTGTCAAGAGAAACCAACACCTCAGGAAAACAAAGATGGCTCTGGAGACCTGACTGGGCAGGTCCAGGAGGAGAATAAAGAACTGAGAGAAACAGAAGTAACACTGACTGAGAGAGGGGAGAATTCTCAGACCCAGCAGGCTGCTGAATTTAAATTCCTTGAGGAAGAAATGGATGTGAAGTCCAGGTAAAATCTTTACTTCTCTGCTCCTTGTGTTGTCCAGAGCCCCTCCAGCCTTTTCCTGGAAACCTGTGTGAGGTCTCTGGGTGAGTGAGGGAGACCCTTGCTTTACCATGCAGTCTCATGGCCTCTGAATGCAGAAATATTTTCACTGTGGAATGATTACAATTTGCCTTCTCTCCACTCTTCCCACTAGTGTTGCTGAAAATGTTGCAGAAACCGAGCTACCTGTTGTTGGAGAAGGTGACAGTGGGAAGAGGCCAGGATCAGATGAGGTAAGACTTCAATGAATGCTCATTTCCATTCTTTCTTCTGCTCATCTTGTGCCAAATTTCTCTCTGGGAGTGACACTCCTGCTCTGAGTGTGCCATTTATCTGGGGAAGGCCCAGCTGCAGTTGCAGCAGAAAGGAGAACCCCAGTTGTGTTGCATTCCTGGTGTTTCCCTGCTGCCCTCTGGGCTGTGCCAGCACCTTGGGCTTTGTTGCCTCCTCTGTGCAACTCATTTGACTGTGCCCTTGCTGGTGACTTGCCTGGAATTAGTGTCCCCACCCCCTGAGATCTGTCCCGAACTATAATTAGGGATCTGCTTTCTCAAGGCAAGGGCACAACCACAGGCCAGAGACACACAGGACCATTGGGATGTGACCCCTCCTCACAGCCTGCCTTGCCATTCATTTTCTGCTTCTGCATTTGGCAGCTGAGACTGCCTGGCAGCTCTCTGCAACACTGCAGTCTCCTTTCTCTCCCAAACTGAGCAGGAGTGTGGCTCTCCTGATGTGGCTGATTCTTCCTGAAGGGTGTATTCTGTTCTCAGCAGACATCCTGAGAAATCTTTTCCAGTCAGTTTTCCTCTGTAGGAGATGGTCTAGCAATTAGCTGCCCCAATATGAGCACAAAGTAGTTCTAAATGTGATATTCTTTAAAGGGTTTTTTTTTTTCAATGTCCCTTTGTGTGGGACATAGTGTCTGCACAGCAGGTTAAGGGGAGTTACAGAGATTCCTAGTGGGTATTCACTGGAGGGAGAGGCTGCAGGATGCTGCAAATATTTGTGTTCTTGGAAGGTGGTGGCTGCTTGGAAAGGCAGTCCTGCCACAGGAACTGGTAGCTCTGGTTTTCTTCTGTCCCCTCTCCAGGATATGGAAAGTCCTGCAAAAAAGCGGCTTCGGACAGTGGCAAAATCTTCAATTCTGACCCAGCCAGAGGGCAAAAGTGTTGGTCCAACAAAGAAGAAGGTGACTTTTGACTCAAACTTAGAACAGTGTGATAAAGAAGGAAGCAGCAAGATCGTACAGCCAGTGACCAAAGGCATGTCCCTCAAAGAGACTGCAGACATCGTTGTCAAGTATTTGACCCCGTTCTACAAGGGGGGCAAGTTTGCTTCCAAGGTAGAGTATAGTTCAAGGCCTTCTTTAGCAGAAGGAGAATTCATCTCTCTAGGGATCTGGGGCTCTGAGAAGGGGAAGATGATCTGGATCCCACCTTTTATTTATGTGCTTTTCAGTGACTCCAGGTGCAGCAACTCCCCTCTCCCACAAAAGGGTTGGTGTGTGTTGGTTCTACACTTCCTTGTGATTGTTCATATTTTCACATTATTAAACTCTGGCACATTTTTAACTCCCACCTGTGGAGTAGGAACAGTTCAGGTTCAGTGCTAGTGTAGTTTCCTTGCTGTGCCCTGCAAGGCAGGATGTGTGTGCCTGGGCTTCTCCAGCACTGCAGGGCCAGCTGTGTGAGTTCAGTCTAGGAGTGGTTTGTGCTGCAGCCAGTCTGTGCTAAGGGCAAGACAAACATGGAAACAGACTGGTGAGATAACTGGTGTCTGCTTTCTGCTCTTTGTCTTCCCCAATGCTGCAGGATCTCTTCAAGGGCTTTGCCAGACATCTGTCTCACTTACTGACCCAGGAGCAGAGCCCTGCCCGCAAGACAGGTGTGTCTGGGGTTATTGCAATGCCAGATTGGTTTATGGCTCTAGAGGGGCCAGATGTCTTAAGTATCAACTCAAAAGATGGTGTTTCCTCTCTTGCAGTGAAGGAGGAAGCACAGAGACTCATCAAGGAGTTTTTCCAAACAAGGCTCAGGTGTGAGAGTGAGGCTGACTGGGAGGAGCTGCAGAGCTTGGAGAGCTGATCCCTGCTGCTTGTTGGCTCTTCTGCAGCAGCAGCACCAGGGGATGTGGAAGAACTCAGCCATGGAGGGTCTTATGAGACTGCAGAAATGAGATTTATTTTTCTTTTCCCCACTGCATTTTTGCTCACACATTCCCAGGGAACCAGTTTTTGTGAACTCATGATGAGTTTTCCCAATAAGTGGGATGCTGAAACCCTCAAGGACCAAGAGGTGTGAAGTTGTACCTGCTGTGTTTGTTAGGGGCTGCTGCCTTGGATGTTCTGCACTGTCTCCAACCTCTACTACCTGCAGCAGTCTGTGCAGGGCTCAGACTTTCCAGCTGGGACTCTGCTTTGGTATGGCACCTTGCTTTCTAAATGGCTCCTCTCCTTGCTCCCCCTCTCTCTGTCTCTTATTTTAGTGTCACCAATATGTTACCAGTTCTCATGCTTTGCTCAGGGCTGCCAGTGACAAACTCAGTGTTTGAATTCCTGGATGGAGTATTTTTGTTTGAAGGGCAGGGGAGGAGCATTTTGTATTTACCATGGAGGCAGTGTTTGCTTTCTAAAGGAGGAGAAACACAGATTCTTTTTCTTTTCATGTGAGCTTCTTTAACTTTGTCCAGCTCTATCTGCCCTTTAATTTAAGTGGTGATACTCTTTCAGTATTAACCCCTGCAACACTTCCAGCCTTTGCTTGTAATCCCTAAAGCCATATTTGCTCCCTGTGCCTCACCAAAAGTCTGCAGTACAGGGGGCAGTGCTGCTATTACAGCTGGGTAAGGCTCTGCTGTGACCCTCACATTGACACTGTGGTACCTCTGCTGCTATGTTTATATGGAACCTGAACCTGATTCCCTGGCACAAGTCCTTCCTGTTGAATTTTTGTTGGGTTCTGCCTCTGTTCCATACCTACAGGGGCTGGTGGCCTCAGGCTCTAGTGCTGCCAGAGGAACGTGCAGCCTCAGAGGCTGCCCAGGGGTTGGGATCACTGTGTTCCACAGATGTATTTTTTTAAATGTTCTGAGGGGTATATGCAGGACTGACAATAAAGCAATGTTACAGCTGCTGTGGATTGTTCCTAGAAGCTTTCTCTTACCACTCAGTCACACAGACTGGTCAGAGGTACATTAAGCAGCACTCAAAGAGAAGCACCTGCCAGGGAAGATGCTGTAGTTCCCATTGGCATCATCTCACCAGCAAAAGTGTAACTGTGCATCAGGACTTGCAATGAGCACCCTCAGATCTATCCTCCTTCCCTGCCAACAGTGACAACATTTTCCTCAAGCTTTGCCCATTACCCGCATTAAAGTTTTCCCAGGTTAGAGGTAAGGTCTATAATATTATACCTTCAGAACATCTCTGGTTATTTTATTGCAATTTCCTAAAGGGCAATTACTCCTCAGGTCACTAGGAGAGCTGTGGCAGTAAAAATAAATATTTTTATACAACCCAAAACAGTATAATACAAGTTCTGTTTGAAGATGCTTCCTCTGTGGGCAAGGAGCCATCATTGAAGTCTGACAGCTGCATGGCCATGACTGACTTCTTCATAGTAGAGGGAAGCATATGCATATGTCAGTGAGAAATTACTTAACAATAAACTTCCTTACCATTGCAACTCAATCTGTGCTCAGCATATGTGTTAATTGTATGATTAACACTGATCTGCTTTTCAATTAGGATGCTTTCTACAAATGCTTCACAAATCCTGCTACAGGACCTCTGCATTTCAATTCAGAGACAAATCTGGCTCCTGGAAAACACCAGCAGCCCATGCCCAACTGGGCACTGGGATACACAAATCTCTAGCAAGCACCAGCTTTGCTCTTGATAATTAATTCAAAACAGAAAGGAGGAGTTGCATAGTGCAAAGCTTGAGGGCAAGTGCTTGCTTTGGGTCAGCTGCTCTTTGTTGGAACAGGCTGTGGTGTGGAGAGGCCCTTGGGGCTTGTTTAGCCACAGCATGGATTGTTTCAAGGAAGTGCTTGAGGGCTGAATGGCAGGTCAGGAGGGTTATGGTCACTCCATCAACAAATTCTGTGGTGGCATTCTTAGAAAGCAGCTGGCTGAGGTCACGGGTGTCTTCTGGAAGAGTTCTCTCTCAAAGACAGGTCAGGGAGCACTGACCAAGTTCAGAGAAAGGGAAACAGTGCTGTTTTCCTTGGCCATTCTCCTCCTTTTAGGCTCTAGGAGTGCAGCTCTGTTTTATCCAGGATGACAACAATCGTGTGGTACAGTTCTTTGGCCTGTCAAAACACACACCAGCGTCAATTACTCTTTGCCCCAGAAAGAGCTGCTTCCCCTAATTAAATATCCCCATAAATCACTTCCCATAATTAAATATCAGCCATTTATAATATAAATATAATTAATATTATATTAATAAAAAAATTTTTATTAATTAAATATAAAAATATTTATATTTATATTAAATATAAATAATATATGTGTTGGGACCAAGCTGCACTTCGGGGCCTGGAAATGCAGTGTCCCACTCCTCCTCTGGGACAGGAGAGAGGAGCAGCAGCACCAGCCCTCAGCAGAGGCTCAGCTGGGCAGGGGAGGGCAATTTGGGAGGTGCCAGGAGGAAGCTGCAGACCCAGGCTGATCTCACCTGTGCCAGTTCCACCCACAGGGCCTTGGGTCTGCCAGGGGAGCCGTAGTGGAGCTCCAGGCCGGGAAGGCCCCCGTCGGAGATGGGCCTCAGGGTGCGCATCTTCTGCAGCTCCCTGAGGGGCAGGACCCGCCACACCGCCTGCCAGAGGGAAAAGCCACTCTCAGGAGCAGTCCCTAAAGTGGAACCACCTGATTCTCACCACAAGTCAGCCTGTGGGAAGCTGAGGGAAGGTCTGGGACACAGGGTGGTGTGTGCAGGATACAGGGCAGGCTCTGGCTGCCCAGCACAGCCCCGGAACTCTCACAGGAGTGGAACAAACAGGAGTGTGTTCTACACTGTTGGGGGTTGGATCTGTTTCTTTGGTGTTTGTGGAATTTTTTTCCCGGTGGTTTGCTAGGGAACTAATTGCTGGGTACTTATGGGTACTTGACCAAAACAAAAGGGTGGAGCAGGGTTCCTTGTGAGCAGCAGTTGAACAGGGGCATTCGGTCCTAAGGGCGCCATTGCGAAAGAAAGAGGACCCTGCTTGTTTTCCACTGGATTTCTTCCCGGAGGACAACCTGGACTCATTTGGTCACCACTGGACTTTCCTACCTTCAGGACCATGTCCACTCCACAGAACTGCATCTATTACTCCAGGAGGATTTCATCTGGACTGCTTTTAACACCCTAACACCCAGGGTGTCAGGTCACATCCCTGACTCTGTCAGGGTTTTTCTGGGGTTTTGTTTGTTTTGTTTTGCTTGCCTCTCAGTGCTATTACGTTTGTGGGGTTTGGTGGGTTTTTTGTTGGGTTTTTTTTTTTTTTTTTTGGTAATATTCCTAATAAAGAACTGTTATTTCTATTCCCAAATCTTTACCTGAGAGCCTCCAATTGCAAAGTTATAATAACCTGAGGGAGAGTTTACATTCTCTATTCAAAGGGAGATTCCAGCTTTTGCTGGCAGATACCTGTCTTTCAAACCAGGACATACATTTAGTTTTACAGTGGAATTGTGCTTGTAAGCATAAACACTGGACTTACAAAAGAGCCCATGGCAATAATGCCTGTTGTACACTCTCTTGTTTTAGGCCAGTGCTGTTGTCAGAGTGGCTGTGATGCAGGGAAGTCCAGCCTCTTCCTTCACTAGTTCTAAAGTCACAATTCGTATCTGACAGATCAGGGGGAGTTGTCTGGCATACCTGGGTGGTGCCATCCACCACAATGATCTCCTCCTTGTTCACACCAAAGAAACAGGGCACAGGGACCGTGTCATCGCTGATTCTCTCCACTATGAAGATGGTGTAGCCAAAGAAAGGCAATTTCATCACGTGCTCTAGAAGAGAGCAAGATGTGGCCTGAGGGCAGCAGCTTGCAGCCAGCAATTTACTGTACCAGCCTAGGGTGGTCAAAGCTGCCATTATTTCCAAGATTTTCTACATGAAAAAGTAATGTTGACAACTTCTGCCTCCCTCCCTGGCTTCTGAGACTCAATTAGCAGCACCCTGAGTGGATGTCCTGTCCTTTTCTGACTGGAAAACAGACGTGCAGCCAGACTATCAATTAAAACACGGCTTGTACAGAGCTCTGAAAATCCACTGCAGACTCCTACAAGAGATGGAACTTTACCATGATCACCATGCTTCAGAGTAAGATCTAATCCACAGTGAGGAGCTGTCAGGGAATTCCATTCTCATGGCTCATTCCAGGCTCCAAGAATCATCAACAACCTCATGAATTGTCCCAAAAGTGCATTCAGAGCAGCTTCCAGAAGCTGAAACAGCATAGAAACTGAAGCAGATCTGGATGTCTCCTCACCTATGAACTGGATTTTTGCATCCTGTGGCTGGAGGGGCTTCCTTGTTCTCAGCAGCGGGGCCACGTGGTTGTGCAGAGCCGTGGGGCTGATGGAGGACTGCAGGCTCTTTGGAGTGTATTCCTTCAGCTCTTCCCTGTGCCAAAAAAACCCCAGATTCTAATTCACCCCCTGCCCAGCTAAAATCAAACATCAGCCAGGGAATTAAGAGGAAGGAGGAGTTGGGGCAACAGTTTTCCATTGTATATTTGGAAACAAGAGTGAAGGGGGAGAGGAAGAGAACAAGTGATGCCTGCACTGGGTAAGGTGGAAGGAACCATCAGAGACAGTGAGACCACCCTTGTCCACAGAGAATTCAGCTGTGCACCACTGACCAGTGCATGGACAGAAATCCCTCCTATCTGGAGACAGCAAGAGCTCTTCAGTGCCCAGCAGGGTGCTTTAAGGGCATCTGATGGAGGCATTACGTCAACTCCAAGTCAAAGTGCATAAAGAAAGGAAGGAGTGGCAAAGTACAGCTTGGAACTGCAGGACTGAAGGTTTCCAGTATCCAGGGACAATTTTGTTCCCATTGGCCATCTCTACAGATTTCAGGTGTCCAGGGTTGAAACCTCTGACACTTGTGAAAGGAGGATTCACCCAAACCATGTGCTCATGCCCTTCCTTCTTGGTGTTACAAATCCATGGCAATCAAATGAAATGACCATGCCACCCTCATGACCCTCTGTGTTCTCTAGAACTGGACATTTCTTAATTATTCAGGGAGGATTTTCAGGCACCTGCCCCTATCCCCTGTGCTGCCTATGGCCATCACAGAGAGATCTCCTCTGCCACAGACATACCTGGAGGGAGCAGAGTTCTGCTGCTCCACTTTGGCCCAGTGCTGGAGCATTGCCAAAAGGCCCACCTGCATCTCCATTTCTTTACTCTGGCTCAGCAGGATCCTCCCATTCAGGTAATCCCACAGCACCTGAGGGACAGCACAGCAAAGAGGCCTTTGCTAAACCTGCCAGAGGGTACGGGCAAGTCTGGGCAGTGCCAGGCTGAACAGACCCACATCCTGCCTTGCTGATAATGTAAAACAAAGGCTCTCTGAGCTCAGGAAGAGCCTGGGGAGCTGCACAATGTGTGGAACAGCACTGCTCCAGGCTAAGGCCACAGGCACAGAGCCTTCCTGGCATCCATAGCTTCAGTGTTTAGTCACTCCCAGAAACAGCACACAAAGCCTGTCAGCCAAAGCCCTCCTGCTTTTTCAGCCCCCTTGGAACATTCCTGTTTGCTGGGACACTACATCTGTCCCTGCTGGGGAGGGTGCTGCTCTTGCTTACCTGTCCATAATGGACATCTGTGTAAACTTGGTTGTCAAAATGCAGAGGTGTCCTCCAGATGAGCCTGCGTAAGGTCACAGTGACCAGCTTGTCCTCCAGCAGGTAATCATGGAGATACTCCTCCAGTTTTATTGGCCTCACCATTTTACCTACATGACACAGAGAGAGAGGGTCATCCATCCCTCTGGGTGGAGAGGCTGGGACAGGAGCCTTCCTGCAATCCTCAGTTCCACCCTGCCCTGAGACTCCAGCCATCAGCCATTCCAAAGGGACACAGAGCCACACACCTCTTCAGCAAGAAGCAACACAGCCCCTGAGAAGGATCAATCCTTAACCCTAATACAGAGGGAAACAGCTTAAGAGGACCCTCTCAGGAGGCAGCAAGGGTGGAGGAACTATTCCAAGCAGGAGCTGTGATGCTCCCTGTTGCAGAGGCTGCTGGAAGAGAGAAGCTCCATGCTGGTCTCTACTTGCCGAGATTTTTGTCGTCACTCCTGACAGCAAAGAGAACAAAGTCCTGAATCTCTTGCTGTTCACCTATTCCCATCTGCTCACAGATCTCCTGTAAGAGCTCCTTGGCCACCTGAAGCAAGGAAAGAAGGAAATTAGTACCCTGACCAGGCAAACCCAAGAGCAGGTAGACACATTATTCCTTGTCAGATAAGGGATTTCCCTGGTGTGGCTCAGAGTCCAGACCAATGAAGGAATTCACAGCTGGAAACTCACAGTGAATGTCCTGATCCTGGTGAGGTACTCCATGCCTCCAGGCATCAGCACAACCAGCCTGCGGGCACCGTGTCCCTTCTGCAAAGGACAGTGTTCAGGCAGCAAGACATGGAGGGTCCCATCAGCTCCGTGTGTTTGTCCCTCTCCTTCCTCATCCCTGCTGCCACTGCTTCTCCACAGCACCTGCCCCTTCCCTGCCCACTCCAGGGCACTGCACTTCCCAAGCTCCTTCCATCCACAAGCTCCATTTCCTCTCTGAAACACCAACTGCCCCTGTCACACTGCACGTGGCACCTCCAAAGCCTCTTCCCTGTCCCCCTTCCCAGCTCCCACCCCACTTCCCTGCCCGTCCATACCAGCAGTGCCTCCATCTCCACAGGGAAGGGGAGGTGCCGGCGGCCCCCGTACAGGAAGTTTTTGCGCAGGTTGCTCTGGCAGATCTTGGCTATATCTGCAAGAAAAGGAAAAAGCTCCATGTGTTGAGCCAAACAGAGAACTAAACATGGTGTCCTGTGGTCTTGGGTCATCCTGGCTGGGTTGAATTCAACCCCTTGTATTAATTTGCAATATGTTAGTGGGAGAGTGTATTCTAATGCCATCTGCTAGAGCTGGGGCAGTTATCCTCTGTTCATTGGGCAGTTTTTTCTTTATCTCTTCCACAGCCAATCCTCCCTCCAGGAGATCTCTTCTGTCCATGGGCCATTAATTATTGATTCTCTGCTGTCCATGGCCACTGAGTGTCCCTGCATGGCTGATAAAATTCCATCATCCCATTGGGAGATGCTCTGCCCAGGGGAGGAGCCAAGCATTCCTACCTGGATCCAATCTGAGGATTGGGACACCACAGCAGCCTTTGCCCACTGCATTCCCAGAGGAGCAGCTTTCTGCTCCACTGCATTCCCAGAGGAGACCAGGCCCATCTCCAGCACCCCTGGAGCTGCAGAGGAAAACTTCACCCTTCTCCAGGATCCCTGCTCCACCAGAGCCACCCCTGGCACTGCAGGAGGAGCAGCCACCATGGAATGGGACTGAGCAACACCCTGACCCACAGGGGGTCAGCTCCTGTTCTGACTCTGGCACTGTTGTTTTGTATTACTGCATTTCTAGGGTTTTTTCCTAATAAAGAACTGTTATTCCTGCTGCCATATCTTTGCATGAGAGCCCCCCCTTAATTTCAAAATTATAATAATTTGGAGGGAGGGGGTTTACATTCTCCATTTCAAGGAAGGCTCCTGCCTTCCTTAGCAGACACCTGTCTTTTCAAACCAAGACAACGCTGGTCACTGCTAGGGGAGCAAAGAGAATTGACCTCACCTCCCACCCTGCCAGGACACATCCAAACCATGACAGTGTCCAGGACAGAAGAATTACAGGATGAGGGGGCTTAGATCTGGAATATTTGCTTTACAGGACACAGTCTTACCGTGGTGGGTGCTGGATGGATCACTGCTGGCCAGCTGCAGGAACTTGGTGGCATAGGGCATCAGGATTTTGGAAGGCAGGAAGTACCCAGTGAGCAGGTTTAGGAGCAACCAGCCCCGCATCTCGCTCTCCCTGCGGATCAGAAAGGACTGTGGGCACCTTGGGACAAGACAATTCCTGCTCTGAGCAGCTCAAAGTGAGCCTGTGCCCTTCTGAACACCTCTGGCAGTTGGCAGAAAAGGAGGTGTCAGCCCTTGGTCAGAGGTTTCTTGTGCTGAATAAGAGATTGATTCAGTTATTCCAACAGCAAGCAAAGAAAGGGAGCAATCAAGGCCACTCCAATGCCTCTGCTGCCACCTCCCAGGGCAGCGTGGGGCCCAGCCTGTCCTTGACTGGTGTTTATCAATTCCCCAAGGCTGGGAGGAGGAAATCAGGGCTCTGAGCAGCACCATGACCAGGAGCCACCAGGAATGTTTACTGGCACCCAGATAGATCAGCAGCCAGAAATAAAAGGAAAAATATCCACTAAAGTGAAAATGCCAGACTCAGTGTCTGGCAAAATTTCCTGAGTGCTCAGCAGGAGCTTCAGCACTGGAGCAGCTGGGGACAACCATTATGAGGGGACACCCTCTCCCCTGGCCCTGGTGTCCCTGCAGCAGGTGGTTCCTCTCCAGCTGTGCACATACAGGAGCTGGCAGTGCTGGTACTCACTGCTGAGGGTTGTGGGTGACCTGTTTGATGACCTGGCAGTAGATCTCATCATGCAAATTCTCCTTCTCCTTGCACAGCTGCGTCGAGAGGAGAAAACAGCATCAGAGAGGAGGTGAGAGCATCAGAGATGTCCCCAGGTCATCCCTGTGCCCTTTCTCTCCCAGCTTCAGAACTCTGCCAGTTTGGCTTAGAGTTTGGGCTTTGCAGCCTCTGGTCTCTAGTGATATTTAGGCTCAAAGAAGGAGTGAGGAGAGGCAGGTTGTGCTCTCATCCAGACAGTGATATCCACAGAAACCATTTATATGCAAACCCTCCCCACAGTCTGTTTCAGCTCCCTGCCTCATGTAGGAGGTGCCATTATGGCTCACCCTGCTCTTTTCCTTCCCAGCAAGGTCTTGGCCCTCCATTTCCATTGGTGCTTCCACACTTTTCCCAGGGGAAGCTCACAAACCTGAAGGATTTCATAGATGCATTGGACCTCAGCCTGGTGCTTGTGTTTTGGCTGATCTCCCATGAATCTCATCAGCACTGCAAGGCAAAGCCTGGCCTTTAGTCTGAGCAGGGGTGGTTCTGCCATGGGGCTGGCAGTGGGCAAGCAAATGTCCTGAAAACTTCTCTGCTGTTACAAGGCTGGCACTGGACATGTGGAGTCAGCCCAAAGCTCAGGCAGAGTGTTCTGGGACACTTGGCACTCAAGGCAAAGTCCCTTTTGCTGGAAGCTTTCAGTAAGCACACAGGGGGTTATGAACTGCAGAAATGCCTTAGAAGGGACCCTCCTCACCCAGTGAGCCCCACAATGTCTGTGTGTGCCCACCCTGACCACTCTGCTCCCCCCCTCTGCAGTGCTGTGTCCCAGGGAGGTCCTTACTCTGGAAGTTCTTTGTAGCCAGCTCATTCAGCTCACTGTCAGAGTACTGGAGCAAAGATGCCTGGATTGGGACCTAAAGGGCCAGAACACAGGGATAAACCAGGGTGTTGGGGGCTATCAAAGGGATAAACCAGGGCTGTGAGTCACACAGAGCTGAGCTCTGCAGGCTGAACCAGACCCTTGAGCTGCCAGGATCCCACAGGCAGCACCAAAGAGTAGGGGACACCTAAACTTGTCCAGAGACTGCAGCCAAGGCTCTGTTCCTTGGTCATGTGGGGACAAAGCCAGAGCTGGGATTCTGGCTGTGGGCAGAGGGAGAGGCTGAGCTCACCTTGGTGTGCCTCACCAGGTCAGCCACATTCTTCTTCTCAGCAGATGTCCCCTTCAGGCCCTGCCTAGACAGAGGAGAGGGAACATGCAGTCCAAGAAATACCCCCAGACACAGCCTGGGGTGGGTCAGACTACCCAGGTCCTGTTTGGGAAGGAGCACAGGCTACTCACAAGGACTGAGCCTCTCGGAAGTAAGTGGTGGCGAAGTCAATCATGGTGTAATGGTCACCAGCAGGGACTAACATGGTGCTGGTGGCTTCTGGTGTCAGGCTGAGGACAGAACTCTGCAGGAACACCACCAAACCCACCCTAAAACATCAGCTGAGGAACTGCAGTGTGTATTCTCAGCTGCCAGGCCCCATCTGTATGTGGTGCCTCCCCTCCAACACTGTGATGGATTTGAGTGTCTCATCTGCAAAGACTAAGCGCTGATCACCCTCCCTCAGCCCTCAGAGGTCCAGAGCCATGGACCCACCCTGGCAGCTCCCACAGAACCCAGCCATGTCCCCTGGGTGTTCCACCCCAAGGACTGCTCACCTCCCTGCTGGTGTTCCTGCTCTCTGGGGAAGCTCTCAAGCTCTTCCTCTGCTCTCCCCGTCTGTCCATGCTGCTGCTCAGGTAGTCAATGGCAGGAGCCAGCTGCACCAGGCTGGTGGGGAAGAGACCACAGCGGCCACCAGTGGAGCCAAACTGCCACCCTGGAAAAGCAACAGAGAAAGGATCAGGAACCAGGGCAGCTGCCAAGAGAAACGAGCCCTGAAGCTCTCTGCTGGCAAAGGAGAGCATCAGACTCACCAGGTTTCCTGCATCCTAAGGAAACATATATATATATAAAAAACATATATTCCTATAACTGAGGCAACTGGGACAAGGCTTGTCTGGCAGAGCTGGAGGCTGATGATGGCAGCCCACCCTGTATTCCTCTGGTTCTGGGCACCATGGGTCCAAGCAGGCCCTTGATCCTGGTCCTGCCCATCCCAACACACCCCCTCACCTGGCTTCACGCCCTGCATGGGCAGCAGCTCGATGAGGTCGCCCTTGTTGAAGCTGAGCAGGCTCTTGTCATCCACGATGTTGCTGCGCAGAGCCACGACATAGTTGGTGTCCTGGGGAAAAGGCCATGGCCAGGTCAGATCTCGTGCCAAGGATTTGAGGGGCTTGGATCATGGCATCCCATGGACACTCTCAGTTTCATCTGGGAAACCACCTTCATTCCCTACTGCACTCCAGCTGCTGCCTCACCTGCCTCAGCTCCTGCATGAAGAGTTCCACCATGGCCTTGATGCACGGAGCCTTTGGAGAGTGCAGGATGAGCTGCTCTGTCTTCAGGGAGAACTCCAGGGAATTGCTGCCTTTCATCTCCACTGACAGTACATCTGCAAAGCTGGGAACACAAGCCAGCATGCTCAGGCTCCTTCTGCCAGAGCTTGGGATGCAGAACGTGGGGATGGGAGCCCATTCCAAGGACTGGGAATGGAGACATGCCTCAGCATTCTCCATGTTGGCATTCCACCAGCTGCTCATGGCTTTCACCCTGAGGAGCTCCCTGTGATGACCACGAAATTGATTCACCCCCAGCACCCACTTGTTGTAAGCAAAGCTCAAGGTAGGAAGGAAAAGGAGAAGCCAAACTCATTAAAAGGAGGGTCAGTGAGTCACATCTGGCCTAGGATAATCCTAGAGAGCACAGCACAACTCAGAATTTCCAGCTCCCCCATTCAATTTGCCTCCAGCACCCTGCCAGACACCAACTGTCCTCCTGCAGCAGCCAGGGCCCTTTTGCTCACCAGTAGCTGCGTAGGATCTTGAGGTGCTCAGGATGGTATCCAGCTGCTTTCTCCACCTTCAGCAGCCTCATGCCCCGGTGAGAAACACCCAGGATCTGCACACCACTTCCCTTTTCACCCTGTAAGGGAAGTGCAGCACAGAGAATCGAAGGCTCCATCCCTCCTGCATAGGTGGCACCAGGGAGAGGAGATGCCACACAAGAGGTGTGAAACCCTGCAGGGTATGGAAGGTACAGAATCACTGCAGTGTGGCCAGGTAGGGAGACAGAAAGAGTGAACTGGAGCCATAGCTAAGGGGTCTGGTGAGAGAATTAAGACTCACCTGAACTGGGAAAAGGCGGGAGAAATAGTTGGCCCAGTTGTCCCGAGCAGCCACTACAATCCTCTTCTTTATCCCCTCCTCCTGAATGGACTGGGCATTGTTGCCAACTCGGAACTCCACTAGCAGGGTTACAAACAGTTACTTGCTTAGAAAGGCAAAGGTGGCCAAGTCTCCCTGTTCCCAGAAATTCATTCCCAGCAGTCCCTCTGTGTTCACAGCACAGCAAACCACATGCAGAGGGGAAAGGACACTTGCACATACCAGTCTACTACTGGTTTCCATCCCTTTCTCCATGAAGATCATGTCAGAGATGACAGTTGGAATTTGAAACAAATCAAAATCCTATCCTTGAGTTTCAGTTTCCTCTTCCCACAATAAACATTTCAGAACTAAGTTTTTCTGGCTCAGAGAAATGTCAGGGCCATTTGGAATAAACAAACATTCCTACACTGCACTCTACAAATGTGCTTTCCTGATGCAGTGACAAACATTTCTCCTCTGCCCTAAGTACTGACTGAAAGGCTTGGAGGCCAGTTTTTCATTCCAGGCCAGAAGCTGGGATGGGTACAGAGGGGAAGGGGTGGTGGGGCTGTTAATTACTCAGCAGATCTTTCATCTTGCGCTTCTCCTCCCTGGAGATCCGAAAGCTGGACTCAGAGAAGGTGTCACGGATGATCTGCAGAGGAGGGGAACAGAGAGGCTTCCATTGCAAAGGCCACACCTGGCTGTGTTGGAGCATCTAAGGCTCTTAAACTGAGTCTCAGGGAGGAGTGAACAGAGACTGGATGGATCTGGGGAAGAGACTTGCACTGCTCAGGATGGAAAAGTGAAGGTAACTTGTGCAATGTAATTATGGAGTGTTTTGTCCCCAGAGAGACAACTGGCCTGGAGCCACACTCCAGTGCTTACCTGTTCACACAGCAAGTTCAGGCAATAAGGGTGGCTGAAATTTTCTTTGGGGTAAAACACCTGCAAGAAGAAGGCAATAGTGGTGTTACAGATATTGCAGAAGTACCTCCCCAGGGATGTTTTGCAATCCATTTGCCCTGCTGCCAGGGAGGAGTGAGTTCATCTCCAGGGACAGGCAGGGAGGAGACACTGAATGTAAACAGAAGGACCAGGAGTGAGGGACCAAAACCTGAGTGGTCAGACCAAGGGATGAACCCTGGTGAGTTTAGCACACTCTCCAATACTTGATTTTTAACACATTTGTACTATTTTAACAGGAAAGCACCAGGCAACAACAAATTCAGTTCTAGATTTCTCAGTGGTCTACAGAGGGAGGAAAGGACAGGTAGAGAAACTGAGACACAAGTGTCAGCAAGGCAGAGCAGGACCTGGATTGCCCCTGCCTCCAACTCCTGTGTCTGTGATCCCAGAATTATCTTTGTGCTCTTATCTTGCATTAAGTGCCTATGACCAAAAAACCCATTTTAACCAAAGATGGGACGAGCTCCCCACCCCAGCCAATCCTCAGCTAAGGAACCGAACCTCTTTGCGCAGAAAAATTTTCCAGGAAGGGTCGACGTAGGAAAAGCTGACACTGGTGGTGAGCTTGTACAGCTGGGTCTTGATCCCATCATCATCTGCCACTGTCACAGCAGAGTCTGTGTGGGGAGAAAAAGCAGTGCAGATGGGCTGTGAGGGTTACAAGGTCCTTTCCACCCACCAAAGACCTGCCAGAAGAAAGGGGACAGTTCCTGATGGAATATTCCTGTCAGGAAATCTCCTGAAGGTCAGTGACCAGCTCTTGTGAGCACAAACCAGTCATTCCCAGCATTTCTGGTAGCATTTACACTTCCATTGTATAGCCACAAAGTTCATTGCTAAGAACAGAAACACTCCAGGCATGGGGAGCACTCAGCCTCCCACACTAAACACTCCCCCAGTGCTTAAGGTTCAAGACAGGTTTCACTTTGTGTCATTATAAACAGGCTGCTAAACGTTTCAGATGGACATAAAAGTTCTCCCCTGAGCTTGGAGGCTGCAAGGTTCTGGTACAGGGCATCCAAAACTAGCACTAGACTGTCTCTCTGCAGATGTGTTGAAGACAGGCTCAGTCTGAAGGCAATTGCTCAAAGTTCTTACTTTATGAGGTGGAGTGTCTTCATTTAAGCACTTCAGACTTTCAAAACTTCAGAGTTCCTAGACAAATAATGTAGTAATTCCCATACTTCAGCTTTTTCTGTATACCTCTTCCAAAACATGAAGGAATTTTTCAGGCTAATCCAGTTACTTTGATTTACTTTCACAGAACTTCCTAAAGAATAATTTAAGAGAGGAGGAGCTAACAGGGGAATTCTTTTGTATCATGGAAGTTGCTGTAGGATGGAGTCCTTCAGTAATGTGTTTGAGTGACTGTTCCTTGCAGGTTATAAAATGTGATGCTGATGAGAATTTTAAACAGCTTGAAATACATTGGTACAGGTATCAAATGTATAAAATGAATTCAGGCTCACACTGAAATTCAGAGGCAAAACTGAAGACTGAATAACACTTTTAAACAACTGCTGATAAGTATTAGCTCTACTTTTTTAAAATGGGCAGCATCCAAACACTCTTTGTGTGTCCAAGGTCTCCCAGGCTCAGCCTCCCTCTGAGAAACATTTCCTGTTCCTCAGCCTGGCTCTAAGATCCCTCCAGAGATTTGTAAGGTGAAAGACCTGGCTTCCCATTCCTCCCTGGTCTAAAGTCCACCCACTAATTGCCACTTTGACAATTATGCTGCAGGTAAACAATAAAAGTATTGTGGGCTGGACCTTGATAAAGCTGTAGCCCAAAGGACCTTTCTATTTTTAGCTGCATTTTTCAGAAGGGAAGAGGTAAGAGCTGGGAAGTGCCACGCTGGTTGCTGCACCAGGCTGGAACTGTGATATCTCTGATTGCTCACAGATGAGGTTGCATCATCTCCCTGATCCCACAGAGCTCACCCAGTCCCTGGCACACTGCCTGATGCCAGGACCTGTGCCATGACTCTCCTGGGCTGATTCCAGCTCCATCCCCTCCCTGCCCTGCTACCAAATCCCACATGGGTGAAACCAGTACTCACCATCCCCTGTGGGTTCCTGCTTGCCTTGGTCCTCAGGTGTTGGTGGGGAAAGAGGGGGAGCAAGAGGAGCCTGGGAGGCTGGTGGGGCATCCTCTGTTTTGAAGATGGACAGGAGGGGCAACTGCTTTTCCTTGATAGAGCTGGAAGCTGGGCCTGGCTTGGGCTTGACAGGTGGAGGTGTTTTCTTCTCCTGTGGCACAGGAGATGGCTGCAAGACAGCAAAACCATTTAAGCCAGTCTTTCCCTGCATTCCTGGGCTCTGTCCTGGCACTGCTGTTCTAAATCATCCTAGGGCAGCAGCCCACCCCTGGAGCAAGACCTGTGTGAACAGCCCACCACTGCCTTTAGATCAACACAAAATCTACAAAGAGATGATCAACCAAGCCCAGAGGATCAAGTATCTGAGATCAACACCTCCAGGCTGGAAAGGAAAAAAGGATTTTAACAAGCCAAAGCCTTGGTGCCAAACGTGGAGAATATAAGTTGCTTGCTTCCAGATCAGCCTTAAGCATCTCACAATAGGACTTGCTGGTCCAAAGCCTTTTCTTCAGGACCTCAGGTGACTTTACAGACTGGAACCCAGTCTAGGGTGGGCAGGACCATGGTGTGAGCTCCCAGCTATCTCACAACTCAACCAGAAGTCACCAGGCTGCTACTGCAGCACCAGGAGATCCCAGCCTGCTGGAAATGGGATGGACAGGCTCTCTCTGCTGAGCTCCTGAAGTAACCAGAGAGCAAAGAACTCACTGATCGCTGAGGTGAGGGGTTCATCATTCCCAGCTTGGCCAGAGCCTCATTTTTGGGGTCGTTCTTCTTTATAAAGGGCCTGGATACTCTCCTGCAAGGGAACATGGGACAGCATTATGGGGTTTGGGCACAATGGAGCCACTGGCAGAGCTGAGATAGAGAACCCCCATGTCCCTCCTGCCCACAGGGGGATCCCACCCTCTCACCTGACGGGCTGGATGGGCTGGGGCTCGGGGGCTGGTCTGCTCTGGTACATTTTGATGATATTCCCGATCTCGCGGCTGGGTGCAGGACGCTTCTCAGGGCCTGAAGGCTTCACTACAGGCAGCTCCCTTGGTTTTGGTGTCTCCTTTTTTGGCTTGGGCTCAGGAGGTGGCAGAGGGGAAGCAGGAGCTATTGGGGTGACAGCTTTAATCAACAGACCAGCAAAGTCACAGGAGAAATCCCTTTATCTCATTTGACCTTCCCTTTCTTTCCCTCTGATGCTGACTGGCAATGGTCTGACATTCCTCTTTCCTCTCCTGTCAAGATGCAGACTCCCACAAGAGCCAGATCCTTTCCTCCTCTGCCTAAATCCTGGCCTGATGTTCCTGGAAAGGTCTTCCTTGTCAACCCGCTTGTCTCCACTGCACAATATCTTACCTGGCTCTGGTTTAGGGACAGGCTTCATTTCTTTCCTCTTCTCCAGCTCCTCTTTTTTCCTCTTCTCCAGCTCCTCTCTTTTCTCCTCCTCCTCCTCCTCTGTTGGCTGGGGTTTTAGTGGAGGAGTCCAGGTTTTGCTAGGTCTGACTTTCTTCACTCGGATGTGCTGCTCTCCTGCATAGAAAGGGGGACTTGAGATAGTCAAACCCACACCAAAAGCCTGGCACTGATGGCCCAGTCCTCACTCTTGCCTCAGTCAGCAAAACCTCTTTTCTAGAGTGAGAGAGAATGTGGCAGTCACATGCCCAGAGATTTCTAGAGAACTGGCCCCACAAGAGCTCATAGTCTGAACTGTAGCTAGCTGAACAAGAGCCCCAAACTCTTGTACACACATCACCAGCAGCTCCTGCAGGGATTAGCTGGATTCCAGACAGGGAGACAAGAACACCCAGGCATGCCAGAGAGGCTGTAGAGCAAGGTGCTATGATGAGTGAAATTCCCAAAGTGGCAGATGCTCACCCATCTTCTGGAAGTACTCTTTCTTCTGCTGGAAGGTTTCCCGAGGAAAGTCATCATCCTCATTGCTGGAGAACTCCTCTTCCACGTAGTGATAATCCTGCAGACAGTGTACAACTTGTTTAGTTGGCACCAGCCAGCAGTACCTCTGCAGTGCCCTTCAGCTCAGGGGTGATTTTGTCTCAGAAAGTTCTGATCTAGAACCTCTCCACATCCAGGAATGTCCCAATAGGTCAGTTTCTAACACAAGGAACCCTCAGCCAAGCGCAGAGAAGGGAGATTACGTTAGAGGCCCAACACAGCTTGCTGGAAGATAAAGAACTCAGAATATTTAATTCTCCTGTGGAAAAATTCAGCTTAACTGGAAATGAATTGGCCAACCCTGCAGCCAAACCTCCACAGAGCAAAAGCCACTGAGGTGTGATCCTAAAGACTGAGCAAGCAGAGTTTGAAAGGTCTCAGTATCATCAGGGAGCACAAATCTCTGCTCTCCTCTCTGCCAAACCACAGCCACACAGGGATGGACACAGAGCAAACACCAAACATGAAATTCAAACCAAATCCACCACTGTTTGTTTCTCATACCTGCTCTTTTGCCTTAGCTGCTGGCTCTGGAGACCTTGGTGTTGCAGCAGCCTGGCTGCTGGAAGGATTCTTGGGTTTTGGGAGAGTGGCTGGGGCTGAGGCTTGTGCTGGGCTTGAGACTCTTGGCCGGGAGTTCTCAAGAGACTTTTGCCGCTTCTGCAGCTCCTGCTGCTGCTGCTGCTGGGAAATGCTCATGGCTTGAAGGGTCATCTGCTGGGCCTGGGGGAGCAATTGCAATGTCCATGAGATCTAGGCTCACAAACCCAGCCATGAGTCCCAGGCTGTCCTGCTTTTTCACTGTTAATCCCAAAACATCCACATAGTGCACGGCAAATTTCCCAGTGTGTGGACAAGCCATGTCCACGGAGTCTTCTCCCACCTGACCAAGGATGCAGAGCCCCTAACACCCCCCAGGGCTCAGCTGCCAGCCTGGGACTGCCATGCACTCACAGGGCTTTGCATAGAAAGCAGAACACTGCAGACCTGCATCTGTAGCAAATTCCAGCTTAAAACCCCATGGGAATTACAGCTGAATCTTCTCAGGGCCTGCTCCTGTCTCTGCTCCTCACTCACTGATGGTGCCTCAGTGTCCCAATGGACACAAAGAGGCAAAAAGAAGGTTCCCAGTTTTGCAGTTTTAAATAATCCCCACTTTATAGTGGGGATTAAAATAAAGTTCACCCCAGCACATGAGCAGAGAGTGACACAGAGCAGGCCCAAAGAGGAGGAGAGCTGGGCTGCCCCTCCAGGGCACAAACACCAGTGTGTGGCTCTTGCCCAGCTCCTGAGGCCCTTCCACTCACCATGAGCATGGCCTGCTGGTTGATAAAGGCTTGCTGCTGTGCTGCCAGCTGGCTGGGATCTACAGCTGGAACCACGGGCTGGGGCATCATCATGGCTGTGGAAGACAACATGCACACCTTCAAAATCCTTCAGGTGAACATTCCCCACAGAGCCTGAGCATCAGCCTGGAGTGTTCACTGAGCCTCTCACCTGACAATGAAATGCACAGGCTTCACTGACAGCCCCCTTCCACCCCCTCCCCTCTGCAGTTACAGAAACACTGCTGTTACCTGGCATAGGTGCAACCCCACCAACCCCTGGCATCATGGGCATGGCTGCTGGCATCCCCACCATGGAGGGCATGGGCTGGTAAACTGGTGTTTGAGTCATTCCAGACAAGCCTAGAGGCAAAAGACCAAGTGAACAGTGCTTTGGAGAATCCCAAATGAGAATATCCTGAGCAACCCCAGAGAGCACTTCTGGTGCTCTCTACATGCACCAACCACAGCAGGACACAACAAAACTCAAGTGGAAAAAGGAAACCTAAGAAAAATGTGTGGCTTGCCAGATTTTAAACAGCAGTATACAGACTCTGTTTCTGCAGCCTAGCTTTGGACACCACCATTCTTCATGATTAAGCTTGTAAATAATTCCTGCCTGTGTATGACTACAGAGGGTTTCTCTTGAGGACTGGGCAAAGGTCTCTGGGGCTGGGACTGTCACACTGATCTCTTTGCAGTGGGTGGCAAGGCTGGAAGAACAATGAGCCCTGGCCTGGATGGATTGTGTGTCATGGGGAAGAGCTGTGGGGAGAAAGGAATTCCTCTGCTCCCAGCAGTCAAGTCCCATATGGGGTCACAAACAAACCCCACTGAGTGTGAAGCCAGCAGAGCAAGGGGTGTGGGGGTCAGACTCAGCTGAGAGGAGTCAGCACACAGCACAAACCTACTGAATCATTATGTCCTCACCAGTGAGAGTGGCCCTGGGATGATCATCATACACCTCACTCATCTAAGAAGCCACATAAGTGACAAACTGGCCTCAGGCCAGTGATCTGTAATAGGGCTTGTCATGCCCCAGAGCTTCTCCAATAGCCAGTAGTCCTTCCCTCAGGACTGAACTGGACATTCCCCACCTTTCTGAGACTGCTGGGTGTGTTCCTACCCATGCAGATTTGTCAGTGCCATTAATATATTGGTGTTTGACTCCACCCTGCTGCAAAGGCCAGAGTCTTAGCTCCACAGAAATGAGGAAAAGTAAAGAAACCAAACACACAAACCAGAACCTCTCCAGGGTTCAGACTTACTAACCCAAGGAATAGCTACAGATGATGGGAAGTTCTGTAAGGAAGTAATAAGAAAGATTAAAACCACCCCCAATAAAGGCACCAACTGCTCTGTGAAAGTATGGAGTGAATAGAAGGTGAACACATGACTTACAAATATTTATCTAGGGAAGAGGTGGCCTGGGTCAGAAAGAAGCTACCTGCTGCCTTGACCTCAAGGCCATCTTGGAAGAGAAATTAAAAGCACAACAAAGTTCCTTTACCTAACACCTTCTGCAAAGCATCTGTCTCACCGGGGAGTGAGGAGAACAACCTGTGCTAAAGCCCAGTGCTCTGCATGAACCAGCTGAATGTGCAATAATTAGCTTTTAAGGGGCTCCCTGACTTGTGCTCACTGAAGGTCATGCAGCCCCAGGTGTTCCCAGCTGTCCCCATGCCCTTACAGACCTGTGGAAGGAAAGATTCCTCTCTGTGTGGGGCCAATCTTCCCACCTCCTTTCATGCGTCTGGTGAGAGTGTCCCTCTTCTCCATATCCTGCATCAAAATAAACCCAAAACAGTTATCTGAGCTCAGAGGGACAGACTTCCCAGAGGGAAAGACATTCAAAGGTGTGTCTGAGCTGAGCAGGGGCAGTGAATAGGCAGGGAAAACTTGAAGGATTCACAGGGACAGGAGAGCTGCAGAGAGAAGGCAGGAGGGAACAGCAGGGGACTTACAGATACTCTGGAGTCCTGATGCAGCACAGGGCTGAAGAGATCATCCACGTAGTGATCCAAGCCTACAGGGGTCCTCAGGTCATCTCTAAACCTCGGATCTGGGAGCAGAGAGAAGTGTGGTGACAAGGCAGGTAAGAAACATTCCCCTGCCTCCAGTCCCTGTCAGTCAAACCTGTCAGGTTCAGAGCGGAGCCCTACAACAAGGAGAATCACCTGACTCCCCCTCTGCCCTGATGCCCTGGCTGGGGCCCATCTGGCCCTTCCCAGTGTCAGCCACAGTCCTGGGCTAAAGCTCACCTGGATGGAGACCAGTGAGTTCTGGAGGCAGGCTGGGTGGGGGGAAGGCAGGGGCCTGGATACCTGGAGCAGGAGGGATCCTGTTGGAGAGGAAAATGAGGTGAGGACCAGAGTGCTGGGAGATGGGAGACAGGGCCACAAGTGGTGGGGCAGGAGGAACAGGTGGCTCACGTGTCCAGGAGGATGCTCCTGTCCCTCTCTGGAGTGATGGGGTACTCAGTGGGGGCCCGGGAGGAGACAGTGAAGTTGCTGGTCTCCTCCATCTCTCCAATGAGGTCCAGCACAAAGTCACAGCCCAGCAGGTCCTGCCATGTGTTGCCAGTGAACATGGAGATAGACCACCCTCGAGTCTTCTTGTCACAGCCCCTGGGAGAGGAAAGGAGTCCAGGCAGGCAGGGGAAAGGGAGAGGAAGGAAAACTTTACATTCAGTTTCTTCTTGCCTTGTCTATCCTGGCTTAAGTCCTTTAGATTTAGGGTGTGAATCAACTATTAAGTGCCCAGGGTTAGAAAAAAAACCTAGAATCATTCAAGATTTTTCCTTTTTATCAATTCTTCTTTTCTCTGAAGCTGCTCTCACAGATCACACCAGTGGTTCCTCTGTTCCTAAAGAAGCTCATTGTTTATGGTTGAGGGTTATGTTAAGGGTGAAGAAGGGAGCACAGGCTGGAATGGGCAAGAAGTGATATTCTACATGTGACCATATAAAACCCAGCCTGCAGACCAAACCAGACTGAACCTTAGAGCTGGTGACAGCCTCTCACACACCCCCAGACCTCCTCCTGTGCTCTGGCAGTACCTTGCACTCAGGATCCAGGCTGCATACTGCTCCCCAGTCATCCAGGACTCCACCTCAGCTGAGAACTTCTCCTCTGGCACAGAGAGCAAAGTCAGTACCCACAGCCTCCCTGGCAGGACCCAAAGCAACACCCACATTCCATGGGACACAGGCAGAGCCCAGCTGGAAAGTCTCACACACTCCTGAGCAGGGCCACAGGAGGACTGAAAGCTCATGGAAGGCTCCACATGGACACATTCACATCCAAAATATCTCTTTGATGGCACAGGTTGGCATTTCCAGCCTGGCAGGTGAAAACCCTTGCAGTGTCCTGGTTTGCTCGAGGACAAGTCACAAGGAGCTGGGGTAGGGATGTTCTGTGTTTAATTCACAGAGCTGCTGGTTGCTCAAGAGGCAGCTTCAGGTAATATTTGAGAAGGGCAGAAAGTCCCTGTAACAAAATCCTGCTGCATGGGCTGGAATGGATAGCAGCCCTGTAGAGATGCACAGCCTGAATCACCCTCTGTTGAGCAGGGCCCAAACCCAGGACAATCTCATCCTTCAGCCTGAGAAGCAGGTCCCACCAGGCCCAGACTTTGCAAGTTTTGGATCTAAATTCAGATGCTTGTTTCCCCCATGGCTGTACCAGCAAACACTGTTCTGATCCACTTTACTTAGTTGAGGGAATTATTTCCCAAATGCTGATTTCTGCACTGCAAAAATCCTTAGAGACTAAAAGACAGCAGGAGGGCAGAAGACTGAGTTACCATTAAAGGTATGAACATCCAGCACCATCTTCCCTCTCCTCTGGTTTGCTGTCCACTCCAGCTGGGTGGGAGGGTAAGCCCGAGAGGGCGCAGGCTCTGTCTCTGAGCACTGAGCTGCCGTCAGCATCTTGCGCTGGCACACAGCACTGTAGCCCTCCATGCCATAGTCTGACACAAACCTAGGAGAAGGAACTGCATGTAGCACTGCTCATCCCTCTCCACCCCTCTGTAAGCCTGCCTTGGCCTTTTCTCCTCTTACTTCAGCAGTGGCTTCTCCAGTGCTGGTGAGGGGCCGAAGCAGCTCAGCAGAGTGGCCATCAGGACCCAGCCCCGCTGGCTGTGCTCCGTGTCCGGGTTCCTCCAGGTCTGGGCAACCACCTGGCTGAAGATTTCATTGCGCAGAGCAGCATCACTCAGACCTCTCCCAGCAATGTAGTTGCCCAGCAGGACCTCCTGCCAGCCACGGAGACTCTGGTCGCCGATGAACCGTAAAATCTGGAAGGACCCAGGGCAAGAAAGAGAGAACTGGAGCTGTAACCTGTGGTAGCAGGCCCCCAGCCAGGTAAAAATTAGCATTGACTCCATGATGCAGAAAGCTGAACCACTGCTTTATTCTTCTATCTGTATTACATTATGATCTTAAGAAACCTGTAACCCCTTCCAGTCTGATACAGCTTTGACCCCATTGGTCAACCAACCAAACACCATCCAGTGTCCAATTAAGAAATCACCCTTTGGCAAACAAATCTCCTGAACACATTCCACATGTGCCTAGCAACAGGTGCAGCAAGTAGAGATAAGAATTATTTTAATTCTTTCTCTGAGCTTTCTCACAGCTTCCCCAGGAAAATGCCTGGGAAAGCTGTGCCTGCTCTCTGTGGCCAGCTGCTGCCACAGTAACCTTCTGTCCCAACCTGTGGAGTAAGGACTTGGAGACACCAGGAGCCTCCATAGCCAACAATCAGACTGGGGCCTGTCCTCAGGTTTTTGTGCACCACCAAAGTGCTGGGCAATTTGGGAGGCAACGTTTATAGAGATTGGATCCTGACTAAAAGTCAGGGTGACTTCAGTCTCTTCTGAGGTATGACTCAGAATTTGGTCTAGAGCAAAATATTTCCCCTTGGGCAGGGCTCAGACACACAAGTAAATTACCACAGGATACTTGCTACTGAGCCCACTGAGTGCTTGAAGTCTTTGGTACAGTTAATATTATACCAAATACTATGGGATGTGGTGTCTCAACACACTCACTGAAAAAATGATTCAGCTTCTTGGCTATGCATATCAACATCTACAATGCTTTTTTAGGTTGTATTTCTCACCCTTAGATACAGAATGATTTCTTTCATCCTCTACACTTCAATATGTCACAAATTAATTTTTTCTAAAATGGACAGCTTTGGAAAGAACATTTAAGCGTAACAACACTTCTAAAAACACTTCATGGTACCAAGTGTGTCAGAGATTCACTGAGAAAAACAAGGGATGGTGGTTGTTTAGTTCTCATGGAACTCTTTGTAGCAAATCCCTACTTCATTAGCAAGGGAGAAAAACTGCCTTTGATCTTTAGAAAAATAATAGTGTTCTGCTTAAACGAAATCCTATTCACAAGATTTTATTGAAGCTTATGCTCTTCTATAATTTGGATCACAAGGACAAAACAAGAGACTGTTTTTAGGCATTAACTTTCTTAATGGGCTTATTTTAATTCCATGTAATTCCCAAAAAGATGACCAGATTTACTTAGAAAGTATCTGGAGTTTCATTCTATTTTCAACCATTTTAAAGAAGAAATATAAAGAAATATATGTTTCACATCCACAGAGATGAAACAGCACCATCCCTTTCACACAAACCCTACAGAGTGAGGGTGTGGTTGCAGGTGTACTTTTCCTGATGACAAAGTCCCTGCCCTTTTCCAGCTTTTAAACAACAGTTCACTGTCCCCTGCTGGGTACTGACACATCTGTGAGCCCAGGGTGCAATCGAGATGTTTGCTATAAACCACATCATGGAAAAGATCTGGGTTAAATGAAACTTTTTATGACTGACAGACAAGTAAGTGGTTGAGAAGACAGACTCCCTTATCATGGCTCCTGAGTCTGGAATATTGGGATATTCAAGTTTAGCAGTCCTATTCTATATGCTCTGCCAAATTCTGAGGCTCCATCCCCAGGCAATTCACTTTGATCCCAGTGGTCTGTGGCTGGTCTGTGCCTCCCCAAAACCACAGCAACCTTAAGGGGCTGTGTGTGATCTCTCTCAGGCTGCTCCAGGGCCTAGAAGGAGCAATTTATTCTGCTTTTCCAGCCCTCCATGTATTGTAAGAACAGTATCCACCACCAGCAACTTGTTGTATAAAGTCATCAAAGCATTTTCTGTGCCCACCTGATCTTCAGCAAGGTCAAGAGCAACATCTCTTACCAGTTTGTTTATCTCAAGTGCACTCTCCTGGTGTTCAGCATCCAGGTGGGTTAAGGGGTGCTGCAGAGGCTGACCAGGGACAGGGAAATCTGGCTTCTACAAAGAAACAAGAAAAGGATAGAAATATTTGCTCCTGGTGTTGTTAAAACCAGTGTGTCTGCCCACAGGGGAGGCAGTGAGGAGAGCTAACAAGAGTTCCCACCTGGAAGTGTGATTTGACGAAGGAGGAGAAGGGATAGCTGTTGATGGTGGGGGGGAGGGAGAGATCATCCTTGACCTTGACTTCTGGAGGCTGTGTCTCAGTTATCTGGTTGGCCTGTGCTTGGTGATGACCTGCAGGGGAAGGAGGTCAGGTGTGGTGGCAGGACACAAACAATTCACACAGCAGCTCCTGGCTGAGCTGCACCTCACCCTGCCCGAGCCCCTGAACCAGCCCCAGCTCCAGGGACACCCAGCCCAGCCCTGCTGCCTCTGACCCCCAGCAGGCACAGCCTCACCTCCCTGAGAGGACAAGGACTCCCTTCAGGAGGGAGATTTTACAGCTCTGATCTTTCAGACTCTTCTCCCCAGGGAGCACCTGGAGATTCAAGTCTGCTCTGCAGCATTTACAGGCAGGAAATGCTGAGCCCACACAGAGATACTGCTGACAACTGCCCAGTCCACAAGGGAATGAGAGGTCTTTGTAATGAGGGATTTCTCGTGGATAAGAGAGGAGCAAACATCACCAAATGAAGGGATTTCTCAATGCAGCACAGCTCCTGTGCATTCTTCTATCTCCAGCATGTCCCCTGATGCTCTCCAATCCTCTCTTAACATCCCATCAGCTTTCATTTCCAGCAGTTTCACTGTTCCCTGAGCTCCTCTGGCTTACATTGCTCACTAGACCAGCTGATAGTCCCTGGAGGGCTCTGCCATGAAATGTGAGCTATTTGGGAATCCAGCACAGTCTGCTCCAATTCACCAGACTCTTCTGCCTGATTGTCTCCCTTCCTGTCCCCCACAGGCACAGCTGGCTTTGGGTTTGACACCACACAGACAGACAGAGCCAAGTCCTGCCTCAACCTATTTGCAGCTTAAATATTCACATTGTACAGAGAGCTACAGAGGAAACACAACTGCACAAAACTTAATGCTCAAGGTCAGATCAGCAGCTTGTGGAATTATTGCAGTTAGTGGTATTCTGGTGATTTGAAAACCAATTGGTGCATCCCTAAACTGATAAATTAACACATACTCAATTTGTTACATTGTTACATCCTCAAGTTATTATATTGTTATCCTTGGACTGATAAATTGTTATATCTCAAGTTATTACATTGTTCCACAATCAAGCTGTTACCCTGTTTCTCCTTCCTTCTATTTTAAACTTAGTTTTGAGGAAATAATTTTTTATGAAACCTAAAAATATTTCTTTGAAATTGTTAAGACTGTCGTTTTCTTCCCCTTCAATTGCCTTAAAGATTTTGGAGTAGGTAAAAGATGGGTTTGTTTGTCCACCCCAGATATTCATCTCTGCCAGAGACCTGGGTTCATTAAGCAGTTTGCTGTCACATAACTTTGACCAAAGAGTTTTGCACCATCCCTGCCATCAGTTCTACCAGCCCAGTTCAAAAGAAGAACTGAAAAATTAACAAAGATACTGATTTTCAAGCTGGTGTTCTGCCCCCTGGCCCAAGTTGCTTTTCCTCCCTACCGTGTCAGGAAACAACATCCATGGTACCAGTTGCCTTTATCATATTTACACTGCAATGATAATTAATCAAATCCAGCCCAGTGACAGGCAGCAGGGAGAACAAAGACATACTTTGATATAAACAAGGAAATACTCAGTGAAACAGTGCAGGAAAGGGAGGGAAGGAGGAGGATTTCTCACCTTCAATCAAGTGCAGGAGGGCTGCGAGCTCTGCAGGGATCTCCAGCAGCCCCACATCCTGGAGAGAGAAAAAAAAAACAGTCACTGGCTGCCAGCAGAGAAAAAAACACATAAAAACCCCGAGCTGAGACTGGGTGAAGCTGCCTTGGAAAAGCTGCCAGGACAGGGATGGAGCACCTGAGCCAAAGCAGTGACTTCTGCCTCCACAGCACTGAGAACCATCGCAGGCAGGGAGGTGTTGCATGAACACAGCTGTGTGACATGGGTCAGCAAAGCAATTCCTAAATAAAAAAATCAACTGCCACAAGGGGAAGGACAGGAAATTTGGCTTTCTTTGACTCATCCTTCATTCCTATCAAGTGTGGCATATTGCACTGTAGAGATTGCATATGAAGGGTAAGGGCCATTTCCTCCTGCTCTTTCCTGACAGTTTTCTTTTGATTTTTTCAGTACTCAAAAGTGTTACAGCATAAAATGAGACCTGATTCTGATCTTTGATATATGTTGGAGGTTCCCAAGAAAGCTCAGATCTCTTCCTGGGTAATCCAGATGAGAATCTGGCCAATGAGTTTTGATTTTTCACTGGTTTGCACCTTGCACTGCTGCAGGGTAGGAAGCAGATGGGCCAATACAACACAGTGTGTCAACTTCACTGCAGGTAGAGTCAGCTCAGGGCATTTCAGAAAGAACTACTCAGATTAATGCACTATAAAACCAAGCCAAAGTCACAAAAATGGAACTTTTGGGGTTTTTTTGGTTTCTTCATTTTTGGTTTTTTTTTTAAGATCTGTATAGTAAAGCCTTTTGTCACCAGCACATTATTCTGACATCTCTCTCCACATAAAACTTAAAGACAGATTCACAGCATTTTTGATCAGTTTGATTTTGCTCATAAGATACCTGACTTCAAGTCTGCCTTTTCAATGGTGTATTCAGGAAGTGGACTGTGAAATTCCACAGTTCTGAGGAAGCAGGGGCTACAAGAGCACCCAGGGCTAATTTTTCTTGTTGTTACTGACAGATCTATACAGAATTGTGGATAATATCAATTCAGATTCCCTTCATATAGACACTGCAGCAAATGTGTGTCCAGTCTAGACACATCAATAATGGCATTAGTTAGAAGTGTTGTGAAGCCTTTAATACATCCCTTCCTCTACATCAGCTTCTGTTCATACATTTATGCAGAAGTGTCTCATTCCCACCCCTCACAATAGAAGATGATCACCAAAAATAATTTTCCCTCCACCTCTGAGGACCAGGTCCAGTGCTGTGAACAAACACAGTGCTCTGGCTCAGGACTGATTGACAATGCCTGGTTGTGCTCAGAGCATGGGAAACACTGAACTAATGAGATATTTCTGTATTAGAAGGCCCTTTACACCCTCTAACCTGAATTCTGTACCAGGTTCCAGACACGTGCCCCCTCTAGATGTTCTGCTGCTCCCCAGCAAACCTGGGCTGAGGAGGCACAAGAGAGGGAGAACCTGATTTTTTTGATCTCAGACCCTCCCAGACTGTTTGACAACTCACCATTCCTTGGCTGGGACTATTCTCTGTGTCACCACAGGCCAGGGAGCTCCTTCTTTGTTTCCTTTCCTCTAACTCCTGCTGTTAGGAGATGAAAAGGGGATGGAGGGTGGGAAAATATGTATGAAGTCAATGCCAGCTATTCTGGGGGCAGATGCTGAGGGTGGCCAGGAGATAGTGTCCTGCTCCAGCAGATAAAATGACAGAAGAGCTGCAGAGCCTTCTTGGGACCCCAACACAATGTACTGAGAAGGGGCTGCCCAGGCAAAGACCTGAGCTTTGCTGAAACACCTCCTGCCCTTCACAGATTGACACAAATCAACAGCAAGAGCCTCCAGCACCCGCCCAGCATCCTGCCACACCTTCTGGGAATTTGATGTGGCTCAGGACAAAAGCACCCAGCAGCTGCCAGAAATATTCACCCACTTCCTTCAGCATCCAAGCACCTGATAACAGCCTGAACACAGAGAGATGAACTCTCCATGGAGAGGAAATCCTTTAGAAAGGTGGGAGGGATACCAAAAGCTAAACTCCCTCACAGCTCTGCCCTTTCCCATCCATTCTGTTGTTCCTCAGCCTCATCACTCACCTGAGATGGGGAAGGAGGGTCTCTGTCTCCTGCTCTGCCTCTCTCCTGCCTGTCAGTGGTGCAGAGCAGTGTGACTACATGGGAGCTTATGAGGGCTGGGCTGAGAAAGACAGTGACAAGCTAAAGTCCAAAGGGCAGGGCTGTGGGGTGGGGGAAAGGAGGAACTTTGCAGCAGGTGAACTTTGAGACCTCTGCAGCTGTTCCTGCATGTACAGAGACCTCAGCAAACAAACACTGAAGGAACAGAAACAGATTGAAAAGAGCTGCACTGTTGTGGTTACCTGGGAGAAAGAAAATCTGGATCCTGTCCAAGTGGGAAGGGCAAGAAACAGAACAGAAACTCAGGCTGTGCTGGACGTGGCAGGAGAGGAGGCATCTCTGCAGGTTTGTACCAACACCACTGTCCTTGACCCTGTGCCCCACCATGCCCAGCTGTGCTGGGTCCTTCCCTTGTAAAGCCATGAGAGGTTTGCTGCTACTCTAAGGATGAGTGGTCTGATTTCCTCTTTCCAGATTTATTTTAATAGTAAGGAAATGGCCCTTACCCTTCAGGTGCAATATTTTAATTTTCTGATTTTATTTTAATAGATTGTGCAGAATACATTACACCCATTTGACAGAACCATGGCTCTCTCCTGTACACTATTTTCCATCTTCTCAAAAACCTGCCATCCTGTTCTCACCCCAGTTGATTTCCAAGAGGCCAAGAGCTTGAGCAGCCTGAAGCAGCTGTAAGGGATCAGGGGAAGATCATCATGGGCTGAAAAAAATCTTGCAATTCAGTCACCATCAGTAATTGAACTGGGCAACAAAAAAAGCAAGATGAATGACTCCTTACACCTTGAGCAGAGCAGCAGCTCTGAAGGCCACAGGTGGAACTAGCTCTTGTCTCATGTAGGGCAGCCTGGAGAGGCTCAATGGCATTAGTGGCTAGGCAGAGTTAGAGAATAAAGTAGTTATTTATTAAAGACCTTCAACAGATACACCTTGGGCAGTGCAAAAGCCTGCAGAGGCTACACCCAAGATGAAAAATGGGCATGAGTTTTTCAGACAGATATAAGCTTGGTCTATCTGCATATCAGGGGTTAATCCTCCAATTACAGCTTCAGGTAATGAAGTCACATTCCCCCAGTTTGCTCCCCCCAATTCACTTTTGTTTCTACTTTTCAAGGCCTGAGGCTGTGATGGTGTCCTTGGATCTCAGGCCTGGAAGGATTGTTTTGTCTGACCAAATTGTGAAGAGAGCTTACTCACACTCTGTATGGAGTTCAGTTACACCCTAAAGCAGTACAGGATCTGAAAAATATAAAAGCTAAAACTTAAGGCATCATTCCCAGCCTGGCTCACACAGCCAGACCCATGAATCAGCTGTGTTTGCAATACCTCTGCCAATACTGAGTGTCATTTAGAGAGAGAAGGCTCCAGCCTCTATGGTTCCTTCATTTGACTAGGTTTATGTCAGACAGAGGGTGAAGGACACCTCACTGGGTGAGGACACCTCACCTCACTCCCAACAAACCTTCCAAAGCCATCCCTGCCCTGGCCTCACCCAGTTCCCAGCTGGCTCTGCTTAGGGCAGGAGAAGCCCCTCCTGTACACCTTGCTCTGTTGTTACCTGGCAGCGCTTCCTCCTTTGAATCAAAGGTCTGGAGATTATAATCATGGTTTTGAATTGCACCAAAGTCTTCTTCAGCCTCCTGTAACGCTTCCTAGAGGATGAGAAAAGAATTGTCTGATGAGGGACACATCAGCAACACAAACACACATGGGGCAGGCCAGGAGCCAACATGAGGAGGGGCCTGGACATCCCCACCTGGCTGTCCCTTGGCAAGGCCAAAGGGCTGTCCCTTGGCTGTCCCTTGGCTCCTGACCTGTGGGAACCCAGGGCAGGGGGATATTCCTCTGGCTGCTCTGGGGGACACTGAACCCCAGAAAAACACTGACTTTGACCCTCACCCATGGAGAAGGCTTCCAAGAGTTTTAGATAAACTAGAATCCACAGAAATGAAGGATAGATAAGAGAGATTAGTGTAGTACATCGCTGGGATGAGAAATCTAGGTTTTAGGGTGTTTTAGTGTGTTTTAGTATGGAGCCAAGATGGAGGACAGGGCGGTGGCCCAGGATGATGCTTCTTGTTCTTCATCTGCTCCATCTTCTGCAGCACTGGTGGCACAGGGTGATTGGAGATTTGCCACAGTTTTTGGTTACGTGGATGGACAGGGGATGAGTATTGGTAGAGAAATGAAAACAAGCTCAAGCTGCGTCAGGGGAAATATAGGTTGGATATTAGGAAAAAGTTTTTCACAGAAAGGGTAATAAAGTACTGTAATGGTCTGCCCAGGGAGGTGGTGGAGTCACCATCCCTGGGTGTGTTTAACAAAGCCTGGATGTGGCACTGGGTGCCAGGGTTGAGTTGAGGGGTTGGGGCTGGGTTGGACTCGATGATCTTGAAGGTCTCTTCCAACCCAATGATTCTGTGATTAGGTACGTTTCTAGAGTTAATTGGACAAGATGATTATAAAGAACCTAGAGACTGTGCATTCCTCAGCCATTTTGGTGGTGGTTTTCCTGAGCGCTCAGTCCGGTACGGACAGTGCCAGGTTTTTGATAACAATAAACCCAGAGACCGAAGAAAGAAAACATTCTGCACGTCTTCCTTTCCTGGCATGGAACTGAGAGTGGAGGATCTCCCCCAGCAGGGGAGCCTCTCAGGGGCCCCAACATCCAGGGGTGAAAACCCACACTGACCTTGCCTGGTAACCTCGGAAGTGAGCCTGGATGAGCGTGACTTTCTCCTGGAGCACGCGGAGGCGCCGGCGCTGAAGGAGGCGTCGGAATTTCCTCTGCACAGTGACAACAGCCCAGCTCTGCCTCTGCAGCCATCGTCTCTCCAGCAGCTGCCTGCCCTTCTCCTTCAGAAACACCTGGGCAAAGGCAGCAGCTGCTGACCCTCGAGGGAAGCAGCAGCTTCTCCCAGAGCTGATCAATAATAAAAGCTGCTGGTTTGTCCCTTTGTAGCCTTTAAGGGTTCTTGCTAAGGAAACTGGGGAGGGCAGGAAGCACAGGTGCAAATGACAGAGATGGATGCATTTGTGATGGACAAGGAATCAGGGAGTGGTGAAGGTTAGAAGGTAGCAAAAGTAGAAGCCCAGGAATGCTGGGTATGCAAAGGGCTTGGCCATGCTACAACAGCCTGGAGCTGGAGCCTCCTGTTAATCTGAAGTGCTAAAAATGCCTCCTTAGTACTTGAGACAAGAGGCAAAGGTGAGAGGGGAAGGTGTGCAAGGCCCTCCCTCTGTGGGCAGAGGCTGAGCTCCTCTCCTGCTTTTCCAGCCTGGGAATGGGTGGGTGGGGCTGTGCAATCCAATAGGACTCTCTGTAGGCATCACCTTTGTCACCCCAATCTGATAGAGGTCCGAGGGGTTCCCCAGCACGTGAGCCAGCACTGCTGCACAGCCTTCTCTCTGCTCCGAGCTGCTGGGGCTGCTCCCAGCCAGGAGCCCGTACCTGGCACAGGAGGAGTGCAGGTGACAAAACCAGGGCTGTACCTGGAGCCCTCAGAGAACAAATCCTCCAGGGCTGGGGGACCCCAAGCCAGGACACCCCTGTACCTGGCCAGGAAGCTCTGGAATGGCAGATGGACTGGGAATCCCTCCTTTAGGATGTGGATGGCCTCCAGTATCCCGGAGTGTCGCAGCTGGCAGTTGACATATTCCACATCAAAGACATTGGACAGCTGCGAAGATAAAGCAGAAGAAAAAATGAAAAACAAGAAATAAAGAAAAATAAAGAAAGGAGACTGAAGACAGGGAGTTTAGAAAGGTTCTCCTTCTCTTGTCCTGTCCTTGGACTGGATCTTGCCATGGAACACAAAGCCCAAGGAATATTTTGGTGTCCAGCTGCCCCTGGTTCTGCTCCTGCAGCACAGGATTAACTCACCTGGCCACAGGGAAGGGTGGGACACAGAATGGGGAAGAAAAGTCTTAAGCTATCAAATGAAACAAAGAAGTTTAAATCCCAGCTGTGAAAGGAGAGCTGTTGGAGGAGAATGAAGGAACTGAGGGGCTCCATAAGGAGCTCGGGGTCTGCCCTACCTTCCTGGGATTAGGGGTGATGCATCGGATGAAGAAGGCATGGCTCCTGGAAAACAGAACGAGGAACCCTGGATCACCCTCCTCTCTGTGCTGACCCTGGAACACTTCACACTCCTGTGTGCCAACAGCATCTCTCACCCTCTCAGCTTGGCTGTGAGGTCCTGCAAGGACTGCTGGAATTTGGACACCAGTGTGGAGGCCTGAACCCTGAGCCCCCTGGCCCTGCCCCCCAGCTCCCTTCGCTGGCCATGGGCAGCTTTAGCCCTCTGGAAAATGTGAGACACCACCTGCAACAACACAGAAATTACCAAAACTTACTGAACTATGTGGAAAGAAGAATCTCTTCTACCTGAAACTTAAGGGGGCCATTTTCCTTTGCCCCTGGCAGTGGCAGGAATGCAGCTGCATCCTCAGGCAGTCTGTGTGATTTATATATAAAGTGCATCAATTGTGGGCAAAGACAATTTGCCCAATTCCCAAGTAAATTCAGTAAAATAAAACTTGTGGTTTCTCCAGGTTCTCCTGACACCTGTTCAGCAGCTTTCTGCTTCTCACATAAAGACAATGAGTGGATCATTGGGTGTCTGCAACAGAGATCTTCCTCCTGACCCACTTCTGTACCTTGAGGCGGCTCTGGGAGAAGATATCCAGCACCTCTGGCCGCAGCTGGTCACGGTTTTTATTGAGAAACTTGTGGACCTGCAGAGGCAAAGTCTGATTTAAAGCACCATTCAGACCACTCAGACATTGGAATTTCCTCTGCAGAGTTACACACACAGTTTCCTCCCTGTTACACACACTGGGACAGGGGACAGGCAGTGGAGAGGTGGAACAAGGGGAAAGCCCTGGAGAATGGAGCTGGTTCTTCCTGCTGCCACCAGGATGGAGAGGACAATGACTTCTGCTTTGAGAAAGGATTGCTCCTTTTCTCCTTCACATCACCAAGCAGGCTTTCACCTCTCTTTTTTAAATTCTTTTTCCCCAGCAGCAAGAGCTTTCCTGCAGTTCCAGGGCTCTGAGGCTGTTGTGTCACTGAGTGCAATTCCTATTTTGCTTCTGCCCAGAGGCAGCTTAGTTGGCTCTCTTAATAACAAACTCCTCTCTTCTGATAAAGTGATGCTCTAGAGGGATGTGCAATCACAAGGGGAGAGCTTTGACCACAGAGCAGGTCCATCAGGACACCCACAGCTTGTCCCCAGGGTGGGTTATTTCTCCAGCTGCTCTGAGCCCCTGCCAGCTCACCTGGTAGGTGACAGGGCCAGCATAGTGCTGCACAGTGAACTCTGGCAAAGGCAGCTTGGGCTTGCTGTACCAAGGGCTGTTTCCATGGTGGTAATGACACTTCTGAAGGAAAGTGTGGTCTGTGGCCTGTAAAAGAGAATTCCTGATGCTGCAACACACTCAGTAGGCTGAAAAGTCACTGTTAAACTGAAGGTAAATTCATTGAATACTTGTGCAATCATCCTGGAAAACAGCCTCACCTTAACCATCCTTTGAAAGGGATCCCATGAGGGGCTGAGAACTCCTCACCTGAGTCAGGGATGTCTGATCATCCAGGATGCACAGGATACCATGGGGCTTTGCAGTAAGGAAATCCAGGCACGACTCGCTGTACATGTTGGAAATAGGAATCCAAGCTAACTGCTCCTGGCTGTATTCCTCCTGCATGTTAAAGGCCAAACCCAGCCATGCAAACAAGGACAAATGGAGAGAATTAACAGAGGGATTTGGTTGTTTATCAGGAAGTTAGTGTTTCACTGCTGTTAGGAACTTGCCTAGAATTGTCTGCTTTTGTCTCATGAAACTTCTAAAGCCATTAATGATTTTCCTGATTTGAGAGAAGAAGGCTACTAAACTGAGTGATAAAGTGAACTGTGGAAGTCAACAAGTCTGAAAAATACATTTTCATCCCCAGTACATAAGTGGTACAGAAAATGCTACAAAGAAGCCAAACAGGCTTTAAAAGTGTCTACTGAGGTCTGGGCTCTTTGACCCTGACCAACTCACTCATAAAATCTGGAAAGGGAGCAAGGTGCTGACAAAATCTCCTTCCCTTAATTTACTGTAGAATTAATAAGAGGTATTAAATAGGCAATTCTTTGGACTAGGATTCCATGGACCTAAGAGGACCATTCATTTTCCTGTTCCCTGCTGAGGGATGCTCTGAGGATGCCTCAGCTCAATCCACCTGTGCTGCCTTAAGGTGAATTCCTCTGAGCTCCTCTTACCTCTTCCTGGGCAATGACAGTCTGGCTGAAGAACCACTGGAGGTGCTCATTGGCAAAGTTGATGCAGAGCTGCTCCAAGCTGTTCACCCCCAGATCCTGCAAAGACAAAAATCCATCCCTTCCAAGGCCCAGGGAGCTGTGGCTCCCTGTAAATGCTGCACAGACCCAGCTGAGCTGAGCTGCTGGTTCTGGCCAGTGTGAATGAACCCCAACAGTTCAAACCATCTTCTGTCTGGTTTGCAAGCTCTCAGCCTGGCTTAGTGACTGGGCTGAACAGCCAGAGGGGGGACAAGCTGTGAAGGAGCACAAAGAAGGAAAGATCTACTCTTGGATGCACAGCCCCACCTCTATATTCCATTGTTTTCAGCATTCATTTGGGCACAAGTTTTAACAAGAGCCCTAAATAAAATACTGCAAGGCCTTGGTGAGCACATGGCCTCACTGCCCAGGCCATAGCAAAAGAACATGAAAAACAACCTCAAACCCGTGGATGTCCACAATGCCCACGGCACAGTCAGACTCCCAGGGAGCCAACCACTCATTGATCCTCAGCAGCAGCCACTCAAAGAGCAGGTAGTACAGAGCCTTGGCAATGGAGTCCCTGAGTGGGAGGGGGGAGAAGAACCAGTTACTGCAAAGACAGCACCTCTGGGTGCATCTCACCCACCCAGACCTCAGCAGAAGTCACCTGGCATCAATGGCCCCTTCTACAGACAGAGGGGTGAAGATCCGATCATAGGATGTAACCTGGATACATAAAGAGACAGAATTTTACTCTTATTATCTCACAAAACCACCTTTTAATTTTTTTTAATCCACAAGGAAGTCAGCCCAGTTAACAAATGGATTTTTTTTTTCTATTTGGCTGAGAATTTACCCAGATATCAAAAGAAAACCTAAACCCAGAATTTTGCTGCCAGAGATGAGAGTCAACTGGCCAAAGTGGTAAACCTGAAGCCACTCCTGCCAGAAATGAGCCCTCCTAGGTGTGAGTTCTGCCATTTTACAGAGCTGCCCTGAGAGCTCAGCCCATCCCAACCATTTTATTCCTGCTGTTGCCTCCCAGCTTTTGAGCCTTCTAAGTTTAGGACAGTGGGGCAGGACATGGTGAGCTTCAGGGGGAATGAGAAAGGGACTCACAGTGACACGGTGAGTGACAGCACTCTGCAGGAGCTCTGCTGAGACACCCAACAGATTGGCCACAATCTGAATCTCAGTGTCACTGGCGATGGCTGCATGTTCAAAGGAGTCTTTCTAAATAACAAAGTGTTCTTTATTATATATGTTATAGATACATCTTATAATATTGGCTTATTTGCAAATATTAAAATGTATTTTATATGTGTAGTGTTAAAGTGACTTTGTTATAAAGATACAGTTTTTATTTCTGTTGTTAATTAAGCTTAGTGAAATAGCTGCTTGTGTGAAAATGCCTGCTTGGATGGGATAACATGCAATGAACACAGGAGGAGGACACCTGCTACAGAAATGCCAACTATCAGCACTCACTGTCTGAAGACAGTGTGGATCAAGGCCCAAAACTGAAGATGATGATAAAAATGGACTCAAACCACAACCAAGAAATGTGCCTGCTCTAAAAAGATGGACTCAAGGAGGAGCCATGTAAAAATATGTAAACTAGTTTGGGGAAAAGTTTACTGTGCATAAGGGTCTATGAACATGCAACAGGCTGATGTAAGGGAAAAGGTATTTAATTTTTATTTTATCTCTGAAGATAAGTGTGCTCTTGGCTGAGTGCCAAAATGCACATGGCCTTAATAACCTTTGCTCTGTGGTCCTTGTCTCTTATTGTCCTTTATTAAACTTCTAAAATTTTCACAGGAGAGTGAACGTGTTTTTCACATATATTACTGTACATATATTACTATCTATATTATCATATATTATAGGTAGGAACAATGGATGGGATACAAGGTCCTTCTTGTATTAATATTCTCACCTCAGCTGCACAGAGCTGGTCACAGCCTGGGCAGAGCACCAGGTTAATTTTGGCTCTTTAAAAAGCCACCCCAGCTCTAATGACCTTTGGTTGCCTCCCATCTTCTGTCCCTGCCTAGACCAGTGCAGAGCCCAACACTGAAAGGACAGGAAGGTCTTCAAAGGATGCCATCCTCAGTCAGGAATCATGTCCTCAGTCCCTCCACATGGCACAACAGCAACATTCAGCACAAATATCCCATTCCCAAGCTGTTGGGGTTACTGTACCTCATAGGAGGTAAAGCAGATGTTCCCCAGCTGCAGAATGGCAGCCAGAACAGCCCAGGTGGAGCTCAGCTGATCATCTGAGAGCCTGATTCCCTCCAGAGCTTGCACCAAGACCAGAAAATCCTGACTGTCCTCCTTCCCCAGGACTTTGCATGCTCTGCCCTGAGAGAAAAGGGACAGATAACCGTGATCAGCCCCTTTAGCCTCAGGCAGTGGAATCTCAGGATTCCATCAGGAATCCTCAGAGAAGTAGTTCAATGTTTTAAGGACTGGAGGAATCTGAAGAGATGAAAGACAGCACGAGTGGAAACTCAGCATTTGTGAGGGGCCAGTGTCTTTACCCAGTGGAGTTTTGAGATTAAGATCTCCCTTACCCACACCAAGTACCAAGTTTCTGCTGGAATTCCAGAACAAGCTCCCCAGATCCCACTGGAGAGGAGAAGTGGCACCTGAGTGGACTCCCAAGTAAATCATGGCAGAGCTGCTCCCCAGATGGGGTTCTGTAAACCCAGGGAGCCACCCAGGGTTACAGCCTGTCTCATCTCATGTAGTGAAGCCACCGAGCTCCACTAAAACACGGGTTTATCACTCCTCTGCTTCTTTTTTTCTCTGCAGGAGGACACTCCTAGAAACTGCCTGTGACCCCAAAGGTCACAGAAATCCTGGGCCAGGGCGTTCTGCAGAACCTGTTTGTGTTCAAGGGCATTCTTTGACCACAGTTCCCAGCTCTCAGCAGATTTTGGCGAGACAAGGATGAGGTCCAAGCAGCCCTCGGGCTTCTTCTTGCCAAGATCCAAAATAGATTTTGTCAGTCTCTGCTAACTCTTGTGCATAATCTGATTTTTTTCCCTTTCCTTCTCTGCAGCAGGCTGGGATATTCCTGTTAATTATCACCTTGAAGACTTTGCTTTACAATGCTTTGCCAGCCAGGAGCCATTAATCACTCATTAAGGGCTGGGCCCTTAATTGCCCTCCATCCTAGAGCCATTAATGGTGCTGGTCCATTCCTCCCTGAAGGGAGGTGATAGCAATCACTATCGAGGATTCCTCCTGACCGCAGCTGCTGTGAACAATTTGAATTTGCCACCTGGGAAAGCTGACTCACGCTGAAATAGGAAAAATTCCTTGCTATTGTTGTGACCTCCTTGATTATGGAATACAATCTTTTAAAAACTCAAAATTTTCACAACCCACACCGACCAGGAAAAACAAAAAAGGAAAAAAGAAAATAAATAAATAAATAAATAAATAAATGTATCTATATATATATAAATAAAAATTGTTCCAAGATTGTGACTTGATGTAAGTGTGACAAATTCAATTTAAATAATTGCAATCAGCAGTATATTTCAGTGGTTTAAAATCTGGACCCATTGACAATAAAGGAAGTGTTTTGCAGAAGATGAACATTAAATCCTCCCTGCTTTTTGCAGTCCCACAGTAAATTGCAAATGCAAGGAAGGGCAGTGAGGAAAGGGGTTTTACACCACACGATGGAGCCATGAGTCTACACAACGACTCCTCGTTAAAGTCTGTCCTGTCAGAGTAGAAGGAGCCTGAAAAGTGAGAAAATGATCACAAAAGAGAGGAAGATGTTGATTCCTAGATCAGGTATGAGAAGGAGCAGAGAATGAGAAGGAGCAGAGCTGACTTTAACATATTCCTGAGAGTCCTTTGCAGGGGAGCAGAGAGATTTGGTGCCTCTCTAACCAAAGAGAAGGGATGCCTGGACCATTTCTCTGTGCCAGCTGCTGCAGAGCACCCTCAGCTCACTCACCTGGTTCAGGTAGAAGTAGGACTCTGCCTCCTGCAAGTACAACTCCTCTTTCTGCTCCAGGGGCAGCCCTGCCAGCAGCTCGTAAAACACGTGGTAGTTCCTCTCACCATGGGCCTGATGGGACACAGACATGGAATTTATCCATACCCAGCCCCAAACCCCTCCAGAACACAGGATCAGGTTCAGGATCAAACCCCTCCACTCACAGAGCAGGATCAGGTTTCCCACTGACTCCTTAAGAACATTCCATCTGAGAGAAGCCCTTTTCACACAGCTCGAATATTTGACCATTTCCACACTCCAGACTTTAATAAAAACTAATTGAAGGAAAATTCAACTTTCAGTAATCCCTAATAAGTGGCTTAATTCAACCTGTTTGAGACAGAGAAACCTCCTCTTTTATTCAAATACAAGAAGTGACCACCCTGTGCTCCATGGAGGGGACATAGTTCTTGCTGGTAGAAGAAATGGAAAGCAATTCTCATACTAATTCCCACCCGTGTTATTTAACAGTAAATTTCAGACTAAATGTTAATAAGGGAGAGAGGGGGGCACTGGTCCTCACCTGAAACACCACACGAGACTTCTCCAGCAGGTACTGGGAGATGGATGTTCCCACCACAATGCCACTGAGCATAAGACAACAGATCCTGTCAGAACCTGGGGACAGCTTTTCTGCAGATAAGAACGATCTTAGGGACATAATCTACACGAATTTCCAAAGTATTTTGACAAAACTGTGGGACTTTCAGGGAACCAAGCAAGCACAGAATAAGAAGGGAAGTCCTAACGTGGGTAGGAATAAAGGTGAATTCTCTGAACAGTCTGAAACAACCATCAGAGTTCCACAAAGTGTCTGTACCTGACCTGTGAGTGCAACTGAGGGTTTGATAAGTGACCTAGAAGAGCAGCTGAACAGCAATGGGACAAATCTTCCTGCTTGTATGAAACTATCATGAAGGCCAACTGTGAATAAATGCAGACAGACCTTACAGGGCAGAGTGAGTGAGCAAGAGAATGGCACATGAAGCCCACTGTAGATAAATGTGAAGTGATGGGTACAGACCCAGCTTCACTTATAAACAGACAGGCTCCAATTTAACCATTGCTCCTTAGGACTGAGACCTCAGGGTTATGATAGACAGTTCCATGAAAGAATCAGCTCAGGGAAAAACAGTCAGGAAAAAACCCCAAACAAACCAACCAAACCCAGAAGTTAGAAAGGAGGCAGGCTCAAAACAGAAAGGTGTTTTTCACAGAACTAGTTAGACCTGTGGAACACTTGAAGGCTGTTGCAGAGACATCAAGTTTGAATGAGTCCAGGAGGAAACTGGAAAACCTGAGGAGACTGAGGAAAACTCCTGAGCAGCTGCAAATGTTGAAGAGCTCAGGGGGTGTTAGGGAAAAGCATTGTGTGTATTTGGGCTGTTCTTGCCTCAGGCAGTGCTTGAGGTCAGTGCTGAGGACACAGCAGGGTATCAGATGGATCCCTGGTATAAACCAGTTCAGCCATTCCTATGTTCTTAATTTAACTCATCTTAGTTCTAAAGATCTGTTCTTTTGCGTAGGAGACACAAAAAAAAAAAAGCAAAATAGGGTGTAAAGTCACCCTCTTCCTACCCTGATGATAACAAGAGTGAAGGGGAGGGAGGGTTAAGTGTGAGCTCTCAGCACTGCTCCACCTGGTCCCACCCAAACACCCCTTGGCAGCTGGAGGGACCCGAGGAGATTCTTCAGCTCACCGTCGCAGGTGGACATTCAGCAGCTTTCCAAAACGGCTGGAGTTGTCATTGAGGATGGTTCTTGCATTTCCAAAACTCTCCAGGATGGGTAGGACACTGCAGGGCTAAAGAAAAGATGGAGGGAACACTTCAGTAGCAATCACAGGTTTTTAAACTCAAAAGGGTTTATGTACCTGTCAGCTTGAAAGGATAAATAAAAGATGGGACTTCACTGATATAATTCTCACATGGGTAAAAGAGGTATTTTTAAATGCATGCTGTATCATTATCTCTAGCCAGTGGTGAGTTGCTCTGTGAGCTCTTTACCCTTGCTGTTATAATCTTTCACTTTACTTCTGCTCTGTGTTTGTTCAGATTCTCCTCCCAGACTCTGCTAAAAGCTCTCCATGGCAGCTACCAGCTCTCTGTTCAAACAGATACAGCACTTTTCACAGCATCACATCTCCCAGGTATTAAAATACAGAAGTACAAATACACCAGCTCTCCTTGAATCTTTATGGGAGCTTCACCTTGAACCACAAACCCTCCCAAGTCCAGCCAAAAAAATAACAGCAGCAGCAGCCTCTGCCCTGGCTGTGGCTTCTTTTCCCTGCCCAGCCCTCACAGCCTCCAGCCAAGCTCACTTGCCTGTTACCTGTCTGATCCTGTGGCTGTCAGATCCCTGGTACAGCAAGGTCAGGTATTGCACAATGGCTTTGGCAGCTTCTGTTTTACCTGATCCACTGTGCCCACTGCAGGAGCAAGAGGTGGAGAAGTTGGCATCAAAAGAGAGGTACCTGATCTAGGCACATCAGAGACCCTGCTACAGCAAGTCAGGGGGGTTGTGCTGATTTACAGCTGAAGATCTATCACCCATTGCTTGAAACACTGAGACAAAATGGGCCCAAATGGGATCCCACTGGAGTTTATCAGACTCCTCCTCTCCACTCCTCTGAAGTGAAACTAAATTCAAACTGTTATTTGCACAGAGTGAATAAAAATCCACCTTACTCAGGTTCTCTACAGGCAGCCCTCACGTAAAAGCCAGAAGGATCAACTTACAGGCAGTGAAATACAAAAGTGGAACTTTAACATAATGAAATCAAAGGGCCTCCAACAAAGCCCTTCACTCCCTACCTGATGATGACACACTGCTCCTGCCCTGAGGACTGGGACAGCGTGTAGGCCAGCTCTGCTATGGCAAAGATGTGTCTGCATGGACAGAAAGAAACCCTCAGTAACTGACCCCACATTTCCACCCCACAACTGCAGCACCAAAAGGTTCCTCATCGGGGATCTACATTAGAGAAGGGACAGTGTCTTCATCAAAGAAACTTGACCTAAAAATCACAGAATGGTTTGGGTTGGAGGGACCTTAAAGACCATCTCATTCCTCTGCCATGGACAGGGACAACTTCCACCAGACCTGATTTTTCCAGCCTGGCCTTGGACACTTCCTGGGATGAACTTTAGCTCTGTGGAATTATAGGCCCAAGCAAGTACAGCTTTGCCAAATGGGCTGTTCACTTCTGGGACATTCATCCTGCTCTACCAGAGAACTGGAGAAAAATAAAATACTTTCTGGAATAATAAAATACTTTACAAACAGGACAGGGTTTAGAGAGTTGTTTGAGAAAGAAAAACATACGGGGCATTTTTTGAGAGAGTCCCTTGCTGGTACTCGGTAGCCACATCTTCAGAGTAGATACTGAGGTCTTTGAAAGGATTCACAGAAATCAAAATTTGCCCAATGTAAGTCTAGGACAAAAATAAGAAAGGGGGAAAAATCTGGTGGCTTCTTAGAATTTTCTGAATGAGGAGTGCAGCTGAATGCATATATTAATACAAATATACACATTTATTCTGACTACACTGCCAACTTATTGAGGACATAGCTTTTCACTGGTCATTTTCAAATCTCTGTCATTAATAATTTGGGAAAAGTGAGCACTCACTGGTCTGTGGTCATCTTCTCTAGCCACTATCTATTCTCCACATGAAGTTACAGGCACAGGTCTGAACACTTGAGCCAGTAAATGGAAAAGAGAACAATTAACCATCCACAACCAGATCTGGACTGCAACACTGAAGTGTTTGCATAAACTCTGAGGTTTCTTCTCAGAATCCTCAATTTTTAACTCAGAACTTCTCTGCTAAAATAGGAGATTACCACTAGGAGCAGCTGAGGCTAAAAAGGAACACAAGTATGCTCACAGGCCGGCAACAAAATTACAGAGAAACTCTAGAGCTTCCAGATTTTACCCCAAATATTTCATGCTACCTGATTTCTGAGCCAAAGATGGGTGAGTACACTTTTTATCATTGTTCCCAGTAATGAGTGAGATACTTGGTGCATTATTAAAGCTTGATGGCATAATATAAATTACTTTATCTTAAAGCTCATAGCTTAGAGTAAATAAGCACAGAAGAAAACCAAACCAATCCAAACATCACTATCCATACATAAATGAGATTGTGATGGAACCTCCTCTTCAGGCACAGCAGGACTGAGCTCTCAGAGACTTCCCTACAAACAGAGGAAAGGACTCATCAGCCATAAGCTTCACTTTTATGTGTTAATACTAAATATTAACCTTTCTGCCCTCCCAAGGATCACAGAATATTCTGAGTTGGACCCACAAGGATCATGGAGTCCAACTCCCAGCTGAATGGCCCATATGGAGATTGAAGATTTTGTGGGGAGCTGGGACTAAAAGACTTCCCTGCCTTCATGTGGTTCCAGCATCCTCAGGATTAAACACATCAGGGAATGGAGCATCAAAGCTCAGAACTTCCTCTGTGTGATCCCAGCTCCTTGCACAGCCTTTACAGGTGTTTATCTCAACAGGATGACAGGAGGGGAGGATGGTGAGGAGAAGTATCAGGGGCTTATCTTTCAACAAGAGCAGTGAACCAAGAGTTTAACAGCTCTTAAAGATGTAGGAAGTGGATTTTTCACAGCTGAAGGCAACAGGAGTCACTAAAGCCACAGAGGCCAATGTCAGTAGGCATGGAACATAGAAATGTGCTTCTCAACCTGCAAGCTGTCCTTTCTTACCACTCACTTCATACAAAAAGAAAGGCATGTTAAATTCCCAATTCTGTCCTGCTACATCACAGAACTCACATCAGCCTCTAAACCTAATTTCCCCTACCCATTAAGTTTTTTTGGGTTCTTTTAGAACCTATTTCAGGACTGGGAACCATTTAACAGGAGAGGCAGAGTTCCAGGGATGCAGCTGTACAGAAGCCTGTTAACCAGGCTGGGCTGCTGGCTCTGGGTGTGACTGCAGAGGCTCAATGTGCCCTCTCTGTGCAGCACAGCCTGGGACACACTCTACATAACAGTCAGGGGCTCCCTCTGCACCTCTGCTCCTCCCCAGTGCTTCAGTGGAGGTCCATAACTTAACTACTAAAATTCAGTCTTTTACTGAGCTTTTCAGCAGAGCATCAGTTACTCAGCTATGATACACATCCAATCAATTCTATTTTCTCCCACAGAGGAAAAAATGTATTTTCTCCTATCTAGCTAAGGATCTAGAATGTGTTTTCTACTGTTGAGCCACCTTTGCAGGATAACAAGCAAGCCCTTGTGACCTGAATGAGCTGCAGACACTGAAGACACCTACTCCAGTCTGGTTAGATCTTCAATCTCCTCAACTTCTGCACAGTGCTCTTCACACACATACACCTGAAATGCACAGATACACGAATGAAAACCAGGAAAAGTTCAGTTCCATTCCAGTACTGGGGACAACACCTGTACCTGTTTCTGCATGAACTCCATCTCCAGCACGTTGTCAGCAACATCATCTGCCTCCCACTGGTCCTTGCAGACCCTCACACGGCTGCTGGCCAGCTGGGGCTCCTTGGAGATGGCCCATTTGCTCAGGTTCTCCATGGCTGGCCGTGGCAGCAGCAGCTCAGAGTTCAGCCACGCTGCAGGGTCCCATCCCTGCCCCTTCTGCTGGGACCAGTGCACACCAGGGGTGACCATGGATCCTGCAGTCTGGAGGACACCTGAACCCTCCTTGGTCTCTACCTCACTGCAATAATCTGAGGAATGGATTGGCTCCTCTCCTCCACGTGGGAGGAAGCCTTGCTCACTGTTTCTCTGGCTTGGATCCATCAGAGGTCTGGGAAGGTCACATGTGACTCTGCAACCCTGTTGCACAGGAGGGACAGATTTTCTCTCTGATGGAGATCTCAGTTTCTGTAGGGAATAACCATTGCCAGATCCCCTGGACAAGGAGTTCTTGACCTTAACCAAGCTGTGGACTCTGGGGAACACTACAGCAAACTTGGCATCAGTAGCACTGCTCTTCTCATCCAGGCATTGAAAGGAACTGGTTCCATGAAGAGGGGAATCACCAGGAGGCAAATCAATGTGTCCCACTTCCTCTACCATTTTAGGACCACCTTTCCCCTCCACTGATGAAGCAGAAGATTCTTTGTCCCTTGGCTCAGCCCTCTCCAGCTGTCCAGCTGCACCAGGGAAGGCTTTGCCAGACTGACCAACCCACCCAGCAGTGCTCAGAATCCGGATTGCCATTCTACTCCTGAATCCAAAAGGCTTGCTGCTCCTCTTCTTCGTCCCAAATTTCTTCAAGAGCCATCTGGAGATACCAATTGCCCGTGCCACACTCAGCAGTCGAGCTTTCAGCCTTGCTTTCCTGGCAGGTTTTTGGCCAAGCCAGCTGGTGACTTTTCTAAAAGCAGAACGGGTGTGCAAGAGCTTGGATCCTTCCCTACTGTGCAGAAGTTCTGTTTCAGAAGGTGCCTCTGCAACCACTTCTTCTGTTTTCTCTTTTTTTGCCTTTTTAGACTGGCCTGAATTCTGTTTAACTTTCCCAATAACTTTTCCAACTTTCTTCTTCTTTCCAAGGAGCTGCTTATCAGGTGATTTTTTTGTAATCATGGAGCAGCTTGAAGTATTTAATCTTTTCTCTCCAAAACTCTGAGCTGTGTTGGATTCTTTTTGTTTACTGGGAGTTTCTAGAGCCATGGGTTTTGAACAGATGCTTTCAACATTGTTCAGGTCTGAGCTGGTTCCCAAAGCCATCTGGGCAGGATTTGGTTTCTGGCTTGGTGATAGTTTGGTCTCAGCATTTTTATGCTGGTTTTCCAGACTGAGGGGGATTTGGGATCGAGAAGAACATTTCTTTGTAAGCATCAGTGCTGGTAGGTCCTGCCTGCTGCAGTCTGACCTGTCCCTCTGTCTATCTCCAGCCTCTTCACCTTGTTCTGGGATCTCACACTTCCCAGGTTTCTCCTTCAATGTCCTCTGCTGCTTGGAGAGGAAAGAGCCATCTAGCTCTCTGCCTTCATCATTCACCTTCTCTTCCTGTTCATATTTGCTAAGGTGAACGTGGAGTTTTGCTTTCACAGCAGTTGGGAGTGGTTCTGGTTTGTTTTCTTTTACTTCATCCATGTTCTCTGCAGTGCTGCTCTCCCCACTGCTGCCAGAATTCACGTGTCCATCTTTTGACATATCTTTAACTCTGTCATTTTCTAGTATACTTTCATTGTCTATTTCAGTATTTTCCTTGTTCTTAACACTCTTAACCTGGAGTCCTGAAGTGCTTAACTGATCATCTGCCTCACTGCCCTCAGCTGGAGCACATTCTGGTTGTCTCAGTGTGTTGTCTGGCTTCCTCATCTTCTCCTCTGCTTCCAATCCTGCAAATTCAGTGCCTTCAGCCTCAGATTCAATTTTTCCACCTGTGGTCACCTGCTCCTTTTCAGGTTCAATAGATGCTTCCTTACTTTCATCAGCCAGTTCCCTGTAGCCTTTTCCTTCACCCACAGGAGGATCTTTGAGCTCTTCTTTCTCACTGCTGCCATCTAACTCAGAAGAGCTGCTCCTCTCTTCAGAAGAGCTGCTCTTCTCTTCACTGCAGGAACTGTTGCCCACCACAGCCTCCTTGGTGCTTGTTTTTTGGGATCCAAGGCCTTCACTGCTGGAGTCAGAGCAGGAGTTACCTGAGGTTTCCAGAATATTTTCATCCTCACTTTCAGTGATGAAAATCCTGGTAAGATTTTCAGCTTGCTTTTTCCCAGTCCTCTCACCTTTTTCTTGTGCTGTACTGCCTTTGGATTGAGAAGCTGATTTCTGCTCAGAAGCCTCCTTGAAGCCCTGATTCCCTCTGTGCCTTCCCCTGGGGTTCTGTGCCTTTTCTGCCAAGTTCTGTTTCTGAAAAGAACCTTCAGCCCTGTGCTCTGTGATCACCTTCAGAGCCCCCAGCTCAGTGCCTGTTCCACCAACACCAAGTCTCTTTCCACATCTCTTTTTAAACCTCTGTTTCTTTCTGTTTGTGATGGCTTTTCCCTCCTTGTCACTGCTGTCCTCACTCTCCTGCCCTGATGTCATTTCCCCTTGCTTGCAAACTTTTCCTTTTTTCCCCTCCAACCTGGACTCTCCCTGTTTTCTCCCCAGTCCAGATTCACTTTTATAATTTCTCCTGCAGCCTCTTTTTCTCCGGAATAACTTCTTGTGGTCATTTTCTTTGCTTTCCTGAGGCCTCCCCAGCCTCTGGATTTTTAAGGGCTCTTCTCCAAGGCTGTCACCTTGTTCAGGAAGTGACTCTTTGCCTTTCCCTTGGCCTCTGCTCTTACCTTCCCTCCTCTTGCCACAGCACATCTTTGAGTCTCCTGCAGAGTTCTTCTCACAATTGAGCACCTTCTCTTTTCCAGCTTTTTTCTGCCGAGTCTTGGATTGGGAAGGAGGCATCTCCTCAGTGTTCAGGAATATGTGAGGGCTTATCTCAACTCACCTGTGAAAGGAAACATCGTGCATTTTGCTGTGAAATAAGCTACAAAGGGAAGCCAGATGCTGCTGAGCACTAATCTGCCTCATTTCTGTGAAGCCAAATAAATGTTTGCAGAGCCTTGCCTGAGCAGTGCCAAACTGAGTGCCCTGCTCCAGGTTAATCTCTGGCTTATTTTGTCACAAATCACCCTGATCTTCTTCTTTTATTGGAATCATACCATCATAGAGTATGATGACCTGGAAGGGACCCTCCAGAATCATCCAAGTCCCACTCCTGGTCCTGCAGAGGACACCCCAAGAATCCCTCATGAGGCCGTGTGTCCCTGGCTTGCTACAGCTGACAAAGGTTTGGACACACTGTAGCTCAAGGTAGAATGATTATTTTATTTCAGTTTCTGCTTCTCCAATATCCTGCTTTGTGCTGAAGAAGGGAGGAACACATCCAATGATTTATGTGAAATAAACATCAGAAGCAAACACTGCTCCAGTGTGTCATAACACCTCCACTCAACTGCCCCTGAGTGCACTGCCATTTCCTGGCAGTGTCTTTATCTTTCTCTAATCATATGCATGGAATAAAGCATGTACAAGTGCCCAAAGGATTGATCCTGATCTTTCAGGCTGATGGAAAATATCACTTCAACCCTTTCCAGCTCTCCAGACCCTTTATTTTATGAGTCAACCTTGTGCTGCTTCAGACCTCCCATGGGGCCCCTGTGAGTGAGTGAAGTGCTGATGGCAGAGCCTGGTTTGGGTCCCCAACACCAAACACTGCAAGGAAAAGCTCCAAACCACAAAACAGTAAGAGCACAACTGGAAGGAAGTGATGGATCAGAGAAAGGGAAACTTGGAGGAGAGTGGATGAGGAGAATGGGACTAAGGGAAAAATCTTACAGCAAGGAAACTCATCAGTCTGCAACAACTTCCCAAAGAAAAAAGATTTAAAGGCTTTTGTTGGGGCTATTTGGGACTATCTTGGAAATTACATTACCCAGTGATGGGCAGGGAACAAACCAGCACACGGGACAGGAAAATTCCATGATATATTTTGTCTTCTCATCTCTTTCTCTGTTAAAATCTTCTCTCCATTTTCTTTCTTTGTTTTTCAGCCAATTCTGTGGATTCTCCACAGGCAGAAGAGAAACTTCCAACCATGACAGATTTACAAATTCTGTCAGTGGGTAACAGAGGATGGAGCAGTCCAGATTTTGTTACTGATTCCTCCTAACTCCACCAAGTGTTACCTTATTTAAAGGCTGAAATCCAGCTTCTGGAAGCCCCCAGTCACTTGTTAGACTATTATGGGCTGCTGACAATATATTTACCTGTCTGACACTCTGACCCTGCATTCCAGTGGCCGTGGGTGCAATGTCTGTACACAGGCTACAAGCCCATTAAAAAAACCCAAAAGGGTTTTGGGCAAAGTTTCCTGGAACTTCCATCCACAGACATCTCCCTGCCCCAGGGAAGGGGATGGGGGAAAAACACATTCAAGATTGCAATTCAGCAAGCTTTAAAAGCCTTAAACATTTACAGCTGCTATAAAGTCTGACAAGGAATGAGAATTTTTAGCACTTAGTGCCTCAACAAAGATGGAAATCCAGCCACTCTCCATAATATCTTATGACCTGATTGCAGACTGAAACTTGTCCAAGTGTATTTACAAGTTATTAAAATAAATTTTGAAAAAAGGCCATTAAAAAGTACATTCCAGTACTCTGGGAGCAACTCTGTAAGAAACCACTCAGTGAATCAAAAAGTTTGTCTCACCTCAGCCACTCCAAGGAGGGCAGCAAAACCACATTTGAGATTTCCACAGCTCAGGAAGGATGATGCTCTAAGAAAAACACATTTGCTGTGTGTAAAGCACAGGGCTTTACTGCAAATGTTGGTTCCTTTTCTGTGCCACCTCTTTTGTGCTGTTCTGCACCACAGAACAATCTGCAATGGGGAAATCCAGCATCTCCTTTTGGGATACTGAAGCAAAAAGCTGCAGCCCTGAAAGCAGTTACATACAATTAAGGGTTCCCCAACAATGTGTCCTTGGAGTTCCCTCTAAACTTGCTTTTTTTGTTCTGGTCTAGAGTTGACTCTGTTCCAGCCCTCCTGGACACCCTGCCCAGTGCAGAGTTCATCTCTGAACACCAATCCTCTTCCCTCCCTCTCTCTGAACAGGACTGTCCTATGTAGGTGTCTGGTCACCTCAATTCAGCCCCCACTCCCCACTTAATACCTCAATACTCCTGGCCTAGATCTCTAAATCCTGACTTTTGTTACTGAGATTAATGGCAGCTGAATTAGACCCTAAATCCTCAGTACAGAATAGTTGTTAATATTCTGTCCTCCTGGGGGCTTAAAGTTGATTCAGCTTCTCTACAGTGCCAAAAGCAGGAGAAAATAATAAATAAAAGTCTGCTTTTATGTGCTGTTGCTAGATAGTCATGTGTCTAAAGCCTTCCAAAAAACAAAAATGCTGAAATTCTTGGATGAGGAGGAAGGCCAGGAACACTGCCCAAATTTGTAGGGAGCTTAGAGACAGGAGTTTGGTTTGACTCACTGTAAAGGCAGGAGCCCAGAGTGAATCTGGGTTAGAAAGTGAAAAACTGGAGTTGACAATTCTTCAGAGCAGACTGGTTTGTAACACCACTGTTATTAGTGGGAATGGGAAGATGAATCACTGCTTATATAAACAATTCCTTTGACATCAGACCTGCTCTGATTAACTGCCCTGCACCATCTGCCTGCTGGACACACTGCAGCAGGTGAAAGATGCTGCCTTCTCTCCAACAGCTCCCCTCACCCCACCAACTTCACCTAATTCACTACAGGAAAAAGAACAATTCAATGGCATTCTCCCTCTTTAGAAGAAATGAGAATAACTCACATCAGAGAAAGGAGATCCTCAGTGCTGTCAAGAATCACAGCATGAACCTACAGATAAAAAGAAGAGCAGAAAGCTCACACTGCTATTTTAAGACCAATAGGGAATTGTCTGTCTTCCCTGGATTCTCCCAACTCCTACAGAGGAAAGTACAATCATTAATATTAAAGGGACCTGCCTGGAACTTAATTCTTAAGTTTCTATTTTCATTCACTGTACAAATTGCTCTAACCCCTTCTTTCATCACTCTGCACAGTAATTTTTGGTAACATACCCACACCAATTCCAGCTAACTGCCCCATACCTGCATCACAGGTCACATCCATGCAATGGTAACACATTCCCTCTCCCATGCCTCATTTCCATGCAGCCCAGGGTCTGTTCCAGAGTTCTTGCAAGCCTGCCCAGCTGTGCAGTCTAACAGGGATTCTGGCTGGGCTGTGCCCCAAGAGCAGATAATTACACGTGTATGGAAGGAAAGTGGCATCAATAATTCAAGCTTTCTCATGGTATCTTTTGAACTTTTCAACCAGTAATAGCAGCAGCTGGCTTGCAGAGTTTGGGATAAAAGACGAGGTGGGATTTCACCTAGGTCAGGGTCAATGTGGTATGATTAGGTGCACCCCCAAAGAAAGGGGTCAATTCCAAAACCAAACCACATCCACTATAATGCAAGAGGCTACCAGACAAGGCACAGTGAAAACTACCTAAAAAAAAGGCTTAGGCCAGTGAAAAGAATTAAATCATAGGCTTCTTTCTTTTGCAGCCCTGGAGTTTTATTCCAGGGAGCCAAGCACGGATAGCTCAGCCCCTGTTCTCTCCTTGCCAATACCAAGCTCTCTGCTGAAAGTGGAAAGCAGTTTCCAGCTCAGCACTGAAAAAGACAGCAAAACTGGCACCATTTTTGCCCTCATTATGCCTAAATCTCAGTCCACATCAAGCAGAACGACGAAATCTCCTTTCAACTCGAATTTCCAAATAAAGTTGTTCTCCTCTTGCAGACAGGCCGAGGTTACTCACAGCCAGTGCTCATGTCCATGAAACTCTGCTTAATTCAGGGATGGTTTTGCCCTGCCTGGGCTGTTCTCAAGAAATCAGGTAACAGAGCAGGCACAAATGCTCAGTGTGAGCTGTCTGTGCACAGGGACACCAGGATTTAACAGCTCTGAGCATGGCACTGGCTCTGTAGGGTTTTCTGCCCCCTCCCAAAAAGCCTTTCCAGAGGAGCTGGAGATTAAACAAAATGAACTCAGGTCTGGCCAGCCACCAGAACAAGTGACCCAAACATGAAATGTGATAAGATTTCAGATGCTTTGCAGCATTAGCTTGGGTGGGACCTGTTTGTCCACCTCCTTCCAAGAGCCCCTGGCTGTTCTGTACCTTGAGGACTCCTCCATTAAGAAGCAAAGATAAAAACTGGGGGTTGAGCTGGAGAGCTCAAGAATTTTGCCTGAGCTTTCTGTCCCTGCATGCTCCACTTTTAGTTCACAAAAATGAGGCTGTAGAGCAACAGTGTAGTTCATTATTTCATCACCTTCTTTATTAACTGTCCACAAACACTCTCTACCCCTCTCTGCAGAAAAGAGAAATCTCTCCTGTAAAGCCCAGAATGACTGATGGCATGTGGATCATCAATTCCTTAACCAGTCTTGGAGAAAAGCCCCGGGGCTCTTAGCTCTAAGCTTCTAATGTGTGTGGCAGGGAGGAGAAGCTGCTCTGAAAAATTAAACTCTTGAGGAGGAAATGGCTCTAACAAACTCCATCAGCATCAGCTGGAGCTTCTTCAAGGCTCTGCATAGCCCAGGCAGCACCAGAGCTGCTGCTTTGATTTCTGTGATTTATCAGAAGTTTCAGATATTTGGGTTTCATCCTGGGAGGGCTGAGATGAAGCCACTGATCAGATTCACTTCAGACTCCTGTCTGCTCTGAGCTACCTGAGATGAGAAAGGCTAAACTGGTGCTGTGCAGATGCTCCCTCCCCACTCCAGTCTCCAGCCTGGCTGTCCCAGCACCTCTAACCTGAATTCCTTGCACAGAGTGAAACATTTGTTTGTCTTTAAAGTGCTCCTGGCAAGATGCTGGCAGTTGGTTCATATCTCGTTAAGGAGAGGCAGATAAGCACCAGGAAAGATGAAACCCTTCCAGATTCAGCTCCAGATCCCCAGGTAGCCTGGATAGTGGAGTTTCCTAAAGATTTCTTCATTTATGCAAAATACCAGATCCTTTCAGCCAGAATTCAGCCACCATGATTTTAAAAAGTTATTAGAGAGTGATAAAATATCAGAATCATCTTTTCACTGCAAATTCTTAAGTCAATTACATAAAAGAAAACCTTTTGATGTTATTGCATAAAAGGGACATGAAAAACCCCACCAACTAAAAAAAAAAAAAACCAAAACCAAAAAAACACCTAAATCACACAAATAAAAGAGTAGAAACTGGCTGTGATTGATCAGAGAAATTACTTTGCATAAATTCCCAACCACCTTGTTTGCTTGGTAATAGCTCAGGTAAAGAGATTGGTCAAAGCTATTTATAAGAACATCTGTTTTTAAGATAAACCCCTTAAACTTATAAATAGGGTCTCCTCTTGGTTTGACTCCACAGCAAGTAGAATTGACAATCCAGCCAGGACCCTGAAGCCTGTAAAACTTATTTAATAATGTATCTTTTTTTATGTATCTCCCCTCCTTCCCCTACCCCCACTGCATTCATATAAAATATCTCCCCTCTTGCTTCCATATCATATGCTGCCTCATATTGACAGAAAATATTCTCCTTTGAGCCTGTGCCCCAGGCTACTGAAGGAGAATTCCTGACCTCTCATTCCTGACCTCCTTGTTTCAAACTGTTAAGGGCTCTGCTGCCTTCTTCCAGCTATTTTAAGATGAGCCAAAAGGTCTCCATGGGGCTCTTCCCCAGCCATAACCCGAGGAAGCCAAATAAAATATTCATTGCAAGGAGAAACCAAAACAATTAAGTTGCATAGGTTTGAAAACAGCCCCCTTAAATATTTCAGGAGCATTTTGTTGCCCTATTGTGGATGATCCTGTTACACTGCAAGTCCTGTGGCCCCAGCCCAGGGGTCAGAGACAGCCCCAGGCTCTGGGCAGGGATGGACCTGAGCTGGGTGAGCTGAAGGACTCTGTGCTAAGACAGGGCTCAGACTTCTCCCTTCTAATCCCCTGAGTGAGCTCTGTGGCTCGTGTCTAAAAGGAGCAGACTGAGGAGGCCAGGCCAGGCAAGCCAGTACCAAAGTCAGTCCTGGTTTGGTAGCACCAGTGAGCCCCTGGGGAGCAGGGCCAGCAGCAGCCAGAAACGGGCCCATGGCTCATCCCACTGCTCCTCCACTGCTGCTGTGTCCTCAGGGACCCAGGATGTGATGTTTGTGCTTCCTTTTTACTGGGCACACCGAGGAACCTGGGTGGCCTCAAATGAGCTGTCCTTGCTCTCCTCCCGTTTCTGCATAGCTGGGAACCATGGGTTTGATGGAGAATTCCTCTGGGTCAGTGAAATCCCCTGGATTTAAACTGTGTTTTAACCCAATTACACATGAAAGCAAGAGGCTTTGGAATGGTGGGGGTGGGCTACAGCCCCAGGGCTGTTCTCCCGTGGGAAATGAGTGCTCTGCAGAAAGCAGCTGAGCCCCCAAAGTACAAATCAAAGGCTCAAAGTGCAATGTCAGATTGTGCAGACTGAAATGATTACACCCAGGTAGCTGAAAATCCCCAGCAGATTCTAATAAGCTAGCAGAGATAAAGGTAGAAGGAATCGTGCAGCTAAGGGTGAGGTCTCATGTTACAGCCAAACTGACTTTGTGGGGCCACTCCTGCCTTCCAGTGTCTTCTGTATTCCCCAGCTGTTCCCTTTGCACCAGTGCTGGTGGTCACCTCAGTGCAATTTGATCTTACAGGTAAGTTGAGCTTCCTCCTAAATGAGTGACCTGCTTGCCTGGAATTGCTCTTGCTGGTTATTCCCTTATTCCAGATCATAAGGCATTAGTTAGTTAAAAATTAAATTTAAAAGCAGAAATGTGCACCAAGAGAAGAAAGGGAGAAGGAACAAGCAACACAGGAGGGCAGAACAGACCTTGGCCACAAAGGTGAAAGTCTTTGGAGCTCCTGAACTCTGGCAGGGAAAGAGGAGGAGGGTACAGAAGGCCACTGTACCTGGAAGAAAGGTTGGTCTGGAAACTTGGACAGAGGCTCTGTTAAAAGCACATTATCCTAGAGTGGAATAACAAACTTTCATGAGATGCTGGGCCACTCACATTTTTTATGCCCTGTGATATTGTCTTTACAGTTTTGAGGCACAGGCACTGTTGTTATGCTTTTACTGAAGATCTGAAACAAACTGGGAGTTCTTTGCTGAGCCAGGCATTTGAAGACACTCAAAGATGCTTCTCAAGACTTGCTTCCAAAACTTGACATTTATTTTATAGGATGACAAACATTTTCTCTCGTTTAATATTAACTACCCTGTATCTTATGCTCTGTTCCACTGCAGATATTTAACTCCCTAATCTTCTGGAGATAAATCCCTCTTCATTTTATGAGAGGTCTCACCTCTCCTGTGCAGAGGAGAGATCCCACCATAAATCTCTCTCAACAGATATCACTGTGACAAGGAAATTATTTATAGAATTTGAGCCACTTCCATGCAGGACATTCCAATGGAAACCTTTCTGTGCATGAACAGATCCAGAACAAGCACATCAGTGAGCAAGTGCAGAATCAAGCCTGGTCAGTCTTATGAAACAAGAAGTGATCACAGCTACTTTTTGTTCCTTCTCCTCAAAGAAAATCTACCAGGTCAATGGTACCTGCATCCCATGTTATTAATTAATGAGGCACTTTGAGTTCTGATACATTAATTCAAGCCTGTGAATTGAGTTACTGAGAAATGGGCATTTTTCTTGTGCACTAAAAATTACTAGTTGAAGATCTTACCCTCAAACAGGATTTTTAATGGTTTAAACAAACCTCTAAGGAACACAGAGAACTGTCAGGAATCTGCCTGTGCAACATCAGTTAACAGAGATGAATTGGAGCAGGAGTGGTTTCTATCCAATCCAAGATCTGAGGCTTTAAAAGGGCAAAGCACTTCAGAGAGATGACATGATATTATTTCACTTTGAAATTTTCATGTATCACTTACCAGTTTCAAAACAGGGTGTTTTAAGGATGGACCCTGGATGCTGCACAACAGGAATGTCAGGCCTGGACTGACACTGCTCTTAGCAAAGGGCTTCAGGAACCTTTAGGGCTGAGGTGTTGCCACCTGCTCTGAAGCTTTAGTAAGTTAAGTTTAAAATTAAACCACTCTTTTTTAAAGTTTAAATCCACAGTAACTATCACTTAATGCTTAAATTTTATTATTTCCAGAAACTGTGCCTCATGGATCTACCTTGACAGAACTGAACTTCCTTGAGATGGATTTTTTTCACATCCTCATTACTGTTAATTTACATTCAAAACATCTTCCTGTAATGAAAGTACAGGCAAATATGACCAGGTCTGAACTGTGAGCAAACTGTCACAGCACTGACAAGATCACAGGTAATCAAACTGATGAAGGACTGTGATACCTCCTTTGGTCACAGCCTGCATTTCATCTGCTCTTACCTGTGTCAGAATAAAGTCAGGAGGATGTGTTTGTCTACAGACCAATCACACCCTTGAAAAACACCTCTCCCAAATTCCATTCCTGTGGCTAACTTGCAGTTTGGAACTAAACTCCCCCAGCTATAGCTGAAGCCACTTCTGTCTCAATATACAGCCTAAGAAATAACACCAAGCCTTTTCTTATCCTGCCATAGCCTCTGCTTCCTTGGAATCTTACCCCATCAGGGCTTGAGCTGCAAGATCTGACTTTTGGGGTGATGTTCAGCAGCTCAGAGATGTCCTTGTGTTGCCAATTAGGGATTTTTAGGAGCTCAGCCTGCTTTTCAAGGGCTCAGTACAACAATCTGATACAGGTAAGTTCTGATACAGGAGAGTGTGAGCAGAATCCAGGCTTCATTTCTTGAAGACCCTGCCTTAAGCATAAGCAGAGGAAATTTGCTTTAAACAAATGAACAATATGCAGAGGAATAAGCACACAATGCACAGACTCATCTGCCAGAGGAGCAAACAGGAGGAAGAGATCCTTGTCTGTTGAAGGGCAAGAGTCAGGGACAGGCTGGGCTCTGCCCTTGGAGCTACAGGTCCTTCCAGCCTCAGTGACTGCCTGATGCTGTCAGCATGTGCTCAGGACCACCCATCTTAGAGAGCTCCCTTGCCAAAAAGCTCTTTTAAAATATAACTTAGCTCTGCATGCAAGAGCTGTGCCACAAAGAGCTGGAGAGATCAGTTTCTACTCATTTAGATGGGGAGGAGGTGAGCAGAGGGAAGAGTTTTAAAGTACCTTTTTGTCCGTTTTCCTCCCTACTGAAACAGGCCACAAGTGCAAGGAGCCTTGTAGCTCTCCTGTCTTGATTGTGTTCCCAGCAAACTCATCCCTCCCATCCCATGGATCAGCCAACATGCATAAAAGGCAAAAGAGGCAAGACAGAAATGAGGACTTTGGTCATACAACAGTTTCATCACAAGAATATCACACTTGGGAGAGGCCATTTCTACCTGGGCAACAGCTGGGACAAATTAATCAACACCAGGATGATCTCAAGGACCATCCTACTGCTTCAGCAGCCTTTTCACACAGGGATTTGCAGGGCCTCTGGGAAGCTGCATCCAACCCAGAAAAGCTTGTCAGACACCCCCATCATCATCATGGTGGAGAAAGAGGTTGAGGAATAACCCAAGCACTTGGGGCTTGTGGCTGTGAGTGAAGGCATTGAGTCTCCTGTGACCAAGGGCTTGTGGCAGATATTGAAGGAATTTTTCCTCCTGGTTTACCCCAGGGAATCAGCTACAGCTGCAACACAGCCTTGAGCTTTGCTTGAAAGAGATAACAAAGTCTAATGAGGCTTAGCAAGGATTGCTGGGTTTTAGAAGCAATTTTACACTAAAGTTTGTCTCATCTTTCAGCCATACCAATTCCTGCTCCTATTAAAGACATCCCAGTCCATGAGGCCACATAGGCAGTGGTTTGGAGGCTGAATTCAGGATCCCAGTCCAGGCATGAAATTGTTTGAGCTGCCATAGACACAAACCATATTCTAAGAAACAGACCAATTAAGCTGTAAAAAAAAAATTCATTCTCTCACTAACCAGACAGGCCTCAGGCTTCATGACCAAGATGAAAAGTACTTTTCCTTCCAACATTATGTTCTTCTAATAGAACTGTTAGACAAATTCTGCAAATATTCAACTGCTAAACATCTGAGGAAAGCTTGTATTACCATTGAAAAGTTAAAAAAAAAAAAAAAAAAAAGAAAAAGAGAGCTCCAGGCCAAACTTTTCTAGGAGCAGTGAATTTTGGCAGCAAACACACCAGCCTATAAAAGAGCTCATGTTACCAGAAAGCATTTGACCTAAAACTCAGGCCACTATAAAACAGCATCCCATATTAGGGACCCAATGTGTACTCAGATGTGGAAAATTTGTTCTTTAGTTGTGATCCAAGACTGTCCCCTCTGCAGAGCAGCAGGTCTGTGGGGGTCAGGGAACACTGTGCCAGCATTGCTGGAAGGATTTTTTCAAGTCAGTGTTAACAGCAACTCTGGTCCTGCAGCCAAGGGACACTTCCCAGTGCCAGAGCCCTGTGAGGCTGCACAAAGCAGGAGAAGGGGAAGCACTGCCAAAGCCTGACTGGCAATAACCTTAATAAGGGCCAATGAGCCCTCTGAGTGCTTCCAAGCATTAAAGCATTAGCTCTTGGAGAGGGCCAGCAAACTTCTATCAGATCCCAGACAAGGAGTTCAAGTGAAAAGTAGAGGTAGGCACAAAATTCGAGGGGTTTGGCAGCAGCTGAATCCTCTGATCAGAAGCAGGCCATTATTTTCAGTGTCAGCTGAGGGGCAGGCTAAGAGTAACCACAAGGCTCAGAAGGCAGTTCCTGAAAGGGAGAGATGAAAAGGGATTTTTTTTCCCCCACTACATTCAAAAGCTGCTTACATTCATTCATTGAAGGCTCCACCCTTCATGATCATCTCATCCCATCACCGATTTTACTTGCTGCTCGTTTTCTGACAGCACAAAAAATACACCCTAATTCTGTCACAAGCCTTTCCATCCCTTCCTGCTCAACTCAGAACACAACTGAAAGCACAATTCACAAGTTCCAGTCTTGCCCTGTTTTGGCCCTTTTGCAATTTCTCCTCTATTTTAGACCATAGGAGCTCTAAAAGGATTCTTAATGTCTCTGCCCACTACAAGACAAGGATGTAATTCCAGTGAATCCTTCACTTCCAAAGCTCTCCTAGAAAAAAATAATCTGCCATATCTCAGCACATATCCTAAACTACTCAATCCCATTTGTAGTCTGTCTTGTGCTTTGAGGAAAATAAGAAGCCTGGATTAATTTTTCTTTTGCTGTTAGTTCTCATTCTAAATGCACCTTAGGGTTTACAAAAAATGGCAGCATTTTTGTGACTCTCTCACTCTTCCAGTGGACCTACTGGATTTTTCAATTATGTGGATGAAAACAGGGAGAAGATAAAAAATTACTTCTGCCCTTTCTGAGTAGGACTGTCACATCTCTTCCCCCAAGCCTGCCAACAAATAAATACTCAGAAAAGGCTTTAGAATCAGTTCATCTGTGAGGAGCAGAAAGAAGCAGCTGGGTGCATCAGGATGATTCACATGCACAGGGTCACACCAGCTCAGAAGCTGCTGATTAAACCATAATTTCCTGTAAATTTGCAGCATCAATGCTTGGCACAAGAGGTGGAAACAGCAGGGCACCTCCCTGCCAGCTTCAGTCCTGCAGCAAGAGACAAGGAAATAATGACGCAAACAGAAATAAGGAAGTGAAAACTACTTTGGAAATGGAAACTAAAAGAGAAGGCTCTCTAAAACCTCATTAGCAATAAATTAGGTCTCAAAGGAGGTATTAATAATTTTAGAAGGAAGGGTGCCTGAAGCACCAGCAGAGCCACTCTGCAAGCATTTTTTCCTGCAGAACAGAATGTGCCATCCTAGTGCTGTAGGTAAGAAAGGATTCCTCAGCCTTGCTTGGCAAGATCAAGAGGGCTCCCAAGGAGAGGCTGAAACAAGAGGGCTCCCAAGGAGAGGCTTCCAAAGTGTGCCAAGGACAGCAACTCAGCTCCATTCCAGGAGGATTTAGTTCTTCCTCACTGGCTGTCACAAGCAAGTTACAGTAGAGAAATTTCAGAATACTTTGTTCTTTTTCTTAGCTGGAAAAAAAAGTGGTGTTAGGTGAGGGATAAAGGAAGGAAATATTAAAAAGGACCAAACTGCTCTCTGCAGAGTTTCACCAGCTTCAATTCCATATCCACTGGCAGACAGCACAGCAGCACTGCTGGATCAATCCTGTCTCCCTTCAGTGTTACCACACACGTTTTTTCAGGACAAACCAGCAGTGACCTTCCAGGGACTATAATTTGAATCCAGGGGCCTTTCCTGGCAGCACCATCCAGTATGGATTGCAGGATGGTGACACAATTACTTTGCTCCTCCCACCCACCACCTTGCTTCACCTCCAGGAGTGCTCTTTGCCCCTCTCAGCTTAGAGGGCAGCTCCACCTTCTCTCAGGGATCTGTGGGTAATATAAAAGAAGCTGTTGAAGGACAGAATAGATATGAGAGGAGACAAGGATCACAAAAGGGAATTCAGAGTTTTATTTCCAAAAAAAAGAGCAATGTAGTGTTGAAACAAAAATCAAATTCAATTAGTTTTCCTCCGATTTGAATGGCTACAAAAATAGATTCTACCCAAATCCATAAAGCCAGTTAACAGTACCATAACAAACAAACCCCAAAATTACTCATTCAGATACCACATACAGCAGTCACAGGAATCTAGCATATATTACTTAATGTTTTTTTCTTCAAAGTAAATTTCTAAATGTTTCTGTTAAAACTGAAATACCCATAAGATTTTAAAAAAATGTACAAAAAAAATAATTGTTGGAGGTAACAGTGTGCGTTTATTAAAATCCTGCACCAAGGCAGTAAAACATTTATAATTTAAAACCCAGCCCAGTAGAAAAGAGAAATGTGCAAACATTTGAATGTTAGGTGTACTCAGAGGCTTGTGGTGCATCAGACCTGGCATCCACTGCTGTCCTAAAGCAAGGCAGGCTCCAGCAGGAGAGGTCTCCAAGAGGCACTAAGGGGGGGCAGAGGCAGAAGCACAGCACTGGAGCTGCAGCTCCCCAGTCTGGCTGCTGGGAGCACTGGTGGAGCACTGGTGCCTTCTCCCCAGGGACGGTTTGCCCACTCAGTAGTGTTATGGCACTCAATCCAATGCCACTTTGTCCTCCATGAGTTCTGGTCAATCTGCTGTAGGAGGGAAGAATGCAAAAGCCATTTGAAAAGCAGGCAGTGAAAGGTAATGAGAGCTAATGAGTTGGTACACTCAGATTGCTGCTGGGAGCTCTGGCTACCTCACTTTGTGATAAGGGTAAGAGTCAGGAGCCTTCAAAGGATTTTTAGCTCTTCCTTTACCACTGGTGTAGCACATAAGGTGCTGAACAGTGCTCACACACCACTCAGCCAGCAGATTCCCACCCTGAAAATTCAGGTCAGAGTTCTGCACAAAGCACTGAAATAGGCTGAAGCTCATTAAGAAATTTCATTCTACTTTCTGCTTCCTTTGTCTGCTTCAAATATCTTTAGCCTCACCTACCTCCTCCATTACTTAGTCCATGTCCTAGTGGACTTCTTGCCGAATTTTTTTCTGCATAGCTCCTGCAATGACACAAGAAGAGATTCCTTATTGCAGTGCAGTCTCATCCCATCCACTCCCAGATGCCGACAGAAGACCAGGATGAGGTAGTGTCCAGAGGAAGTGCACAGAGCAGAGCATGTCAGGCAGTCACTGATCCTTCCACACCAGCAGTTACCAATCCCACCAAGCTTCCTGCATCCGTTGCAGACAGTAGTCCTTTGCCTACACTTGGTAGCCCCTGACCATTCTAGGGAGATGAGATAAAGCCCCGCAGCCGTGGTGGTAGCTCAGCTCTATTGTACAGACAGAATGGGAGCAGAGACACTGAACACATCCAAGGGACAGTGTCAAGCCAGGATTAAAACTCCAGAGTCCCATCCTTGACCAACTAAGCCCGTGTGGCCTGCCCTTAGATCAGTATGGGTTGACACAAATAGAAACCTGTATGCGAATACTCAGAGTCCTGTTCCTTGGGGATGTGGGAATGTGATCTCTCCTGCTTTTCGGAGAGAAAGAGACAAAGCATTATTCATAAAAAACGTCAAGGGACAGCATGTGAAAGAGAACCTGCCTCTCATTATTGCCCTTTGGTAGCTTGTGGGATGCACACATGACCAGATTTCCAGCAGAAGGATCCCTGCCATCAAGTGGGCATCCCCCTGCTGTCACCTCAAGCTGCCCTCCCCCTGCCATCAGGAAGGGAAGTTGATTGATACTCACCCTCTGCCCCCCTCCAGAGTACTCTGGATCTCCTTCAGCACTTCTGGAAAGCAGAGAGTTAAAGCAGTGAGCCAAACCAGTGGGAATCTGCTTTCAGACAGCTGCCTGACCACATTCCACCTCCACACTGAACAGCCTTCAGAACCTGCCTCCCACAGCTCAGAGGTCACTCCTTAGATCATCACTGCCTCTTCAACCAGGTTTTTACTGGGCAGGCTGGCACACAGGACTGAAGCAGTCATTTGCCAGAGGAAATGTTGCCAATCCCTGTGTACTAGAGCCCCAAAGGAACTGTCTGTTCCAGCTGTCATCTTACACAAGTCCTATTGGAAATAAAGATCCTTCTCTTATCTCAGCAGGGAATGCAGCTCTGCAGAACAGCCCCTGCCCGAGGGCATGGCTATCTGTCCAACCCCTCATTTCTGGGGATTCAAGAAAACCCAGCATTTCCTATCAGTAATTACAGATCCCTTGGAACTGGAATCCACAAAATTCCCAGCAGCTTTCTTCTTTTCCCACCCAGAAAGGATCTTCCCCCTCAGCAGCAAAGCTTCATCTCACTCACTTTCATCATTGAGCAAGGCATGTTCCATCAGCCTCCCAGACTTCCTTTCTAAAAAAGAGTAGGAAAAATTGTTTTACCTAACAATATTTTCCCCTTTTCCTGAAATAAGTGCAGTTTTGGAGAAATACAGAATGGAACTGGATTTTTTTTTCTCCACATTAAGTACTTTTTGACTTTACTGAATGCTTCACAACTAATCCTTAAAGTCTCTCACACACTGAACTGGTTTTTTCAGCAATACTGGTTTGGATAACAGAAGTTCTTAGTAAGCTCAGACCCTTCCTCCAGCAAAAACTCTGTTCTATCCTTTCAGGGAATCTTCCACATGCAACTTACTTCAGAGCTATCAACTGAAATACAGTCCAGGCAGGTCACAATGTTTCCCCCATATCCTTCCTTATTTTTCCCTTTCTTAGGTAGAAAATATCAACTGTAGCAATAAGAAAGACATTTTGTGGTTTACACACACCATGCTACCCTCAGTACACTTCTTTTTTTCACTTACCATCTTCTCCACAGTCATCTGGACTCTTTCCTGGTCCCCTAAAAAAGGAAAGGAGGCAGAAAACAGTTACTGATGCTGAAGAACAGGGGTGCAGAGAATTCCTGTGTGTTCTTGGCAGCTACAAGAGGCTCCAGTGCACATCAACTAAATGGTTTGCTGAGTGTGGGAAGGGCTTCACCACATGCTGGTGATGCAGAAGTCTGCAGGCACCACAGAACACTTCTAAACTCTTGGAATAAAATTCCTGTAGGACCTCTGTGAGTGTCAGATCTACTGTTACTGATGTTCCAAGAGGAGAGGAGGAATGCTGGATTTCCTTTCACAGAGCAACAGCTCAGCCTCAGCACTTGGGAACAAGCAAAGCAAGCCAGGGCTTGCTCTAAGTTTGTGACTCCAGCTTAGGGATACCAGTTCCAAAGCTTCCTGCTTTGTCCTACCAAATGTACTCCAAGTAGGAAAACCATCAGGGGGAAGGTTACATTTCCTGATGCCAGCCCCTCTATGGACCTTAACTTCAAAGGGGTTTTCTTTCCTCCCTACTCAGACACAGTCAGTGTTACAAGAGTGTTACAGACATTACCTGGACTTCCTTGCAGCATTCTCTGTGCCAGATTTGTGCACGTGGTTGTTGCTTGTCACTTCTGGCACATCCACGATGCACCGGGGCTCCACCAACCATTTGGTGGAGAGGGAAAACCTCTCAAACTCCGACGGCGAGATCAGATAGAAACCTACAGGGGATTGGGAATTTGTAAGGGCAATTCTCAGCAAACAGTTCCAGAACCAAAGGTGGTCCTAAAAAAGAACAGGTCTAGGCATGATCTATGTTTGGCAGAAAGGGTTTGCTTTTCCTTCTATCTAAGCAAGGAGGGATCACTGAGGAAGATATTACCCCAGCTCCCCTCTGGTTAGTCTAGGGACTGTGCAACTTAAGGTTATGCTGAGACATAATTCTGTTGTCCTGTGTTGTCCCTGACACTTGGGAAAAACAGCACAGAAAGATGCAAAAAATGAAGCAGAAAGCAGTGATCCATCTTCAGCAGCCATAGGATCCCAGTTTTGCAATGTGAGTGCTGAGACACAGGCATGTACAGGAGGCACAGTGGAGCCATTTCCCAGAGCTTGCTGCTTAGAGAGCCACACCAGACAAGAGGAGGGTGGCCAGGTGGAAGTTATCTAAGGGGCACATCCAAGATGAAAACCACTATTCACTCCTGTATTCATTAACAGTAATGGAATAAATTCACTCCTGCTTCTTCTAACTCATGTGTTGTTACCTGTTGGCAGATGGTACTGCCCAGAAACACACAATGAACACATTTCTGGAAGAGTCTCACGTATACACAGCCAGCTAAAAACCACTGTGCATTTTCCCATTGTCTCAAACACACAACAGGAGGGATGATCTGGAAGAAGCCCACCTCACCTTGGCCATATTTGGTGAAGACACAGGATGCAATGCCACTCACATCCTCCTTGCGGATGCAGGGGTAGCGGATCTGCAGCTTGAGGAAGGGCAGGGAGATGATCTGGATGTCTCCCAGGTTGGTCAGCACTGCCAGGTCGTTCTCACTGTAATCGTCAGTCTTGCAGCTGCCAAAGTTGGCAACTGTCACCTTCCGTACCCTGCAGCCCTCCAGGGCTGTCAGCTTGAGCTTCAGTTTGGAGCTGACCTTGGGCAACGTGAAGACCTGTCACAGAAATGAGACACTGACACCTCTTCCTGCACAAAGGCAGCAGCAGCAGCTCCCCAGGACATCTGCTGCTCCCTCCCTGGATAATGTTTCCATTCACAGGTTACACAGGTGTAACCAGAGCCAACCCCTGCTCATGGCATGAGAATGAATCAGCCACAGGCAGTGTGAAAATGTCTTTCTGTTCTGACATCAGTTTTGCCCTTCAGGCTTTAACCACACTTTTCCCCCATTTTTTCAAAACTCTTCCCTATTTGGTTACAAATTAATACAGAAAGAGAACAGGGTTTGTGTTAGTGTGTAAAACAAGAAGCTTTTAAGCTATTTCACAAAAATACCTACAAATTCCTGCTTCTGCACTAACAACAGAAAAGCTCTTACCCAAAAGCAGAAGCAGCCTTGTCCAAAGATTATTAATGTAATATAGGCACAAAATTTCTATATTCAGCATGTGCAGCACTATGCTGAACACGCAATTTGCCAGCACACACCTGATTTATGGACTGTGCCAAACAGAAGTGCTGTCCCAGGGCTGCTCTTCAGGTACAGGAGAACAAGTACTCCCAAGAGTTCTCTCTCCAGTGAGCAGTGCCCAGTGCTTTAGCAGATTTCATGCACAATTCATAGGCACCTCCCTCCCTCAATAGGTGACACTCACCTTAAATTGCTCTTCAGATACCACCAGCAGCTGGTGGCTGCCTTGCATATCAGGACTCTTGGAAAGGTCATGTGCTACTTCTAGAGGTTCTGGGAGGGGAGTGCTGCGTCCATCTAACACAAGTATCCCCACAACAGGAGCCCTGTGCATCAGCTGAATCTCTTTGGCTAGACAGGCAAGATAAGGAGGAAAAACAAACAGAAAAAACAAACAGGAGTCTAGTCAGAAACATTGTTAAAACTCATTCACACCCTCTCAGCACCAGAGACCTATATACTGTGGTTACAGAAATGCTGCCTAAAAGATTTGGTAGTTGAAGGGCATTAAGGCATTCTGACTGGACTGATCTGTGCTAAACAGAAACCATTGTTACATAAAGACAACAGGCCCAGCTGTCAGAACAAGGGATATGTGCAGCAAGGGTTGATGGCAAACTTCAGTGACAGCTGACACAAATTTACATTTCTGAAGTCAGTAGGAAATGAGGCTGAGGCACATCAAGCAGTGCTGGAGCTGCAGTTCAGCTGCTGAGTGAGCATTGCTTAGCTCAGACACTGCCACACTTGGCTCCAATCACTGATAAACAGCACTAATTGAGTGACCCTGCTTTGCTAGTCATAACTCCTGTGAGCCATGGCTCAGACCCAACAGAACCCTGATTTCACGAGGCACTTACCCTGCTCTGCCCTCACAGGCTCATCCATCCTCCTCTCAGCTGGAGGAACACGTAAACAGAAAGCGTAGACTGTCCCTCCATTGGTGCCAGCCCACAGGGACGGGCAGTGCCGGGAGCCTGCAGTGACACAAAAGCCCATGAGCAAGGCAACATCCATGACATAACAGATTTCCCTAGCTATACAAAACCTCCCTCTGTTGGCATCCTAAATATCTTTATATTAGGGGAGACCTGCCAGGCAAAAACTGCAAGTTCTTAACATTCTTTTTGTAATACATGTCCACCAGCAGCCCTTAGAAAGTGCACTGCACCTGAGCAAAGGCAAAAGTACCACCACATGAACCACCACAATTGCTGTGTCCAGTTTTCACACATTTATATCACAGATGAGCAGAGTAAACTTACACACAGAGCAGAGTAAACTCGTGCATGCTATCAGTTTGGGCTCTGATGCACAACCAGCCACCACCTTCACTAAAATTAAAAGGCTTTGCCGGAGATAGGGGTGAACTTCAGAGGAATGAGAGAAGGAAAAATTTGTAGTAAAAAGTCAGATGCCAATGCAGCATGTTTGAAAATCACACGTGAACACTTCATTCAAAGATAAATGGCCACTTGCCTTGGATTAGCCAGCAGCCCAGAATGGCTAAATAACAATTCTACATGACAACATATGCTCTTGTTCTATAACAGTTTTTCAGCATGGCACAAAGTAGGACACAGGAGGTGCCGAGTTTTCCTGGCAGTAAATCCTAATACACTCCTTGGCAGAAGCAGTGAAAACCCATTTGGAAGAAGAGAGAGATGCTTTTCCTACTCACTGTCTCTCAGGAAGGTATCAGCAAAGTACAAGGTTCGCACAAAGCCAGTGAAAGAGTCTTCTGCCGAGCGCGCTTCGATCTTGCGCTGGACTGGAGCCAGTTCCATCTCCTGCAACACGTCCTGGTCAAACTTGGCATTTGCTTCTTGCACCTTCACAGGCGAGGAGACAGTCAGGGATAGACACAGCAGGGAGAGAGAGGGAGCATGGCAGCAATAGAAAGGCACACCAGTGAACCTGTCCTCTGAACTGATCTTTTCTAAAAATGTGTCTGTTTTTATCTAACAGAGCAGCATCAGAAATTGCCATTTTTCCCTCATACCAATAGCTATTGATTTGATAGCAGGGCTGAGACAACCTCCTGCTCTGGGCAGTGTTAACAGGCTCCAAGCTGCAAACAAACAGACCCCAAAAAGGTGAACCCCTCACCTCTGAGGCATTCCCACCACCTCCTCTCCGCTTCCTACTGGACACGCGGCTTCTTCTGATCCGCCGGAATGACTGACGGAGGGACTTCTTCAAGGATTTCACCCGAGACAGGGGACCTTCTAAGGCCAGCTGATCACTGGGATGCAGTGTGCACCTGAAGAAGAAGACAGTGGCCACGTGGTCACTTTCTACTGGGTGGCAATCACTCCCAAGAGTCCAACAGGATACACACAAATGTTGGAACACACATATATTCTGGGAGAACTTCAAGGGTGGAGAAAAAAGAGGCAGAGCTTCTTGCTAGAGTGACATCTCTTGAGAAATCACTTATCACACTTTGCTTTGTTAGTAATTCCAGGTCATCATTAACATAAGGATTACCACAGACCCCCTGGAAAGATGACACTTACTTGACAAAGACCAGTCGCTTCTGCTGATGGTCAAAAAGCCCAAATCCGTGACTGGTACCAAAGGCCACAAGCTTCCACTCTGAGTGCAGGGCCAAAGAGGTGACCACAGCTGGTGGCTGACATTGGACAAGGACAAATGGCTGAAAACCAGCTTCAAATCGAACAGGCCCATCTCGAGTTTTTAGCTTCTCATGACCTTTCCATCGATAGCCCTCTTGATCCTGCAGGAGATCTGCTTCAGCATGGTCCACCACGTGTTCTGCATCCTCATCATTCAGTTCCATCACCAGCACCTGAAAGGAAGAGAAGAACCTTGGCTGCAGCTTTTGCTGTGCACACAGATCTCCAAGCTTACCCTTCCCTACAGCTGCTAAACTACAGCATCTCTCAGGACAGATAAATAACAGCAGATAATGTCTAAAATACCAGCTAGAGAAAGCAGAAAATCCCAGAATGGTTTGGGTGGAAGGCACCTTAAACATCACGTAGTTCTAACCCCTGCCACGCACAGGGACACCTTTCCAGGTCAGAGTTCCATCCAACCTGGCCTTAAACACCTTCAGGGACAGGGCATCCACAGCTTCTCCAGGCAACCTGTTACAGTGCCTCACCACCCTCACAATAAAGAAGTTCTTCCTATCTAATATCTAATCTAAACCTACTTCTTTCCGTTTGAAGCTATTCCCCCTTGTTCTGTCACTCCAGGACCTTGTAAGTAGTCTCTATCCATGTTTCTTGTAGGCTTTTTCAGGTACCAGGGTGAAATTAGGTGACCCCAAACCTTCTCTCTCCAGTCTGAACAATCCAAATTCTCTCAGCCTTTCCTCACAGCAGAGCTGCTCTTTCCCTCTAATCAACTTGGTGGCCTCCTCTGGACTCACTCCACCAGCTCCATGTCCTTCCTGCGCTGGATGCAGTGCTCAAGGTGGAGCCTCACCAGAGCAAGGTACCAAGAATCATTTCCAGAAAAGAAATCAATTTACCATGACAGAAATGAGCATTTTGAATTTTAGCAGATCTCCAGATTACACTGAAACCTGCACTGAAAACAATGTTTATGCTGATTGTTCATATTCCATTACCTGTCCTGCTGTACCAGCTACAGCCAGGTATCCACTGTATTTACACAGGTAGATCTTCTGGATCCCAAGCCTTGGATCATCACTGTAAGGATCAAAGGTACCAACCTAGGCAAGAGAACAGAGAAGGGCTGGTCTTTAACTGGAACAGGAATCAGAACTCCCCAGGTTTCCAGAAGTTTCTACCAGCAGCAGCTCTCTTACCTTGCGGAGTGGAGGCCATTCATCCTCCCCCAGGGTGTTCATGTTGTCATTGGGATCAGCATCTGTGAGGAACACTCTCACTGTGCTCAGCTTATAAAGGAGGTGCAAGCAGACACCAGAGGCATCCCAAAACCTCACTGTGCCATCCTCATGCCTGGGGGGGAGGATACAGGAGCACACATCACACAGGAGAACAGCACACGGAGGGTAAAACAGAGGGGAAAATACAGAACCAAAAAAAACAAATCACAAAGATTTTCAGCTTTTTGTGTATTTTTTGTTTTAGGTTGTTGGGTTTCTTTGACTCAGGTGTTCTTGGTGATCTGACACTATTACATTAATTTAAGATTACGCCAAAAAGACATGGAAAAGGCAAAAAGCTGAGCATATGGAAGGAAAAACTCATCCAGGCAAAAATGCTGTTACTGCAAGGGAAGGAAAAAAATTAAAATAATTTTTAAAAATATCAAGCTTTAATCTTAGTTCTCCAGGTGAAAATTTGCAACAGCCTTCCAACACAAGAGTAGGAGCTTCTAATAGCTCCATCAAGAATGAAATCTGAGGAACAGCTCCCTGAAACTCTCAAAAGTGCTTTGAAAAGAAAATGGCACATTTTTATGCAATCAGACAATCTCTTGCTAGGTACTTCCAACTCTTAGCTAGATCTGTTCAGGCTGATCAAAGCAGAAAGGAGTCCAAGCTAACCTCTATTTTAACATTCAGAGTGTAAGGTAGAGGGAAAAATGCTTCAAAACATGAAAGATTAAGTTTCACTTTAACACTGCTGCCTTTGAACCAGGCTGGATTACCACCTGCACTCCTACACACTTGAAGGAGGGGCAATGAATAACACATCAAAACTAAAAATCAGCCACTCTCTGGGTTATCTGTGGACATCATGACCTGTTTGCTCAGAAGCAGCAAAATAAATTGGCTTTACAAAGCCAGCAGCACAGCTTTGAGAAGCTGCACTGTAAAGCTGCAGTCTCTGCCCTAAAAGATGAGCAGACTTAAACTCCATAGAAAAATGTCAACCAGTTAAAAAAGATGAACTGGAACTGGAAAGGGCTCCCTGATGGTTCTCAGGTCAGCACCTACCCTGTTAGCAGCAAGTCCCTCTGTGGAGGATCTGGAGCAATGTTGGTGCCACCATCAATCGGCCATGGCTACAAATAGAGTAAGAGAAATACAAATCCAGTAAGAGTGTGACTGCCTAGGCAATGACAGTGTGGAGAGAATATAAAGTCAGCAGGAGGCCATGAACTCCAGTGCAAGTGGCAGTGAAACAGTCCATGCTGTCAGCTTTTGTTGGGATTGGATGTTCCCATTCTGACACCAACTGTGCCTTTTAGAAGGCATTCTACACATTTCCTGGAGAAGCTTCATGCTTTTACATGAGAACTTGGTTACCACTGACAGCTGGAAACACTCAAACTTCCCCTCTGGCTTGTCAAAGCTTAAAAAATATCACATTTTAATTCCCCAGTGTAACTGTACTGCTTTGGGAAAAGGCCTCTCTCGACCCTGTTAGGAAGCAGCACAGTGTCTGCTGGGGCTGAACCCTCTGCAGAGCATCAGCAACAGAGACCACCCACACCTTGGGCAGTCACACTGACCTGAAGACGTAGGAGCAGGGAGGGACACAGTGGGGGACACAGTGGGGACACACAGCTGCCATACCATACTGGAGTAGTGAATGTTCTGCTTGCTCCCAGCGCTGATAATCCGCTCCCAGAGCTTCAGTGGGATGTTGGAGACGTGGTGAGAGCAGGTGATGGCTGAGCAGTGCAGGGAGGCCAGGTATGGAGGGTGCACTGCTGGCCAGCCTGCACTTTTCAAGTCTATGACCACGAGCTCTTCTTCTGCCAGCACCACCAGGGCAGAGGGGTCATCGAACTCTGCAAAAACAACATTCATTGAGGCTGACAAAACTGACTGTCCAAGGTCAGTGCAAACAAGCTTCCTGTAAGGCTGTAATCACACACCTCCACATCAACATTTGTCTTGAAAGAAACCTTAAGTGCTTCTGTGTTAACTGGGCCTATTGAGTATGAATGGATCTGAAGACACAGATTTACTGCAAATTTGTGTTTCTTTGCATCACTCCTGAGACTGAGACAGTGACTTTTAACAGATGCCATTGCAGAGTATAAAATTTGTTAACAACAATGACTAAATAGCACAAAGTTCATACTTACTACTGTAACAGCCAGGATTCCAAAGACTTTACCTGCAGCTAATTAACAGCACTGGGTGGAAAGACATGCATATACCCCAGCAGTGACCCATTTAGTGCTGTGTTAGGACCACAGTCCATCCAGGCTAAGCTGCTTAAACATGCTAATGCCTTGGGTTCTGCAGAATGCTTCTCTGCTTGAACTGACAAGTATTTACAATTCAGCTCTTTTTATTTTCTTTTCTTCTCATATATTGTGACATATCCTATAGACTTTGTACATCATCTAATAATTCTTAGGTTTATTAGGAACAACTACAAAAGAAATATGTTAATATAACTTGACTGGTGACATCTGGCACAAACAAGAATTTTAACTCAAGTTACAATGGAAAATCTTGAGTGAAAAAAATTTAGTCTGCAAGGACATTATTGCAGCAAGGTTGAGGAGTCAGCCACAGCAGCAAACTGGTGAGGAAAACCAAAACCACAGACCAGTTCACAGCAGTGACAATTAACACAGCTACAGAAATCTGAGTGAACATAAAGCTGTATTGGGGTTGATAAACAGTGAGCCACCAGCAAACTACCTAATGGCTTTTCCCCAACCTTCCCTCATGAATTGTACTTTTACTTCCCTCCTTTACTTGGTTGTTTACCTGGTATACACTTGCAAGAAGGCACATACCAACACTGTTCACTCAGCAAAATTAAATTCAAGTAATTAGTACTTGGCATCACTAGTGAGGTACCCCAAGTTTCACCTCTGACTAGGCCCAGCCACAACACATCACTAATTAGTTCAGTTTCATCATGAAAAAAATGTTTTATATTCAGTTTTACTTTGCTTTCCTATGTACCATCATTTGCAGTTGCCCACAGGATTTCACAATAAAACTAATAATATCATCCCTGTACTGTAACAGCCCTGCAGTTTACTGCAGCCAACATTAACCAAAAGTGCTCTGTTTTAACAATTTTTCCCTGCAAAAACACACATCTGAGCTCATTTCTTATGGCAAGAATCTATTTTAAGTTGCTGAAGTAGCAGGCACAGTAGAATTTGTCATGACTGCCACGCACTCACCCACCTAATTTAAAAAAAAAAAAAAAAGAAACAGGAAGGGCTGGCCTTTAAAAAGTGTTTCCACAGCATATTCAGGGTAGTGAAAAGTCACCAGCTACAACCATGCTGCAATGCATCAGCTTTGTGCTTATTAAATTAAGTGGCTTTGGTATACAATTAATACCTTGGTATTGCCATTGCAGGGAAGACTGCTTAAGGGCAAACAAGGCAAGCTACGTAGATCCACTAAGCTTAGGCAATCAGCCACAAGGAAGCTTGTCAACCACAGAAACCTCATTTTATTGTAAAAAACTTCCTCATCTGAGTGCAGCAGTTTCAGTTTCCTGTAGCAGCTCCTGTCTGAACCCACCTGCAGTGGTGTTAACTGGATAATTCAATTCTTGGGAAGTAGAAATATAAAGCCTGTTTTTTCAGTTATTTCATCCTAAAGGATTTCTCATCATATCCAGAACCTGAACTCTAAGCAGTCCAACTCTGACCTAAAAAACTCAGATTTCTTTTATCTTTCATACTTTTGTTCCATCATCCAGAATCTCCACTCTGACAATTTCATAGAAAATAGAAGGGTTTCCTTCATTAACACCAAAAGGTCATGAACTCAAAGGATCAAACAGTACCTCAAGTTTATCAGCACAGTGAGCTTGAAGATTTAGACCTATAGGTTCTACACACTTGGAAGATGCTTAGAAAGGCAGTGTTGAGCAGGGAAAATGAGTACTTCTGCTCAGTTACACTTTTATTTCTTTGCTCTCTTTCCAGTGACCTGAGAGGGTCTGTTAAGAACTAGGAAGAGAGACAAGAAGGAATCCAAAAGCTGCTTCTTTCTGCCTCTTTCCCCAAGACATTCCTTCCCTGGATCCATGCTCTGTTCCCAGAACAGGTTGGAGGGATCCAACCTGCACTGACAGACCCTCTGTCTGTGGACAGATGATGAGGAGCTGTGGCTGTCACCACCCTCCCTGGCAGGACAGAGGACAAATTGGTTTGGAAACCAGTCTAGCAGGCAAATCAGAGACTAAAAAGCCTGAGAAGATTCAGTAACAGAAGATTTACTTACAAGCTCCTAAACAATTTGCAGTTTAGTCTGATCCTGCACATTTTTTGAGCTTGAAATAGCATTTTATACTCAGTTACTCCAAGTTAACCAGAAGCAAGAACTACACCATTAAACAAAGAGTTCTTGGGGAAAACTCTTTACAAAAAGTTTCATGAAAAGGAAGAATGTACAGTTACTGCAGAAGTAAGGGCAAGAAGGCTCTTCAACAGAAGCAAGAATCTGACAAGCTCTACACAATCCCAGGAATGAGAACTATTCACTTTACATTCACGTTCACCAGCAGTAAGGAAATTAAGTTCTCCATATACTGACCCTTGGTTCTATGTCACCCTTTGCTGATTTGTTACCCAAAGCTCCAGACACAAATCCAGGTACTAATTAAAAGAAGCAGTGTCTCAGTGGGAGTAAATTCTGGTTTTAATTATTAGCCTCCTTTGAAGTGCTATTTCCAAACAACAATATTCAGATCCTCATTTCATGACCTGGTTACGTCCAATGTCCAGCTTAAACAGATATAAGCTTAAGAGATCTTTTCTCATTAACAAAGTAGCCTATTTTTTTTTTGAGGAATGTATGGCATTTGTAACCAGCCCTTTATTTACACCAGTATTTTACATTTCATTTTTAAATGGGAATCTTTCACAGCTGGACTCAATCTTAAGGGTCATTGCCAAACGAAATGATTCTGTGATTCTCTGCTGAAGTCCCAGAAACTCCCCAAACAACTGACCTCCTTATCACATTTCATATGCTATTTATACCAGGCAGATTTCCACACACGTACACAGCTACCCTAATTCCTCAGTAATGCCCTTCCATCACATACCTGCAGCAGGATCTGAACTGAAGATTATAAAGAAGTCTATCACTCGTGAGGTGAAGTCAAAGGCTGTTTGCTGGCTGCCGTGGATAACAGAGATACTGTGCCGGTCCCCATAGCTAGCCCGGGGCATTCCTCCTTGGAATATTATGTAAGGAAGCCTTAAGAGAAAGAAAGAGTTAAAGTGGTCTGTGCTGAAGTAAGGAGCAAGAAAAATTTTAAAGAAATGTCAAAGAAAGTTTGACAAGTTTTTATAATGTTGCACTAAAGGGTTCACATGACATTGCTTCAAATTGGTGAGATTAAAGGGATACACCACAAACTCACCCATTTTTGGTTGTCTGCCAGTAGATCTTGGAGATGGCCTTGCAAGGAAAAGGACCTGAGAAAACAGAGTTATTTGCTACAGTTCAAGAAGTGCATCTTTACTTCAGAAGTTGCTGATTCTGCTTCAGCCAGGTCACCTCACCCTCCACCCCAAGGGGAGCCACCTAAATTAGTAGGAGCCAGCACCACCTCCCCAGACCAAGCCACATCAGACGAGTCTTCTGGGACACACTGACCACAGAACTCTGCAGCAAAACACAGCTTAGGCTCAGGGGAAGTTCTAAACCATGCTGCTGATGGCTACCAGGGAGTGGAAGTGCTGCTGGAGGAGCTGATTAACTAGAAAGGATTGCTAAAATCACAGCCATTCCTGAAACTAATACAAAGTGATAGAGCTTTAGAAGCTTCTTTACACTCAAAAGGTGAGGTCATCCCTATTTGATGGTTTCCAGCAAATCAGAAGCTTCATTTAATCACTGCTCAGGTCAACAAAAAATACACTCAGCTCACTATTAATTACACAGGATCCAAGCAACTCCTGCTTAACAGGACATCAGCTTGAAGAGCTGAATCATCAACACTCTCCTTATAAGGGGCACTAATATTGCGAAGACTTCCTTTCCATGTTCAGGACAGACTTCAACAATGCAAAGGAATTTCAAATCCAAGAGAAAATCTGGGCTGAAATCCCTTAGTTGAGGCTTACAAGCCTCTCAATTCAAGAGGCACCTCTGCATTTTGCCATTAAACACTAGGAAGAATTGTGATTTGAATAGCCCACACAAGCTCAGAATTAGTTTAAGTTTGGACAAATACACAACAGTTAAATCTCACTTACTGACCATAAGGCACAGTGTTTTCCAGAGGCTCTGACTGCCTGTTGTCACTGGATACTGGCCACTGGCTGTAACTTCCATCGTAGTGACAACTAATGAATTTACTGCCATCCCTCTGCCAGTAGAGGTTCTCCAGTTGCTGAAAAGAAAGCCATACAAATGACTGCTCTCCAGAGAGCTGTTATCTCCCCAAAACAACCCCTTCTTACTAAAAAAGCAGCTTTGTCAGGCTCTCCCTGCACCTGATTTGTCTTCAGAATGTCAGTGAGAGCCCTTCCTGCCCTGCTGAACTGACTCTGGATTGAATCAATACCTGGCTGCCCAGGAAATGGTGTGTTGCTTTGTTATTCTGCAGGTCCCAGAGGACAATCAAGCCCCTGCTGTATCCAATTAGGATCTGGTCAGGGTTCTTAGGATGCTCCCGAAGGGCTTCCACCAATTCACAGGATCTCCTGTTGCAGTTATCTTCTGGTATCCTGCAAGAGCAGAAGAGAAAACCAAGAGAAGCTGATTCCAGGTACAGCCTGAGAGGACTGTATCAAAAGGTGTAAGAACGAGAAATTAAGCAAGAAAGTTGAAACAGGTAATTACAGTCTTCCCACAAATCCTTCAAGGAGCAGAAATATCTTATGGGAGACATCACACCAGGCCTACCACATGGACATGCACCCAGTCCCTTTTTCTTAAAGGAAAGGCCAGGGTTTACAATGAATTCCAGGACTGGATCCCAGGACTGTAAAGACAATTTGAACCAACCACCCTATTCTCTTACAGAATAAAGGTAAGATGGAAATGTCAGTAGCAGTGAAGTAGGACAGTTTTCAGCAGCACTCAGCAGAGTGATAAAAACCTCATTTGAACAAAGCAGCACCAGATGCTCTGCCAGTGGTTGAAAATAGAAATGGGTAATTACAGCTAAACAAAATATTTTTTTTCTAAAACTAAACACAATGGCTAGGGCACAAGGTCTGCAGATTCACCCCAAGTGAACATGCTGTATCTCCACAGTGACAACACCAGGCTGGACCAGGACAGAAATTGTTACTTAACACACACCAGGACCAAAAGTTACTTTCATGAGAGTCAGGCAGATATGGACAATGCTTAACACAACAGTGAGGCCCCAGTACATAATCTGGGGTGACATTTTAACAAAGGATGTGTCTGGTAATGGGATTCCATGTCTTGTTTGCTCACTCACTCACCGCTGCAGCACGGCCTCAGGGGTGATGGTCCTGTCCTCCAGCACTCTGAACGAGGGCAGCTCCACCACAAAGATGTTGCCACTCTCTGTGCCCAGGTACAGCACTTCCCGTGAGGAATGGGGAAGCACAGCTGTCACCTGGGTGGCACTTGGTGGAGAGCTGGGGATGCAAAGAGAGTTGTTACTGAATTTGGGAGAGTTAACAACATAACAGGGACATTTATCAGTGCATTTGTTTAGGAGGTATGATATTTTTTCAAGAAGGAAAACATCAGCTTTAAGACAAATTATGTAATAAATTTTTGACAAGTGCATGGACGAAGAACCAGACATCTTTTTTACAGAACCCCCTCTAAGTGTTCCTAAAAATAGCTCACCTAAAACTGGCAAGATCAAGTGAAACTAAAACCACAACAGCATTTCAAAGTCTGACTTAAGGCATGGTTAGATTTACCTAACTTTATGATTAACAGCTCCTGTACTCACAGCAGTGAACACACAATATTTTTAAAGATGCCACCCTTTGCACTGGTTGAGCACATTTAAAAGCTGGTCTCCCATGCCCTAGCCAGCTCCTGGCTGGTTTCCATGGATGCCCTTTGAATGGATTCAGAGGAGAGGCAGTCTGTAAGAACTGGAGAGGCTCTAGCTTAAGCAGCAGCAGAATTTTCTGGCTTGCTTATCCCCAGACCAGCTCCAAGCCCCTCCTGTGCCTTACCCAGGTGGCCCTTTGAGGGTGAAGCGATGCTCCTCCCGCAGCTCAGATGTTCCTCCGTGCTGCTTCAGGCTCCAGAGGTGCAAGCTGTTATCATCCAGCAGTGTCACCAGCTGGCACTGCAAAATTACACAACTTGCTTTTTTCAGAATGTCAGTATTAAATATAACACAGTAAATTTAGCAGTAGATTTGCTGCTGTTCATAATTCCCTGCTAAAACAGGACTGGGGAGCTGGTTCAGTTTTTTATGGCAGTGGACAAACACTGCAGCAATGGGATTTGGGGGGGGTGGAAGGAGACAAGAAGTAGCCTAGAGGCTAAAAACCCTGTTATAAAGGCATGGGTTATCACTGAGGGGGATGACAAGGATTTAGTCTCCTGGAGGAGATCAGCCTGTGCTGTAAAGCCCAGCCAGGCAGCTGCAGGCTGTATCTCACCTCCTCCTGGCTCAGCACAGGTTTGCTGAACACACCCCAGCTTTGGGTGGGGCTGACACACTCTGCTACACCACACTCCTCACATTCTTCATGTCCAACCTCATTCTGGAGGGTTGTGTCAGAATCCTTTTATGGGCCCAGCCCTGCTGGCTGGATGTTCAAATTGAAGCATTTTACCTGCTGCAGCCACACCTGGTGCAACACTCCCCATGGGAGTTTCAGTTTATACCATTAGTTAAGCAAACAGACACCCAAAACTGCCTCAAGAACTAAATCCCTCTCATAAAGAGGCCACTTGTGCTACACTGGGGGCATCAGAGAACAAAGTCTGTGACTAAGACACCAGTCTGGACAGTCAAGGGAAAGTGGTTAGACAGCCACCAGACATTTGGAAAATTCTGCTTTCCTATTTTTAGAGTGTGGCAATAACTGTTCAGCAATCCCCAGGAGCAAGAGTCAATACCCCCAAACACAAAGGCAACAAACTTAACAGCAGATGAGGTTAGCAGTGCTGTTTTGAGCTCCTGAAAATAATTAAATCAGCTCAGCAGCAGCTCCTGTTCTATCTGTTGTGCAAAGACTACCCAGTCCTACTCAAAAAATAGGGGCTGCAAAAGGAAAAGGAAGTTCTTGCTACTGCAGCAGATTGCCTGAACTACCCTGGCCTTATTACCATTCCCAGGATGTTACTGGAGATAAATGAGTAACAGTTATGAACAATAAAGCTACTCTTTAGTTTAAAGCTTCTTTTTTAGTTTTACTGAGCATCTCCACAGCAACAAGCAGTGCTGAGAGCACAAAATACACTGGGATAAACATTCCCAACCAAGCAGCATTTGAATACACTTGGTAATAGGAGCCTAGATCCCTGGAATAAAATCAGCACCTGTTTAGGAGAGATCTACATAAGTCACAGAGGTACTGAAAATGCACTTACCTGATCAGGTATAAAGTGAATCTGCATTACAGTGTTGTTTTCTTCATGTAAACCCATGAACTCCACCCCGGGAGCACCATATCTGATGAGTTTGTTGAGGATCTACAGTATTTAAGGTGACCCACAGCTACAATTAATTGATAAGAAGCTTGCTAACAAGCAAGACAAAAAGAGATTAGTTTGAAACCACATTTTACTGTTGGTGAGCTGGACTGCAAAGAATCAATGCAAATCTACTTTTGATTTTACATGCTTGTAAAATTTGCAGGCTGTGCTCACTGTGGAAAACAGGGAAGTTCACTTCTTCCTTCAGTATATGCAGAAGAGGTGCCTGGACCCTGTTTTTTCTCAGGGATGTTCAGTGGTTTCCCAGACACTACAATCCTGCTTAACTAATTTGTAACCAGGAGACAGATGGCCACTGCCTGCATGTGGAGTCCAGCCTCTGAGCACAAACAACACCAGCAATGAATGATTAAGCTGCCAGAGACAGCACCAACTTTTCCTTTCTGGGCTGGGTGACATGCCTGTTTTACAGCTCATCTAACTGGTCTCTGCCATGAGAATCATCTCACACAAAAATCAGACTGGACGTCATCAGCTACAAAAAATAAATTACCACCTTCAATGTTTAGGTCTTTAATTCCTGGATGGTCAAAAACTCAGGAAGTAGAAAGCATTTCTGACTTCAGCTTTAACCTTTGAAATAGAATTGCTTTAGGAAAAAAAAAAAAAAAGAAAAAGGAACCCTGCCCCAAATATTTAAACAACCCTGGAATTTACAATGTGAAGGATTGCTAAACTTAGGCCAGATCTAGCCTGACCTTCTGCATAGCAAGAGCAGAGCCTTGTTTAATATCTGCATCAGCTCAGCTTCTGTTGGAGCTGTAGCTCAGCTCTTGGAAAGATAATCCCACACTGGTCAGACCAAAAATCACTCCAAACCCTGGCAAACTGTTTCCAGTAACCCTTGCTTGCAAATTCATACTTTAACTTTTGAAGTGTCTTCAAAGCTGCACCAATTCTGTTGAGGTTAGAGAACTCTCACCCAAGTTGTTTAAAGGATACAATTTGATGGCTCCTGATCGAGTCCCAATGGCCATGAGACGGAGAAATGGGCTGTAGCCCAGGGCACTGGGCTGGTGGGGAAATCCATGTTCCACAGTCTAGGGGAGAGAAGGGAAAATCATGATCAGCAGCTTGTTACATGGCCATTGTTGGGCAGAAAGTCAACATGGCATGGCAGTCTGAAATACAGCATTTAATGGCAACTTTTTCTGCTGAAAGGTGTTCAAACCTTTTTGATTTGCTGAACAACAGCCTAATGATGAATGTGTGCCAAGAATCCCTGGCTCCACAGCCAGGATATCCAGAAGTGTAACAGAAATGAAAGAGAAATATTCTGAAAACAGTAGCCTGAGCAGCTCTTGATGTTAAGATTATAAATAACTCTGTATAAGCACAGCTTAGTCAGTCAATACAACACACTCCATCACTCCACATCAGCTGCACTTCTGTAAACCAACTGCTCAGCACAATTTCAAAGTCTGACACAAATACTGTGCTCTGTAAGATCAGCTTTATCTGCCAAATTCCACACAGGTCAGCCTTCCTGACCTCTTTTTAGTGACTGACATGAAGAAATGGTGCAAAGCAATGCAGAGCTATGAGTGAACATCAGTGCTCATCAAGGAAACAAAACAGATTTCCTATGAGCAGCCAGGAAAACCAATGTAATCCATATCCATTTTCCAGAGGGAACATGAGGAACACTGGAATTTAATGAGAGCAGGAGCCTGCTAGGCCACCTCAGAGTAATTCAAAGCCATTTGGGACTAAAAAGATGTCACTGTCACGGGGAGCAGTGTGGCTTGGCCTTGGTGGCTTCCCTAAAGTACAATCTACAACTGCTCCAGGAGGGAGATTTGGAGCATTTGTACACACCACACTGATGCATTTACACACCAGGGAATAATATCCTGCCATACTTACAGGATGCCACCAAGCTGCTTAGAAAATAGCTCAGTGAGGTTTTCAGAAGTGCCAATGGACAGCTCTTATCCTGGTTTAGGCAAAACCAGTATGCACCAACACACAGGTAACAAGGACTGGTGTGCACACAGATTATTAGGGAAGATTAAGAGAGATGCTTCCTAGAAAATGCTGATCCTTAAAGGCCCAACCTCTGGAAAATACCTTCTTCTAAGGCAAGCTGGCCAGCTACAGAATAGGAATTCATTATACTCACTACTGAAAAAGAAAAAAAAAAAGCAGCAAAAAAGCAGAGAACTCTCCATCTACACACTTGCACCTCACTCCCATCCTCATTTCCATCATGTCTGAAGCAAAGCTACCACATCACTTAAATTTTATGCTTTATTCAGCCTAAAAGTAACACCTGGACTTTATTTCCTGCATAGTGATTTCCCAAGTTAATCCCCTGAACGAGAATCAAATGGAGCTGGTTTCATTTCCGTGGTCAGGCCATAGCCCGAGGTGCCCCAGCTGCTGCAAAGCACTTTAATGTCCTGCTCAAAGACACAGCACAGGAGGATCCAGCTGACTCCAGAGTCTGCCAGTTTGCTTCAGTTTTACCCGTTTGATCACAATTCCTAAGCTGCACAAAAAGACCTCCCTCCTCTAAATAATGGGTACCCCAGCCTGAGGTTTTCCTAAGGGAAGATGAACCTCTTTAGAAGATAAAACTGAAAATATTGGAGTACTTCCCAGTTTTCTGCTTGCCTACTCATCAGGCTGGGCAAAAGAGTAGATAGCAATTTTTTTACCTTTTATAGGTAGTAAGCCAAGATTAGTACTACAAGCTCCAAGACCACTGAGTTTACTTCCTTTTTTGATAACTTAATCTCCAGCCTTAGCTATTTATATTCTAAGAAGGTAATTTAAGTGTTAGGTTTGCATTATTAAAAGCAAATTTTGAGAAGCCAGTCTTTTTACTGTCATCCTTGAAGATGCTGCTAACCAATCTTTGCATGGCTACACATGTAAATCTTCCTAGAGAAGGCTGTATGAAATTAGGAATTTATCAATGGACTCAGATTTGAAACAGGACAGTTTCCCAATCCAGCACAGGCAAAGAGGAATTTCTCTGCACTGTGATAGCTACTGAGGCAACACAGAAAAGCTTCCTAATTGTCAAAGCTGTAGGAGTATAAAGCTATGGTGCAAAATTCTGGGAAGATCCAAGGTAGTGTTATCTTAACAACAAATCAGACATTTAAATGAATCAGGTGCAGCACAGGCAATAAACACCATTCCACTCTCACCCAAAACAAAGTGAGGAACTTGTTAGGGAGACACCAGTGTAACTCCCCCTGATAGTTTTAGTTTCAACTTGTTCACAGTCACTGCACTGTCATGTTATCAGCACAACCAGGTGCAATTTTCAGTGACACATCAATTAGAAACTGTGATTATTCTAAGATTTCATCCAGCCCAAAAGATAAAGCTTTAGCCACAACTCTTAGAAAACCATGACTTATACAATACTGCACTGCCTGTTAGGAAGCTGTCAACACCAGCCTTAATACTGGCCTAATTATATATTGGGTTTGATGTGTTAATTTGTAAACACATTAGACAAGTCAATAAAAGCTTTAATTTTCAAGTATGAGACCTATGAACTGCACAACCAAGTGTGTATATGATTCAGTAATAATAATAGGAGGGTGATTTTTTTCCCTCCAGGTTTTCATTCAACCAAAAATTTGAAGCACCCCTCATTCCACAGACAATTTGCAAAAGAGAAGTATCAATAACAACCACGGTGTGCTACACAACTGCTCATGGAGAGCAATAAATGTACTAAAGGTTTCTGGTAGCTCTGAATCTTCAACCAAGATATCCCTAAGATGCAACAAAGAGAATTCTCTTTTATGTCATTTGTTTCCACAGCTGGGCAATAAAGGCTTCAGGGTGGCATTTGACACCACCAGAGTCAGGCATTCACATTCACTGTCCTGATTACCCAGATCTTTTCCTTGTGCTTATTTGCACCCAGTTGTTAAATCACATCAAGCCAGCTTTGGGCTGCCCTCCCCTCCCTCCCCTCGGCAGCTTTCATCAGCCAGTCCTTTCACCTGCCCAGCAGGTAAACGCAGCAAGGGGGAGAGAGGGGGGCAGGAGGCAGCAGAGGTTACAATGGAGCCTTTCAGCAAGCTGAAATAAGAAACTGGAGTGCCCACAATGTGCCCTCCTTCTCAAAAGGGCCTTTGTTTCTGTGGGGAAAGGTAGGAGCTTTTTCTCCTTCTCTACAGATTTGTCAGACTCAAGCAAGCCTGGTGTCAGCAGCACTGACAAAAATGCTTCGTGTCAGTCGTATTTACTGCAGGAAAAATGTGGCCAAGCTGAGCAGTTGTTCCCAGCCCACACTAAAGCTGTGCCGATGAAATTCAGCTCTGTCTTCTTCCTTTCACTTGTCTCTGCTTCTTCTCTCAGATTGTTTTATGACAGAGCAGAGCAAACCCAACCACAGGCAATTCAAGCCCTGTCCCTTTGTTAATTCATCTTTTGAAGAAACAACGAAGCCTGTATGTTTTAACTCCACTTTGCTTAGACACTAATTCAGATTTCAGGTAAGGTCTCCATCACAGCCATCAGCAAAGGGGGCAGGAAGGCTGAAAACAGGGGAAAAACCATGAAGCCATAAATTAAATGCAATGCTCCCAGTTGGGTAACATTCAGCTGTAAGACAGGCTGGTTCACCTGTGTGTTACCCATCATCTAGTCTGACAATGCCAGCCTGAACATGTTTCTTCTGCAGGGCTTGGACTGAGACAAAGGCATCCAAATACTACTTCCAAAAGCAGGATAAACTCAAAGTAGTAGACTGCCAAGTCCACATACCTTATCCTTCATTCTATCCACTGAGCTAAAAACAGATTCTTGCAACAGGTACACACAAGTATGGGAAGTTCTTACTCATACAGAGAAACAGATATGCAAAGCTAAGTCACTAGCAGAATTTAGGAAAGTGTTTTTTGAAACAAACACAACTTTGAAGACAGTTTGAAGTGCTAGTCCAGTCATCAATCCTTTAAAACCATCTGGACCACCTCTTATGCAAAACAGAAATGCAAGAGAGAAGCAGTAAGAAGATCACAGCCTATTTACACCTGACAGAGTAAACAAACAAACAAAAATCCACCACCACCAATTAAACAGACTTTCTAAATTGAAGTCCATTCTAGGTCAGCGTGGTCAAATTCATTCCACTACACCAACACTAAATCTGTGTGGCATCATGCATTTATATTCAACTTCAGTGTAAAATGAGGGCAGGAATCCCCAGCACCTTTAAGGAACAGACCTTGCCTTTAGTCATGGCCCGCATCACACACTGAGGAGGTGCAAATCCACCGTGCAATTTCTCTGATCAGCAACTTTACAGGCCCACAAAATATTTCCCAAGCAGGTTCTTAACCAGAAGTCTTTCAAAGACCTCAAATAACAAGTGTTTAAAAACCTGCTTACCAGCACTAATGTGCTTGCTCTAATAGCACATCAGACCAGGACAGCCTTGGCACACAAAGCACTATGATTCTTGGCTCCTTGAAGCCACAACCTTCAACAGCTCAGAATTAAGGTCTGACTTTCCCAGATTTTCTCAGTCTACCTAGCTGTGAGTAGATGTTTATTGGATCAAAGGGTAGAAGCTTTCAAATGACCCTCTATCTCCAGAAATACTGGAATGGGAGACACAAGACTTGGGAAAAAAAACCCCTTCACTTTTATGCAAGAAAAAAGTAGACTGTAAAAGATTCTGGTATAATGTTCATTCCCTTCTGATTCTTACTAGAGAAGAACAAGTTACTGTGGCTTAAAGGTGCAAATGCATTTTACAAGGCCTGTAATTACCAAGCTGTTAATGAGAGCAAACATTACAAAGTGTCCAAAGTAGTTGTCCCCCTAGAAACAAGATGTCATATTTACCTTCAGGACTGAATCAACTGGAGTCACAAATCCTGATGTCAGCTTCTAATATATTTGGAAGTTTCCCTCTGCTGCAAAAGCTAGCTCTTTCAACCCTGTTTTGCATTATCCAAATTAGTGTGTCTCTGGCAGGTAAAGCTTAGCCAAACATTCTCATAAGAGAAAGGCATATTCAAGGAAGAACCATTCCTAAAATAGCAAAGTTTTTCCAAAGTATATATAATTTTAAATGCTTATAAGCAACTCTCACCCATCCCTGGGACATCTTTTCTGAAGCTGACATTGCATTTAGCCAGATGCAAACAACTCAAGTCTGGTCTGCATTCACTGATTTTTCTACTGCATCTGCACTAGGATTTCCTGGTGGTAGCAGGCAGAAAACAGACCCGAAGCATTCTTGAGTTCCTTTGTCTCCCCAATGGCAGGGAGGTATGCATGGAATTGGTGTGCTTAGTACCAATTACATTAAATCATTTATCTCAAATATCCACAGTTCCACTTCAAGTATCCATCTATGCTACAATTACAATGAATCAAGGAGGTTATTTCCTAGGCTGATTTCATTTATCCATTACACTTTTCAGCAAAATTCCACTTAAACCTTGGAAACACAAAACCTACAAATATATTTCTGCTCCCCAAAGAAAGTGTAAGTAGCCATTAGCCTAGCCATGATTTAATAGTAGGCATTTTCAAAGATAAAAGCATTATGCTCCTGGCCAGAGCTCAAAAGAAAAATGCCCAGAGTGTTGGATAGATAGCACAGCCACTGCAATTTCTTCTTCACAGAGGGAAGGAAAAAAATCCAGAGACAGATTCAGACTAAGATAATAGTAAATTCATTATTAATGGCCATTGTGCTGCCTAGGTGCTAGCACAGCCTTTTAAATGCACATTTAAAAGCAGGGCTACACTTGTAAATCCCAAGTATAATCGGGGACAAATAACTCTGGCTTTAGCTGCATCACAAGCTGTGGCTTATGTGTATCTTTAGAAAAATGGTGTTTTTCCTAACAAGGACTACCTATAACAGTCCCAGCACATAGCAGGACAAGTGACAGACCACTCAGAGGATAAAAAAGCTGCTGTGAAGATCTCTTCTTTCAGCAAGTGCCACTCAACAGCATCACAACATCCTTCCTCTTAAAAAAGGAGACAGAACTGAGAACATGCCCAGGACCTTAAAGGAAACTACTCAGGCACATTGCGGGAGATAAAGGCAGAACTGAAAAAGAGAACACACCAGCACCTCTCCTAAATTTAACTTTTCCACCCACACTCAAGTGGTTTTTCCTTCCTTTTGCAGGATGCAGTGGCTCAGGACAGATTTGCCTGGAAGTCTGAGGAAAGCCCCATACCTTGTTAAACTGGAAAAGGTCGCGCTTGAGTCTCTCTCGCACTGGATCGTGTCCGGGTCTTAAGAACCTTCTCATCTTCCTTGCTGTAGTATCTTGGCAACAAAAATCCTAACAAAATAGAAAAGGAGAGCCTAGATAAACAAAAGCAGCCTGAGCAGAAAACAGGCAGAAGTAGGTTATTTATTTTGGTTTAGCAGGTAACAAATCAGCCAGAGCAGACTGAGACAACATCACTATCGAGTGACTAAAACCTGATACCAGTCTAGCACAGCTCTCTGGTGCAGCACTTCACAATTCTATTTTCACATTGATAAAGCAAACTACATAAAACAAGAGGATTCTAAAAAGAGTTTTGCACTTGGCCATTTTGCAATCCCTTGAGTGGACGTTATCCAAAAAAAAGGTAAAACTGCAGTATTTGCATAAACATTCAAACAAACCCAATCTAAAGCCAACTCCCAGGCTCAGGCATTATTGACTAGCATGAGTTTTCACCCCAGGTAACCCTCCAGCTATTGAGCCAAAGAGAGAAAGAATCCCATTTTCAGGTCTCTCCATGGGCACGGCAGAAAGGGCGCTGTGCTGCCTGCAGGGGAACTGCATTAATTATTAACTTGCTTTTGTAAAATATCAAGCCGAACTCCCTGCTCGAGGTGGGGGTAGGGAAGGGAATTTCGCACCTGCAATTCACTGTGTAGCTGAAGCACAAAGCAGTGTCCCAGTGCCTGGTCTCTCACAGCCATAGGAGGATCCAAGCAGGACACATCGGACCTGACTCGCCAGCCAGCAATCCCATGGGGAATCCCAGCCTCCAGCTTCTACTCTCTACAGCTCAGGAGGCTGTCACAGCTCCCCTCTGCACAGGTACTAAGTGACAAATAAACCCAGCCAACTCAAGAGCAAAGGCTTGAATTCACATCCTGACAACTTACCCTGGTGTTAGTGCTCCTGCCTGCCCTGGCCATCTCTCACAGGCTGCAGGAAAGCGAGTTCACTCAGTATTTTATTTTAATTTGCTGGACAGGGAGCAATTTGCCAGCTACTCTGTACATGACACACGTGTGCAGTGGAGGCCAGAACTTCTGAGGTGCAATGAAGGGTCAGAATGGATATTAGACATGGTCAGAAGAGGTTCATACACAGCAAGGTGGGGAGCAGGGGGCTGATGCTGCATGAGAAAGAGGGACCAGGAGCAGCAAAGGAACTGGCAAGTGAACAGAGGGCCTTGAACCCTTCAAACAGTGGGGCAGGAGGTGAGTGACTGAGGGGAAGAGCTTTCACACCTGTAGAGATAGGAACAGCACAGCTGGAAACAGGGTGGCTGCTTCTGTGCTCCTGCCAGCAACAATGACCTTTGGATAATGACCTAAAGCAGCCACTCCTGAGGAGCTTGAGCTGTATTTCAAAGAGCTCCTAGCAAGGCCTGGCACCAGCTGTGAAGGTCCAAAAGAAGGAAATGGTGTGATAAACAGGATGCTCCACAGGCATATTTTGAGAACTCCCTTTAGAAACTCCCTGAGCTTGAACTTGTACCTCTTTGTTGCACTACTGCCCTTTTACCTTTCCTGCTCATACTCCAACATCTCCAGCCACCTGTGCAGCACTGCCCTGAGCTCACCAAAGGCCTGCAATGCAGCCCTGGTTCAGAGGACCAGAGGATCACATGAGCATCAATCACCTGAGTCACTTAGTCCCTAGAATTGCTAGAATCTAGGTGACTGGAATATGTCACCTAAATGACATTCCAGTCACTAGAACTACTGGCAGCACCAACTACCACAGAAAAACTGGCTCTGAGCAGGGAAGCTACAGCTGTGTTTGTGGGCCACCAGCACATGCAGGGGTGAAGAATGTGCACAGAAAGAAATGTATGAGGACCTCAGAAAAGAGAGGAAAAGTGTAGTTTACTTAGAAAGTAAATCCTTCTACAATGATTTAGCACCTCAACTGAAATTTTAAAAATTTAAAAAATAGTGTCAGATCATAAGACTTCTTTCATTAGATATCCCTGAGAGAGGGTCACATTTTCAGAAAGCTACATTCACTTTAAGTTAGCAAAAGTTACAGAGCAGTGAGGTGGTGCTGTGCAATGAAAGGACAGCACATCACACCCATGCATAACACACAACTTGCCCTTAGCCAGACAAGGAAAGGAAAGTGCCAAGGAGACGCACCCTTTCCCACTGTCAATCAATATCCTGGACCTGTTAAACGAGGCAAACCCACAGAGAAACTCTACTAATTACCCTCCCCACTTTAGAACAAAAGACCTCAGCTGTGCCAGCAGAGACAAACTCAGTATTAGGAGCAAAGAAGAGGGGGCTTGATTTGAGAGAGACACAGCTTTACATTTAAAAACTTGCTAGAATGTTTTATCCTAAAATATTAATGACCTCCTGAAGCATGCTTTTTGAGCCTGCTTATGCAAGAGGTCCAACATCCATACTCCAGCCCACAACAACTTGTTTAACAGGCTAAGAAGTGTAGTAGTTCTGAACTGAGCAGTAACTCACTTGAAGAACCATCACCCTGAAGGGCTGAGAGGATCAGAGAAGGCAAACTACAAAAGTCACCTCTCCTAGACTGGTATCAGAGTTTCTTTCTGACCAAAGAACCTTTGAGTGTCACAGTATGGGAGAGGATGACAGGACAAGCAGTTTTGAACAAAGGAAAAGAAGGAATAGTATCTACTGCAACACAGATCATCCAAGGAGAGTTATTATCACAAGTTTACAAGGCTCTTATCAAGGAGAATTTTGGTTTTAGTACAATAAGCAAGTATCTCTTCCAATTCTAGAAATAGATTCCACAATCTGTATAATCTTATCTTCCAGATGCACATTTACATTTTAGCAGTTTAGTTTCTCTCCCACACACCTTTGGAGTCTTACATAAAACTCCAGCCCCATGTGCTCTGCAGTTGTCTGCCAGTCAGCATTTACAACCATCTGGTAACAGTTGTGGCTACCAGTAGCCAGAGAGGAATTCTCCAGTAGCCTCTGAAGCTATGCCAGGTCTGCATGTATCTAACATTCTTATTTTCCAGGGAAACAATTCTTTAGGCTTTCAAAGACAAGTCTTTTACCAGAAACTATGTGCAACATTCTCTTCTTTTAAGATGCACTGAGGGCAGCTGTTTAGAGGCAACAATAGCCCAAGGCTGAGCCAACCCAGGTTTTGCTGGTACTCCAGGACATGGACACCTGACAGCAGAGCTCAGAGTGCCCTGAACATCAAATTTCTGCAGCTTCCTTACCTGAATGCTCAGCTAAATACGGTAAAGTCCCCTTTTTCACCTCATTGGATTAGATCCAGACTCAAAGCAAAATCTCCTCACTATTCATATGGAAAGGCAATGAAAGCATGAGTGGCAAGACAATCCTGTTTCCAATCAGACACTAAGGAGCAGTTTAACATCACAACCAGATTTCATTCTGTCTTCCTAGCTCAGCTCCATTCATTTCAGATGCCCTGAGACATGGCATGTGAACCCATATTCAACAGAAGGACAAATGTTCCTTCCCAGGAGCAGCATTAATTGTTCCTCACTGCTGAGTGTGGCCAATCCAGAGCTCCAGGTTTTCCTTTGGCTTCCTTGCTTTTGCACACAGCAATGCATCTTGGTGCCCGTGCACAGCTTGCTGAGACACTCTCCATCATTTTCTCCATCAACTTGGCATAGGCTGGCAGGGAACTACCCTGTGCAGAAATCTGAAGCAATTTTTCCTTATGTCCTCTCATGAGAATGGAATTTCCAGCCAAAATGTTGTAAGTCCCCATCACACAAGTTAATCCAGTCTTGCAAGAAGAGGAAGCCCAGGTCAGAAGTTTTTATTACATAGACACTATTAAGTGTGGATGCAGTCTCAAGTGAACCCCACAACAAAAACATACCTATAATGAGTTTATTTTGCTCACGTAGCAGAGTTGCAAGGTACCATCTGTGTGCTTCCTTGGCAACCTTTACTCAGCTTGAACAGGTTTTCAGTGGGATACAGTCCAAGAGCTTTCTTTTCAAAATGCCAGCAAGTATCTCAAGAACTCTTAAATCCTGCCTTGATTTAGGTTTCCTTCTCATTCCTTCCTCAGCACTCCTTCCTGCTCACAGGTCCTTAAAGGGAGAACATCTACCTATACAGCTGATAACACTTTATCATCCTGCTAAAATAAAAGAGGCCTTATCAAGCAGCTTTGTTTGAACTCCGGGCAGTTGGTGCTGCTGTAACAAACTGTCACTCCCATGGCCTTGCCTGAACCACGTTCTCTCCTGCACCCAGGAGTTTGCCTTGTTGCTGTTACCAACACAGTCAGCAGCAAGAGAACAGGGGCTGGGTCAGCTGCACAGCAAAAAGCTCTTCCTAAGCACCAGCGATCTCACACCAACAGAACTGAGCAAAGAATCACTTAAACACCAGATTTATCACATTGATTACAGGTGCCACGACTCACTGTGAAAGGACAAATTTAAGAACAATTTTAGCTTGAAATCAATGAAATGAGCCTGAGCTATTCTTTAACTGTTCATCTCTACCACCCTGCTTGGCTGTGACACACTGTCAAGGCAGATACTCAAGAAGAAAGCACAAGCCAAGCAGAACAGCTAAAGAAAGGGAAGGAGCAGTTGCAGTACACAGAGAGAAGAGTAAGACACCACCTCCTTTTCCCAGGAGAAGAAAGATGCTCAACATTAATCTCAGTTTAATGAGACCATGCAGAGATTTCCCTTACACAACTGCTGAGCCACTGCTACCCTCCACCACTTGCAGTTTCATAAAAAGGAGAGTGTTCAGGTGCACCTTGCATACTGTAGCAGAGAGGAAAACCAAAAGATCCTCTAAAATGAATTTATTTCAGGCAGTGAAATGAGCAACTGAACAGACTGTGGCAACAGTATGTGCAGGTGGCTGCCCTCCTGAAACACAAACAATATTAAATATCAGATATCAATTCTCCAAGAACTCTTTGAAAATAATTGAGAACTAATCACACAACTCAGGCAAGTCCATGTACTGCCAACAGCCTTGTACTTGGAGTTACCAGGAACCGCCCACCTGCAATGAATTTGGGAATTGTGCAAACCTTGTGTGTCATTAGGACTCCTATTGTGTTCTCCTTGTCATGGGGGCATGACAACACAAAGTTTCAAAATGCTAGAGCAGAACAAAGTCTTTGCACTGAAAAACATTATTGCCCATGATGCAAAACCTTTTGTAGGCTTTGCTAAGGAGCGTGAATCAAACAGAATAGTGGCTTGTAACTTTGGAGCAGCACTTTACAAACAGTGGGTCGAGGGAGCAAACCACAAAAGCATTTGCTTCATAAAGCAACACAAAGAGATCCAGCTATGAGAAATGTTTATATGAGAACTGGAGTCTCCACACAATTTCTGCACAGAAACCACACCAGTGCCTCCTTTGGTATTTTAAAGAAAACTTATGATACTAGCAGTATCACATACTCTTATTGCCATGTATTAACTGCAGAACATACGTTTAAAACCTCCCTTGCTCTTTGACATTTCTCAAGCCTCTGTGTCAGCCAAGAAAAGACACGCCTCTTCCATAAGCAATTCCCAGGAATAATTATGTTACCATACCAGAAGGCCACTGGAAGATAAAGAGCTCTCAACTGGTTTAACTCCTCCAGTACTTTTCTTCAGTCAGCTGTTACAGCAGATGCAATTTGTTCAAAAGCAAATAAAAGACGTTCCTCAGCACGTCTCTTCTCCCTCTCCAATACCACTATATAGAGCCCCTTGACAGGCTACAAGCAGCACAGAGCAGGATTAGGGACTGCTCACTACTGGCGCGGATCATCCTCATCTCCACGGGCCAGTCTATCCCTACAAGGAACGTGCCAGGATGCATGGAGGAGCCTTAGGACGTACCAGCACTTTGCATTCCACTTGCCAGAAGCAGCAGCTTCCCGATTCAAAGCTAAGATCACCAGGCAGCTGCTCTGGGCACACAGCTTCAGCTGGGACTTGGTAAAGCCAGATATTCCAGTTGACTGAAGTGCTCTCAGATGACTAAAAAAGCAGCATTCCCCATCAAGTAAAACATGACAATGGGCAACTTTTACTTCTACCACCTCACTGGAGCTGTCCCTATCTCCACACAAAGCATAAGGCTTTGTGCATTTGGATGCAGAAGCACAGACCCAGGAGTCTGATTCAACTGCTCTACACCATCAACAACACTGAACACAAATAGGCAAAGCTTTCTTCAATGCCAAGGTTAAACGCCTCAGCTCCAGGAGGGGAGATACCAGCAAGACCCTGTTCCCATGGCACAATGAAGGGCAACCTGAGACAAAGGCTGAACCACTTCCTTCACCTTTTTATTACACCTGTTTGCTGCCTGCTGGAAGTAACGTGCTCCTTCATTCAGCAAGTTCTCACAACTTCGGGGAAGGGAAAGAAAAACCACTAACAGTGACAAGACGCATTTAATACGGGCATAGGAAAAAAAAAAAAAAGAGAAAATGCTAACAGCATATCCCGAGGGAGTCAGAGTCACTGCAGTTCTTGTTCTTGTCTTCTCCGAGACCCGCTGCTCGGAGCCAGCGGCAGCACCGGAGACTTGCGGGGCCGGGCTGCGGGCAGGGGCATCTCCCACCGCAGGACGGGGCGGGAGCGGTTCCCGCAGCCCCCGCGGAGGCTCCGCGCGCC